>SCHM01000002.1:3000000-3495929 GCA_004123355.1 Amphirosellinia nigrospora | reverse complement strand
TTTTTTTTAATTTTAATATTTTTTTATTAAAATTTTAGCTTAACTTTATAGCTATTATAAACTAAAACTTTATTATTATATTTTTTTATTATTAATTTTTTACTAAAATTATAAAATTTATTATTAATAAAATAAACTTTAATATTATTTTTAATTTAATAAAAGCTTTTAATTTATTAAAAGTATTTTTAAAAAAAAAAGTATTTAAAATATTATATATATTTATTTATTAATAGTATTTTCGGAAGTTTTTTAAAAATTTTTTAGTTTATTATATAAAATATTTAAAGCAAATAATTTTTTTAGCTTAAATAAAATAGCTAATTATTAATTTTATATATTTTAAATTATTATTTTTTTTTAAAATTATTATTTGTTTTTTTAATAATTTAAATAATAAAAGCGCGATATTTATAATATTTTTTTATTTTTATTATTTTATAAACCTTAAAATTATATTATTAGCGCTATAACTAAGTTTAAAATAACTTTTAGCTAATATAAATTATTTTTTAGTTATTTATAGCTTATAGCGTACGGATTTTTTATTTTCTAAAAATAAAAAAATTCTTTTATTTTAAGCTATTTTTATAAATAGCTAGTTTAGCGCTTATAAAATTATACTAAATAAATTAATTAATATTTAAAAAAAAGCTTTAAAAATCGAATATATAATTATTACGTTCTTTATTTTAAAAAATTTAACGTATATTTTTTTTTATTTATAAAGCAATATTAATTTATTTGCTTTATATATTTATACTTTTTATAAAAAAATATTTCGCTAGTTTAATATCGATTTTTGCTTTTTTTTAAAAAGTATATTATATATTTTAATATAAAGTTATAAGTTCGATTAAACTTTATATTTATTAAAAAATATTTCCGAAGCGGATTATATTGCTTTTTTTTTCGTTATAGCTTATAATATAATAAGCTTAATAAAAAAAATTCTTATAAAACTAAAATATTATACAATTAATAAATAATAGCTAATAATTTAAACGTTATTATTATTAATTATTTATTAAAAAAAAATATATAATTACTAAAAAAATAAATTAGCAAACGTTTTTTTTTTTTTAGCGAAATATAAAACCTAAACAATAAATATTATAATAGCTACAAAAAAGCACGCTATATTTAATTATTTTAATGTTAATATATACTATTTTTAGCTATATAAAAACCTGTTTTTATAAAACTGCGTTAAAATAAAAAAATTATATAATATTTTAAATTTTGATAAAAAAACTAGCTAAACGTCCGAACGTTTAACTATAAGTAATTATTAACGTTATATTAATAAAAAAATCAATAATAATATATATTATTAAGCGGATTATTTATTTAGAGCACCGTTTTTATAATAAATATTATATACGAATATAATTATTTCGTTTTATTATTTTTATTCCGGGGTAAATAATAAACTACGGTTAGTGTTCTAACTTTAAACTTTTAGTAAAAACAAAAAAAATGTTTAAAATATATATACGTTAGCATATTTAACGCTTATTAACTTAATAGCTTTAAAAATATATTTTTAAAGCTTTAAAAACATATTTTTAAAGCTCTAGAAATATATCTTTAAAGCTAAAATCTTATTTAAAATGGCAAATTATGCCTCCGGGAGCTTAAGAATCAAGACCTTGCAAAATTAATGCCAGAGTTCATTGGGCCGATTGGGACATACCATTATAGGAGGTTCCCTGAGGAGAAGAGTTCCAGCGGGGATGAACGTAGTAGCGAAGACAGCAGCGCCTTTGTTAGGCGTACTTCGAATTTCAAAAATCTGGCTCATTTTGTTGAAGGTGAGAGTATTAGCAGGAGTAATTGTTAGAAAAATTGGTGTTCTAATGTTGAGTGTAGTTAAGTGTGTTTAGTTTAAGTTTAATGTGTCTGACTAATGCTTAGATCAAGTCGTAGGATTAACTCTTTATATACTTGGGAGTGATTCATTGAGTTGTTTTCCTCGGCAGAAGAATGCAGGAGTTGAGTTGGAACAATGTTTTTGTTATATCTGCTCTACAAGCTCATATTATGGTTTATTCTTCTGACCAATGCAATTGTTCAAGCAAAGCTTTGATTTCTGTTGAACAACTATTGTCCTGTTTCAATTCTCTGTGTGCAAGGAACTTTACACAATGAAGAAAAGGATACGATCTCGTCACCTCGGCGCCTTTCAAGTTCATGGTGGTGACATAGACGCCCAAGCACATTTGGGCTGTGGCAACCATCTATGTTGCACAATCTCGCGCGTTTTAAGTACGTACGGCCATGCGTTCAGAAGAACTTTCGTTGCAGTTCGTTTTTTTCTACTTCACTACAGCAGTCAAATACATATTTTTGACCTGTAGTTAAACAAGTAAATATATAAACACCTTGAGTTTGAACCTTACTATGAGGTAAGCCCAATTTCTCAGAAATTAAATCTGGACGGCCTATGCCATATATCTGCTCCCTCACATAATCTCAACATTATATGAAGAAAATATTGTAGTATATTCCAAATGCCTTGTCTACAGCGAGGTCTTGTCCTGTGTTGCGCGATCATAAGAACTCATGCCTAATCCGATTTGGTTTCTGAACAATGGTGCATCGTCAACGGCCGTTCTGGTTGTTCGACTCATTCTACGTGGCTTCTACTCGACTCCGGTCCATTTATCTGGCAACCCGTAATAGTTTAAAACCTCGCATGTATGGGCACATAGTCCATATCACTGCTATCAATTAACTAACTATTTAAGATATAAGAATTTGTTCTTACTTGACTATACATAAGTTATTCAAGCTGTCGGTTACATAAATCCCCCGGCTTTTCCTAGCGCTTAGAAAATAATCCGGTACGAAGTCGCTCTTGGAAATGAATTACATCCCCGTTACGGTGTAACACATTGAAAATTACCTCGGCAAGTTTAGTAATGTTTACTATAACATAAAATCGGAGATAGCTCAGGCCAAAAGCGGCATGGTTTACAGTAGGAGGTGTAATTCCCATTCTGGTAAAACTTATTTATTAGGTACCTTAGATACCATAGGTACCTTGTAGGTAGACACGAAGACGGAAGAAGTAGTGTGCGGCCGCAGCTGTCGTCAAGGTCGCCCCTCCACCTCCACTGAAAATCTAGCAGGAAGGACCGGCACCTTGATGTGCCCCGCCAACGTTATACACGTGCGGCCGATAAAACAGTCGCCACCCCGACAACATTCGTCACTACTTCATACTTTTCAACAATAACTACAACACCAGCTCATACGCCGAATTACTAAATCATCCTAATTATACCAAACGCAGGCACGCCTATAGCCATACAATATGTCCAGCTCTCTCGATCAATTGAAGGCCACCGGCACTGTAAGTCTCGACTTCGTCATTTACCCCTCAATACTGGGAAAAAACTACCCCTCCAACGACTGCAATTACTAGTCGTCACAGCTCAGGCACCAGGTCGCAGAGGTCGTCCGGGTTACACTACGAGCTTTGAGAGCTTCTACCGACAGCCATTCACTCTCATGTCTCGCGGTTCCCAGATCATCCGTTTAGCAAGCTTGTACTGACTTTACTCCGGTCAATAGGTGGTTGTGTGCGACTCCGGTATGTCTGTCGCGATGGGAGTCCTGGGGATTCCGGGGACCATGCACTGGGTGGGCGCTGACTGAGACATTTTTGGAATTCTTCTAGGTGACTTCGCAAGTAAGTCTCTTACTCATCCATCCACATCCAACCGAGCGCTACCGGCCCCACGTTGGACGTGGGAAGGGAAGATGCTAACAGTGTCACAGCCATCGGAAAATACAAGCCCCAAGACGCCACCACTAACCCTTCCCTCATCCTCGCCGCCTCCAAGAAGCCCGAGTATGCTAAACTAATTGATAATGCCATTGAATACGCCAAGAAGAAGGGTGGTGACCTCGACTCCCAGGTTGATGCCGCTCTTGACAGACTCCTTGTCGCCTTTGGCCAGGAGATTCTTCAGATCATCCCCGGCAAGGTCTCGACAGAGGTCGATGCCCGCTTCTCCTTCGACACCAAGGCTTCCGTCGACAAGGCCCTGCACATCATCGACGTACGTACCCGAATGTCGACACAACCCAAGCCTATACGGGAAACTCCGCTAACCAACCTTTGGCCACATAGCTATACAAGCAGCAGGGCATCTCCAAGGACCGTATCCTGATCAAGATCGCCTCCACGTGGGAAGGAATCAAGGCCGCTGAGATCCTACAGCGCGACCATGGCATCAACTGCAACCTGACCCTCATGTTCTCCGTCGTCCAGGCCATCGCTGCTGCCGAGGCCGGTGCTTTCCTCATCTCCCCCTTCGTCGGCCGTATCCTCGACTGGTACAAGGCCTCGACAAAGAAGGACTACAGCAAGGAGGAGGACCCAGGTGTTAAGTCGGTTCAGAGCATCTTCAACTACTACAAGAAGTTCGGCTACAAGACCATCGTCATGGGTGCATCTTTCCGCAACACTGGCGAGATCACCGAGCTTGCCGGCTGCGATTACCTTACCATCTCTGTAAGTGGTTCCCTTGCGCCTGTATTCCCCAAGCTGTGACTAACAGCGACCCTTACAACAGCCCAACCTGCTTGAGGACCTCCTGAACTCCACCGCCGATGTACCCAAGAAGCTCGACGCTTCTGGTGCCTCATCCCTCGACATCAGCAAGAAGTCGTACATCAGTGACGAGGCGCTGTTCCGTTTCGACTTCAACGAGGAGCAAATGGCCGTCGAGAAGCTGCGTGAGGGTATCAGCAAGTTTGCTGCTGACGCCGTTACTCTGAAAGATATCATCAAGCAGAAGATCTCTGCATAAATGTACTCGTAGGTGAAGATTTTTGGCGGGAGGTGAATAATGCCCTTGGATGGAAACATGCCACCAATCAAAAATAAAAAGAAGTATTGCATTGTTGCTGTGTGGTCATCATGGGATGTTTTGTCACCAGCAAATGGTTGTCTATAGTAGATTTTCTATTTCATCTTGATTAGAACCTGTCTGAAATGTTTGCCCACCAGCAACCAACCTTCTAACGTAATACTATGGCGCTTATAATCCTGAGACATGTGTATTTAACCGTGACCTATACGGTATAACCGCCTCTATAAAATCATAAGTCTGTCTGTCCTTGACCTTAATGTTTACCTGCACATGACACGCTAACAAGCCGATGCTGTATCCTCGCTCGTCTACGGCCTCGACTGTCTTGGCTGCTCTCTTCATCTTTTTCGTTTCCACTCACTCTTTTTTCTTCGTCGTCTGCTTCTTCCCCTGCTGTCTCGCTATAACGGTGGTCGCCTTGTTCACCGAATTCAAAGACGACACCCGTCAGCGTGTCGCCGTTGCCGCACCCGCTGTCGATCCCGAAGGCGTACTCGCGCATCTGCAGGCCCGCCTTTGCGTCGTGCCGTAGACCACGGTCGCGGGCGATATGGGGATACGGCCTAATGCGAATGTAGAGGGCGGGAGGGGAGAAGGACGTCTGTTTAGGATGTCCAGACCTCGGCCCAGGGGACGCCCTTGCGCGAGGAGCTGGGGATCATCTTGCCGGGGTGCTTGTGGTGTTTTCGGCCCTTGTTTGTCGCGGCTACTTCTTCTTCTTCTTCTTCGCCGTTGCCGTGATCGGCTGTTGTTGTCAGAGCGGCTTGGCTACTCTCGCTATGTGAGGGATTGATGGGGATGTGGTCGGAGGTATCGTATGAGGACGGGAGGAGAATCGTCCGCATCGTCATCACGGCTTCCGGATCTTGCGATTCGAGCGGGATGCCTGGCACGAGGCCCGCGTGTACCACGAGCACCTCGCCGTACCGCGGTCCCAGGTCCCCGATCCGTAGGATGAGCGGAAGCCGTGATAGCCAGTCGCGGTGCTCTGGTTTCAGCGCCTTGGCCGTGACTAGGTCTATGTGGTGAGGCTTATGTTTGTGTCCTTTGGGCTTCTTGTTTTTGTTCTTGTTCTTCTTCTTCCCCTTCTTCTTTTTATCTTTCTTGTGCTTCTTTTCGTGAGTGGTAGCTTGAGGGCTATCTTCCTCATCCTCGCCTTCAGACGTCTCTTCCGAGCCGCTATCTTGAGCTCTGCGACTCTCCTTTTCTGCCGTGTCTTCTATATTGGCTATTATTCCCCTTTCGTGCTCGTCCGAGACGCTCTCTTCGTCTTCTTCTTCCTCCTCATCGTCGTCTGAACTATTACCGGAACTAGCCCCTTTCCCCCGCGCCCGCTTCTTAGCCTCAAGATACTCCCACGCCCGCAGCACGCGATCCTCGTGGTTTCCGCGCACCCCGAAAGCGCCGATCCGCATCGCCAACGCCACGACGCCCGCGCTATCGGGGCCCTTGTTCACCATGTCCCCGCGAAGACCACGGTGTCGCCGCGCGCGGTCGAAAACTCGGCCTTGCGGAGGAGCGCCTCCAGGGACTTGAGGTGGCCGTGGACATCGCCGATGATCATCAGGCGTCGCGGGGTGGAGGTGTTCGTCGGGAGGAGGGAGGACGGAGGATTGAGACTTGCGGGTAGGTCCTTTTCGCGCCGCCTTTGTCGTGCTTCGATTTCTCTACATCTATTGTGTCGTCGGCGGCATCATGGGTTTTGTGGTTGAAGACATGCTGAGAGGGATCGGGTCGAGGCGCATGTAAACGAGGTAGACGATGCTAAGGATGAAGACGGCCGCTGTTATTAGGAGAGTACGGTTTCGAGGCCGATGGTGGGTGTCGCCCGCCATTGGATCTATTAATATTCAAATATAAGACTAAAGGTATAGTTCTTTGAAAAAAAGGAATATAGACGTCCCCACAGCTCCTTTCACCCAATACCGTTTATCATCTTAAGATGTGACGATGCGTTTTCTTATGTTCTGGCGAGGAGCCGTAGAAATATATATGTGCCTAGTGATCGCTCACACACATTAAAGTTCACGGAGTCGATCTACATGAACGGCCTTGGCTGCCAGGTGCGTCACTCTTCACTAAATGATTACCGAATTTGGTAGGTGCCCAGCAGGTGTTTATGGCTTAGTTGCATAACCTTTATACTGTGATTCCTCAAAGAACCTAACCTCAAGGTAGGTACCTAAAACAAACGTCTATCGGCCGCCCCGTGCATGCCCCTAAAGCTCAAGGCGATAGTAATTCGAAAACTAGGAGTATGTGAGAGGCTTGTAGCATTAACTAGGTCACCTGAGTGAGCTATGCTGGGTTCGTCCGAGTATAGGGTCAGCATTCATAAGCTTGCTTCAAAGGGGAAAGCATAACGTCGTCAAAATCGGATCGTATAATCAACCGTGATTAATTGTTCCGAGCATCCCACTGGTATTTGAGAGTGTGCAGGTTTCACTTCCGGAAATGTAAAATAGCATGATATTGCGACAGTGGATTGTTGTCCGAGCGATTGGGTAACCCGTGATCCATAAACAACCTCAGCCAGAAGAATAGCATCCAGGGAACCACGACAGGTCCGGTAGACGCAAGAGGGAACTGAGTAGGTATTTGCGCAAACCCCTTAACGCCGTCCAATGCACTCATTATATGTAACAATCCGCAACCAGCCCTATGATTTCTCGTTTTTCTTAGTTATACAGTCAACCCCTCACTTTTTCCGCAGCACTTCGCCCTGGGACTAACTACTTCTTCGCTTGTTGCTGCTGCTGCTGCTGCTGCTGCTGCTGCCGCCTCCTGGGCGATACTTCTCGTTCTCGACCTCGCGCCAGTCCCTCGGTTCGGGCTCGCTCCCGTCGGTGACGCGGGCGGAGCCGGAGAAGGCAGACGGCCGGCGTAGAGCTGGTACCCCTCGCCCGAGTTCTCCGACGTCTCGAGGGTCTTGAAGGTGATGGGCTGGTTCCCGCGGAACCGCTTGCGCATGTCGATCATGCCGCGCCGGCACTCGCCGAAACCTTTCTTGAGCTGCTGACACTTGGGCGGAGGTCTCAGACAGCGGCGACCGCAGACACTCGGCGGCTGTTTCCGGTGGACCATGACGCATTCGGATTCTTGTAGGCATTGCGCCAGCGCGGCTCCTATTGGGGTGGCATGGAGGTTAGTATTTTACGTGGACGTTTCTCTATGTGGACTTGGTTTTGTTGAGAGTGCTGAGGAAATTAGACGTGCTTATCTCTTTACAGGAGCTCGGCATGTTTGGCGAATCCCAATATGTTTATAGTTGGCGGCCAATCCCCAGGTGACATAGATAAGAAATCGAATGTTTCTCTCTCGGTACCTAGGTATCATCAAAAAAGTGACGATTCCGATGTGGACATATTGAAAGACCCGTTATAAGCAACCCAGATGTATATGCATATATGAGATACATGGTACACCCCGCTCTCTGCATTTGATGTGCAATTGAAGTCAGAGGTCTCGTTTGAAGACCATGTACCTAGGTACCTAGCTTCAGGGCATTACCTAATTATCACTGATTATCTTAGTCCCGGTATAGGTATATATAGACATCCAGCTTGAAGACTATATATAGACGTCACGTGTAGTCTATATAGATTGAAGACTCCAGAATAGGTATGAAGCAGGGCCACCCGCATGTTTATACAGTATAATTATGTCCCTGGCTGCAAGCAGGTCTCTCTATTCAATCTGGAGCACAAAACACCTGACAAGAGAACTTGTGCCTATAGGTACGGGCAGTCTCCCCCAAATAGTTCGGCTACCGGTTTTGCAGCCAGTCCCTAGTAGCAGTGCTATAGTACCATATGCCATAAAGCCACACTACCACGAAGCCACAAAGGGCCACGGAGCCTCGAACAAAGAGATCCTCTGTATATAGCCCAGTTACATCTATGGAAGTAGTTCTACAGACCTTCACATAACAACAAGTATGGATGATCTCCCCCTATATTACAAGGTCCCTGACACCATACAAAGTAAACCCACCCCCTTCTGCGGGCACTATTCTCTTTGGTCTATGGATCCATACTAACATTATAAGCATAGCAATCATGTCGTTTCAGCCTAATAACTCGACAGATGATATTAAATCCTGTCTAACAAACCTCGATTCAAACCTCAAATACCGGTTCGATAAAATCGAACGTATGTTCGGGTTGATGAACATTGGCTTCAACGAATCCCTTCAGGCACTAAGGAGTGGAATGAAGAATAGTATAGATGCCTTACGGACGGAATTAGGGACGGAACTACGGACAGCAGTACATGCGGAGGTAGTACCGCTGCATTCGAAAATAGTTGTATTAGACTTGAATATAGCATCTATATGTTACACGGATCCAGTACAGAGACAGTTTCATACGGATCTAGCGCGGAGCTCGCGAGATACTGCCCTACGAGGCTGAGGCAATCGTACGAAGTTATCGCGAGTCTTAAGCAGACACCAAAGCTGAACTCAAGCACCGATATACTCAGTCTCCGGCTATCACAGGTCTCTCTATTCAGGTCTGCAGAGGTCCGCGAAGCTGTAGGAAAGGAGAGGAGATTTCGAGGCATAAAGGGGCAAGGAATCCTCCCTCCTGGAGAATAAGGAACTTAGATCTTCATGGCTCCTTTGGCACTATAGTTGCTTGTTAATCAATTTGAACCAATCCCAAGCCCTCTATCTGAGCCCGTGTGACACTATAGGCGTGAAGTTAGGCCAGACTACCAAAGATTCTTCGGTCACTGGCTATGGCATCCAACTTCTTCTTGACATCCACATGCACCTTCGACTCTGACGGCTGCCTGTCAGGCGCGATCTTAGGTATTCCCAAGGGGTATATAGGACCTAAACTGGGTAATGCTAGCTGCCACCGTTGCCCAGAACAAACCTCGTATTCCACATCATATCTACCTACCTTGAGGCATGCACTGTCACGATGAAATGAGCAACTCAGAAAGATCGAAAGCCTAGCCGGGATCAAGTGCTTCGACGATATACCTTCATTCTTCTCTGCTGCAAGTGTAATATCATGCGCGTGAACGTCGCAGCATTTACTCTCTTTCTGTCGCCAGCGTTGGCAGCGTACATGCAATGGCAGTATTGCAACAGATACAACGACAATGCCGAGCTTGTATCGGGACGGCTAAGAGTACGTCTTGAAATGCTCGATTCGAAATCGTAGATAGCTCTACATCTCATGGAACGGACGACTCGAAATAATTGCGACGCTTTGTCTTGTGAACCAAATGGGATTATTTTATCTCTGGACATACCTCGTGGCCTTGGAACGGATGCCAAGAAGCTCGTCCTGTGGCGCTTCTAGCCCCAGCCCGGGCTATATGCAACGCCCCTGAACTTATTTTCGCTGCGCAGTCTTTGTTGTCAGGTTCTCTGAGTGCTGGCGCATCCGATGCCACGTCTACAGTGGAGATGCCACTTGGTCCGCGGTGGGGCGATTATTCATTCCGCAAGGTACCTAGCTTAGCTTATGGTAGGCCGCCCAGCAGAGCCCCAATAGAGTAGCAACAGAGCCAGACAGCGGGTCACATAACCGCCAAGAGTCTAGCAGAAGCCTTATTTCTAGAATTCTAGAATGGCCAGACCTTCAACAAAAGGGGATCAAGATCAACAGAGGACGAAATTTGCATCAATGAGGTTTTGGGTTGTATCTTGCATAATTGTCTTGGTTCGACTCGCTCTTGTAAGTCCTGTGTGAGGCACGTATCCAACCCCTCCAGACGACGCGAATGAAATGTTTTATAGTATACCATTATTAATTGATCAAAGGGTGAGAAGGAAGGCCTGATGTATTTTTTTTTTCTAAGAGCCATGAATAACTTCTAATAAGATGCCCATGTATCATGACGCTTACTTTTTTACAGGAAGTTTATAGGGTCCGGAAAATTAGGGGAGTTCGTAGGGAGAGCTTGATGCTCAGTAGGCGGCACGAACTTTAAAGGCTCTACCTATGCATCCAGACGCAACAGTAACACAACCACCTGCCACGCCGGGACATTGCTCTCATTCCTGAGTATAGGCTAAGAAATCACTTTAGGTACCTAGCGTTACCGAGTACTAGATTTATAAGATGATGTGCTGTATAGCTACCTAGTAGCCTTACAAGGATGAATTGGCCTAAACATGGTGTTGTTGGTGTTGTCAGGACGGGTTTTATGTAGTTGTACATGTGTACGACAGGGATCATCCCTCTTTTGGGTATAGCATGCCCATTTACAACTTAGCTTGCTTGACCGACCGATTTCTTGCATGTGACATCACCTATCACCCAGCACCCTTCGCCCTTTGAGCTCCAGATATTTTTGGTACCAACAGTCGGAGCGTGCTAAACTACAATAATCTCGACCCCTCCAGACAAAGTTTCCTTTCTTGTATGAGAAACATGATGGTCAGGCTACGGTAGTGCAGCGCCGAAGCTTCTCACAGCTTTACTATCCCGTCAAACCCCAAGAAGTCCCCCTGCGTATGTCAACATGGCCGTGCCCTTTATAGGCCGATTGAACCCGTTCGTCACTCTCACCCTCACCGACAGATGTGCGTGTCATAGCGCGGCATCGTGAAGCTGATGCACCTACAGGACCGAATATATCGCCCTGATAGCCTCGTTTCTATTTGTTGCCTTCGAAGCCATCATCCGCATTCTGACCCTTGCGCTCCGTACGACGCCCGAACCTGAACCCGAACCCGACTCTGCTACGTTCCGCTGCTAATAGAGATGGTCCGTTCTAGCTACGTCCCTGGTCAACCTCTTCACCGACGCGTCGCGCCGTATATTCAATAGCGTTACCTCGCCAGCCCATAAAAGAGCCGAAGGGAGGAAGAATGGTGCGTGCTCGTCGCCGTATTCGATCGTCCTCTTACACACCGCCACCCCTAACTAACACCTTCTACTAGCTATCTCAACCTCGATCCGAAATGCTTCCGACTTCGTCGCCATATGTGCCGCCAACGGATACACTGCCGAGGAACATGTAGTACAGACAAAGGATGGGTACCTGCTTGGGCTACACCGGTTGGCGTGGCGGAAAGGTGAGGAGGATACCAAGGTGAACGATGGGCCTGCCAGTGTGAAGAAGCGCGTCGTCTACCTCCACCACGGCCTTTTGATGAACAGCGAGGTCTGGGTCTGCCAGACGGATGCCCAACGTTGTCTCCCATTTGTGTTGGTCGAGCATGGCTTCGATGTGTGGGTAAGTTCTAATCCGTCAGTCCGTCTACCTTGGCCAAGTAGAAGATTAACACAGCTACCTAGTTGGGCAATAATCGGGGGAACAAGTACTCCAAGAAATCAATCAGGTGCTCGCCGAATTCAATCGAGTTCTGGAATTTTTCCATTGACGAGTTTGCTTTCTATGACATCCCGGACTCGATCCAGTACATCCTTGACGCTACGAAGCAGCCATCATTATCCTATATCGGGTTCTCCCAGGGAACAGCACAGGCATTCGCAAGCCTGTCCGTCAATCCCAAGCTAAATGATCAAGTCAACGTCTTTATTGCACTAGCACCTGCCATGTCCGTTCCAGGATTAAAGAATGGTATCGTTGACGCTCTTATTAAGGCGTCACCGCAAGTTTTATTCCTCTGTTCGGTCGACGGTCTATTCTGAGCTCCGCGACCACCTGGCAGAGCATTCTCTACCCTCCTATATTTATCAAGCTGATCGATATGGGCAACACTTTCTGTTTGGTTGGAAGTCCAAGAACATGTCGGTGAGTCAGAAACTGGCAGCGTACCCACATTTGTACTCGTTTACGAGCACCAAATCGGTCGTCCATTGGTTCCAGATCATCCGGAATAAGTCGTTCCAGATGTTCGATGATGACGTCCAAACGTACCTGGGAAGAACACCTTGAACAAATATACCAAGGCCAAGTACCCGACTCGTAACATCAGAACACCCATCGTCGTCGTGTATGGTGGGAGTGATTCATTGGTGGATATCAAGGTCATGTTACAGGAACTCCCAAGAGAACTGTTGCCACGGAAATACCTCACTATGAGCATTTGGATTTCTTGTGGGCTCGAGACGCCGATACTCAGGTTTTCCGGCATGTTTTTGATGCACTAGACAATTTCACGAGCCCAGAGAACCCCTGAAGGAGTACGAGAGCTACGCACGAGCGAGAGATAGGAGTCTGTCGGCTTCGGCATCATTCAAGCAGTAAGTTACTTTCCCCGTATAATCAACGATAACTCAACCGGTAAATTTTCATTTTGAACCTAACATTCTTGGCAGTGTACGCGTAAATAGCGATCTTGTGGAGTCCGATAGTACCTCCGTTCCGTCGAACAGCCAAGACAACGGAGATGACCCTGCTCCGCAGCATAAAGCGACAGAGACGCAGTTGGCACGCCTGGCCATGCCTGCAGAGCTTACACCTCAACACCCACACCCAACACATCCGTACACGCGGCCCATATCACCTTACAAAGAAAACATAGCCTCGACACCTGATAGGCGAAGTTCGGTGACTCTAGATGGCGCACAGGAAACACAAACACTAGGACAAGCTCCGCTACCCACGACACCGTCTCCTACGATAAGCAAGCTGCCTCGACGCCGCGGTAGTGCCAATAGCAACCTTAGCATCAACTCGCCACGCGATGGTGGACGGAGCTGCATCCGAATCGGCACTTCGCAGCCTGCGAGCGGCGTCGTGACTACGGGAAGTAGTGATGAAGGACATCAATATAAGAAGAAAGGGCAATAAATCGGTGTTGAGGGGGTTGCATTCTTCGATTCACGTTTTTCTTTATGTGATTAGACTGTCTACTTATCTGTATACATACATACGCGAAGCAGGACATCAAGGTCGCGGCGCAAGGCGTTTCGTAACGCGAGGAAAACAAAACATGGGCACGGAACATCCATTTTTGGCAGTTTTTTGATAGTAGCATAACCAGTTTCGTCGAGAATAACTTTTTGCGGGAGACGAAGGTAACAGAGATACAGAGGCATTATATACGTGAACCACCTACGATAACATACATCATGTGGCATTCCCTCTCTTGGTGCTTGGTAGATGAATCATGACATCCGTCGCCCGTCACAGGAATATTGTGAAGTACGGACTTGTACTTTTCTGAACAGGACTACTTTCGACTGTTGGGTTTGTGAAACAGTAGTTTGAAGTACAGGGAGTGTAAATATTGAACACCATCGGAGACTGTCAGTGGAGCCACAATAAACCACCACACTTCCTTCACATAGGTTGCCTAGTGTAAGGGAATTTAAACAGGATACAAATAGGTATCTGTGTGTGGCAAGCAAATGGCACTCAATAAATAATACTAACCTGGCCAGTTTTGCCCAGAGCCTCCTACATGTCAAAACCCTCTAAAAGGCGAATACATAGATAAAACGTGGCCGTAACGTGTTGTCATATTGCATTACTGCCATTATGGCGAATTATGGTAACCACCCGAGTTTCGATTCCAAAGAGAGTGTTCTCATTAATTAGTCCCTATTGCTGCTAAATAATGTACACAGCCAACCACCCAACTCGACATATTATATCCGTGTGCATCAATAACAATATTATTAGTAACGGTTTGGACGTTGATTGCCCCAACTCCTTCTCAATTTGTGACCGATAACGCCCTCAGACGAAAGCCGCCCCTCATAGTACAGACCCCGACCTTATAAGGGAAGGACCAGCTAAGTAAAATTCTGCACATGTGTATTAAAGACATCGTTCCTCCAGCCGCCCGCCTCAAACTCCTCAACCCTATCGCCAGCCATCTCGGCCTCGTCATGCCAAATCTTGACCACGCTGCCGGGGGTATAAACGCCCCTGAATACACCCTGACCGGGCTGATCGATGCCGACCCTCGTGTGGAGATCTGGGTCTTCCTCGGGCACAAGCCGCGCCGCCACAGCCTTCAGGAAGGTCCACAGGTCGTCAGGCGAGGCGATGCGCGTGGCGCGCAGGCGTTCTCGGGCATACAACAACTCGCGGTTCCCGGCATGCAGGAGGTCGGTGATGGCGGTGGCGAGCTGCGCCTCCAAGGTAGCCTTTAAGATAGGGCGTAAGATGGGCTTGATCAGCCAACCCAGCCAAGCGAACTTGCTCTTACGCAGCTTGTAGTTTAGTTTGTGGACGCGAACGCGGACGCCACGCAGCGTGAGGATCTGCTCTAGCCTCTCGCGGCAGATCTCTACTTCGAGGTGGACGTCAATACCGCGCTCGTCGAGCGCAAAGCTGCCGATACCTTCGTCCGCGAGGCGGAAGAGCCTGCTGTGTGCGCGCAGCCAAAAGCCCACCTCGTCGGCCCGCGCCGAGAGCCCATCAATCTTGATCAGCATTAGGTGCTTGCTACTCGTATTCGTTCGGAAGCGCGCCTTGCGGATTTCGAAGTCGTTGTACGTCTCGATCTTGAGCCGGTAGGGAAGGAAGGAAGTGTGATTCACAGTCTTGCCTGGTTCGATAATAAGGTTCTCCAGGAGCAGGTCGATAGCTGGTGTGCTGACCTCTAGGCGAGGAATTGGGACGTATTGAATCGCGGCGATGACAAGGGGGATGAATACATTCAAAGAGTCCTGGGTAAGCTCTGGGTTGGTGACAGAGTGAGGGGGTGATAGAACGCCAAATATACGCATGGTAGTTCTCACGAGGTTATGGACGTCGGTATCTCTGAGGACACTCTGCAATGTAATAGATAATTGTTGCAGAAGGTCGTCAATATCTTGTCTTAGGCTGCTCTCCGACCCAACTTGCTGGCTCTTCTCTCTGAGATGTCTGATTTTCTCATCGGCATTGCTGAAGAAATCGGGGTCCGTGAGAAGGTTTTGTAAACCGTCTCCAACTTGCTGCATCATGTCTTCGAACTCGGGATCTTGGTCCTTATGGCGAATGACATTTTGGAGTAGTTCTTCGCACTTCTCCCACTCTTTCCTATCACCGAAACTCTTGACAAACTCCCAAAGGTTCACCAATGCACGATCAGTCTCCCGGTTCTCTGTAACGTCGTCTTGTGCAGTTTCCATGATCTCTTCGGCAGCACGCGAGTATACTAGGGCGTACCTCTTGATGAGGAGTACTAGTGTCGACACGGAATCAGAGTAATCCTTGCGATTTCTGAGATTCATGACGGTCGCCTGGAGACGCTTCTTGAGTGTCTGGCCTTCGTCACCTGAGACTTTGTCCTTGGCACTCTCAACCGCTGCACTTGCAACCTCGCCACCGCCATCCACTACGGCTTTAGCGACATCTTGAACCTCATTTTCGAGCGTCTCGGCAGATGGTGGTTTGCCGTTGGTGCCTTGGTGTGCGACACGATCTTGCGCTTCAGACGATGGCTCGATTCGCTTCGCAGCTTCATCGGCAGCATCACGAAGTGCGAATGCCGAATCTTTAAACACTTCTCTACCCACGACGGTGAGGTCCCGAGGAAAGTGCGGAATTCGGGTTGGTGAGAAGTAAAGAGCCAACGGTACGCAGGCTCTGATAGGCAGCGACAGTATCCGCCTTGGCCTTGACGCTCTTCGCCCTCGAGCTGAGGTCGTCGATATCCACAGATATCCTGCTCTTAGTAAGAAACCAGATCAGGTCTTGAAGCTGGTCCTGGCTGTTCTTGTTATTCAGGAGCACAATGAACTGATGAAGCCACTGCTTGGTGAGGCGCGCGAGCCTTCGACCAGAAGCAGATAGATCGGGGTTGTCGGGGTTGAGCACATCGCTCGCCAGTAGGGTACGAAGTAGGACTATGAGCTGCTCATTGCTGGGCATGTATCCTTTCGAGAGGGCACGGTACATCTGATAGCTATGAAGCTTCTGGGCGAGCTCTCGCTGCAGGTGAGTGTCCTGCTCATATTGCGGAAGCAAGGGTTGCTGTTCAGGGTCTGGGCCCCCTTTCCTCGCACCAAAGCACGACGAAAACATGATGCGAGAGACGAGATATGAGACGTGCTATGTGCTACGTCAGACGTGATACGGGTATCTGTTCAGAGGTCGAAGACGTATATGGAGCGTGGTATTTTGAGTCTACGTGAAGCAGTGCGGCCAAAGTGAGACGGGCTTTTTTTTTTTACTGCGGCATAGCAGATGGAAGAGAACTCGACGACGTTGCGTCTTGCGTGGTGAGTCGGGGAAGACACTTGGGATTCATGGTTGAGTGAGCAAGCCCGTGCAAAGTCAAAGTTCGCGGTAATGCTCTCGTCAGGACTCGAGCGTGTTGGGTGTAATGAAGCAGCAATGACGTCGTTTATTTTCATTCGGAGCTCTTGCTCCACAGCCATGGTGCTATCGATAATAGAAATAAGATAAATGAAACGAATACGCACTGTATAGCCACGCTGCCTCTATAATCTCCATACCTTGTGAGGCATGTATATGAAAACATGTAATTTCGATTTCGAGGCATCAAGATCGATCATTAGGTGTGCTCGCCATGTCATTAGGAAATGTAGATTAAGTGAAGGGTATCAATTGACAAATGAACTTGATTTAGCTACGGCCAGCACACTACCGGTACCATCTACTCCACTTCAGAAGCACCAAGTCCTCTCTACTATGTAGCGGCCCATACGAAGTGTGTAGGACTGCTCATCGAATATGAGCAGTGTCTGTCAACATATACTATCGAATCTCGGGCAGCTACACCTGCTTGTTTCCCCCCCGCAATACGCACTACATTATTCCCTCCTTTTTCTGCGAATATGCAGCCTCTTCAACCGCCACTAGCGAACGTCGGTTTACGTCACCGATATCAACTGTGGCTTTGCCGCGCGCGGCAACAAATGCGAGCAATGGGGTATCGTACATTCCAGTAAAGCAAAACGCCGATTCCGTGGGCTTTTGCTTCAAGCCCTTTCTGCGGCACGGCAAAACAGCCACGCCGCTGCCTCGTAGGGTAGGGTGGGAGGTTCGGTTAGGTGGGAGAAGCGACCTGAGCTATGAAGCTAGTGCTGGGTGCACCAAGCTCAGCGCGTGGAGAGATCGCGGTCAAGTACGCGGGACAGGGAAAGGGTATTACTACAAGGTAGAAATCGACGTGCACGACGAATAACGCTGTATGTGAGCATACTACGAGGTTACCTATGTGGCGCTAGAATCCAAAGCTAGCACTTTGGTTTTGTCACCGAGGAATTCCTGCCTGTGCTTGACAATCGCCTTGGTGATGCGGTCAAAGTCTTTGACCCGATTGGCTTTGAGTTCATTGAGCACTCTCTTGAGGCCCTCGATGAACTTAGTTCTCGTCTCTCCAACGAACATGTCTGCAGAGCCGAGTTGCGTGATGATCTCGGCATCTAGAGCGGCAGGCCATGAAGTCAGCAATCCAACGAGGGGTTAGTTCCGGAAAGGGAGAAGTCGACTTGAGAGGTACAAGTAGGTAAAGTTGGGTCACTCACCCGGAAGGGTCATGCTATCAAAATGTTGATATTCGCAACTTTGACCGCTGGGGCAGGTCTCTCCAGCAAGCGCATGGGGGCACACTTCCCGCATCGGGTCAATTCTAGCACTGAAGGTCATGGACTTTAAGCCACCCGGAATTTCCTCAAAGTATTTCGGGTGGAACCTGTAGGCACGAAAATAGGAAAGCGGGCTCTTGTAGGACAATAAATCTTCTAGAGGCGGCGCATCTCTCTGAGCATCCTGCGAGCTAGTCAGTAGGAGAGGCTCCTGTAAGGAGCGGTTTTTTACTTCGTTGTTTGCGTTCTCCGGTTCCCGATGGTCCCGCCCTGTCATGGTGTGATTCGGGTTTGGCTCTTCCAAAATGTCATCGACAACCTGAAACTTAGTAAGTTGATAGTCACCGAACAGGGGTGAGTACTCCATTACTTCAGTATTGTTTTGCTCGTCCTTCTGAATACCATGAGAATCCGAAATCTGAGCTGGTGTGGGTTCATATGACTCATCATCGCTTTGGGAGAGCTCGGCAATAGATTGCTGCATCGAGACGTCGGACTCGCTAGATTCAACATCCGGCTCCCCAGAGGACTCGGCTATAGAACTACCCTCTACGTCCATGTTAGTAGAGATTTGTTCAGCGGTGTGTTCCATATCTTTTTCTGATTCAGCTGCCGACGATTGGGTCGAGCCACTAGTATTTAGAGAGCTGGGCGAGACATCAGCAGCGACAGTCTCGTCGATAACTAGAGTATTGTCGGTGCCAGGGGAAATCTCATCTACGTCAGTCATTTCGATATCCGTGTTATGGGCATTGTCAGTTAAAATAGCAGCTTGAAGCGCCTCGTCATTGTTTAGTTCGGTATCCGCACCGCCATTCACAACGACGAGGGGGAACTCTTGGCTGCTTGACGGTTTCACCTCGCCCGAGAGCTCCTCTTGGGGGTTTTGATGATTGTCAAATGCTGTGATTTCTCCCGATTGAGGTGGACATGTGTATGCGGTGGGGGGTGCGCTGGTAGTCGCACTTCCAATCCAGGATACTTACCATCCCTAACCGGCGGCTGCTCGTCAGGTTCTGGAGAAATTGCGGTGGAACGTTCGACAAGGTCATCCATCTCGGTTCTAAGCTTTTGCTGCTCATCCAAACTCGCTTGGACTTCAATTTCCAGTCGTGCAGCCTCAGCAACAAGCAACTTGAGTTTATCCTGTTTTTCCTTGAGAGCAGCAGTGACACGAGGTAGGTCGTAGCTAGCGATCCTATCGCGCCTGCTACTAACAATGTTTTTGTTTTCTATGCTACTCTCGTTGACCTTGGACAGATTAACAGGTTGTTGTGCAGCCGGACTCGATGGTTTGGACGGTGATTGGATTGTGATCTTTTTAGCCGCTTTCTTCGCCTCAGCTTCAGCTATGAGTCGTTTCGCTTCTTCAATTCGTTTTTGTAGTAAATTTATTCTGTTGCCATGGACGGGAGGTGTAGGGGCCGAGCTTGAAGCTGGGCTGTCCCGTTGTCGTCGATTCAGCCCGTCGGAGAGTGGTGGCAAGGCACCCAATGCCTGGCGAGGAGGTGCTACACTAGAATCCGCTGATGGTGGCAGTTCTTCCGTAGGAGAGCCCATTTCCATCTCTACGTCTTCATCGTCACTAACGTCGATAACTAACCTCTCGTCGGTTCGGGTGCGCTTTGGTGGCTCAAAGCGGGGTGTGAAATTGTCAAAATCAGAGGCGACCGGGCGTTTTAAATTCCGACTGGGCGTTTGTGCTGATTGAGGGAGGGACAGGGATGGAAATGACAAGCCAGGAATGCCGTCATCTTTGGATTGGAGATCGTTTTGTTGGCTTGGATTTTGTTGAGCGGATGCAGAAAAACTTATGCTAGGTGTTGAATTGCCGTTACGGCTTGTACCCAATGGACTTGGTACGGCTGCAGCTGGGGAAGAATCAGTCGTGCTCTCCGTTGACGTTATTCGTGCCTTTTCAGCTGCAAGCTGAGCCTGTTGCTTCTTAAGTGCGGCAAGCTTCTGCTGCAGAATTGCATTATTCTCGGCCCTCGTTTTAGTCACGGCTGGCTGCGTATTTCCAGTGTCTAGTTTTGTTGTCGCTGGTGAGGGAGCAGTCTCGACGGGGGCTGAAATCGGGATCGGAGCAGGCGATGGAGCGGAAACTGGAACAGTAGCCGGCGTGGAGGCCGGAACGGGCGTAGATGCTGAAGTGGATCCTGATGGACCTTGCCACGGCGGTTGTGCAGTGGCTGTCTTCTGCGCCATTGCGGCAAGCTTCCGCGCAATTTTGTCCTTGCGTTCCTCGGCAGCTGACTTCTCTGCTACCTTAGTCTCGCCGCTTTTGCTGTTTTCATTCTTATCCGATTGCTTGCGTTCCAATGGTGGCGCTTGCGTCTTGTTGATTGAATGGGCTCTGTGGTTTGGCAATGGATTAGACGACGCAATAGCTCCAATAGGCGTTAGTTGTGCTTCACTCGTAGTCCTAATGGGAGGCGCAATTGTCTTAGGAAGTGGCATATCAAGGCCCAAATCCTTGAAAAGAGCCTTGACTACATGGTGTCGACCCCTTCGTCAATATAATCCTGATACCGAACCTTCAGCGGCCAGAGCCCCAGGATTGCCTCCTGGGCCTTTTTCTTTGCCTCTGACGGCGATCGAAATGGCGACGAGCCATTGGCCTGGAATTGGTGCTCAGATGCTGAAGCGGGACCAGTGTTGCTATTAACACCAAAGCGAAGGTGGCGTCGCTAGATTGGGGTACCGTACCAAATGCCGTAGGCAAAGGTATACTTGTTTGCTGCGCAGGCTTAGAGGCTCGGCTCGGTCGGCAGCTAGATAGAATTAGTTCTCATGTTTCTTGGTATCGACAGAGATGACTTACTCTTCGTATCACGAGACGTAACCTTTGCAACGGAATGCTTGCGGTGGACCTCTCTCGGGACAGATATGGCGAGTATGACCAGACCGCTCACGGTCTAGATAAGATGGCTCCCAATCGTCATCAGGATACGCCTGCTCAGCAGCAGGCAGGGCATTCGGTCGTGCTTGGATAGCATTGTCAACCGGTAACATGGGGATCATTTGGATCGTAGATTGAGGACCCATCGACATCTCCAACACTACCGTTGCGACTATGTAGATTGTCCGGTATATGAGTAGGTTTGTTCAGAAGTGGTGCTTGTGGAGGAGCGGCCGGGCTTTTGGCTCATAAAGATCCTCGGACTCGCCTTCACTTAGCTCGCCCTCCTCAAGAGCAGGTGGCTTCGGCGGGAGAGAAGCCGGAAGTTGTGGCTGACTCTGGGGGTAACGGTTTGTTTGTGGGTGATGTCCCTGGGCGGGCCACTGTTGAGCAACACTCGGAGGAAATGAGGGTGTCGGAGCCATGGGGCCCCGCCGAGTCCCAACCCAGGTATCCTAGTCGAATTGTGGCTATATGCGCTCTGAGACGTCGTGTAGTTTGCAGGTAGCATGGGCGCGGCCTGTGTTTGTGGATAGTAGTAGGACGGCTGGGCAGGAAACGAAGCCGTCGGGGGGTACTGGCCAATATGCTGGCCGTAGCCGTGAGGATGCTGTGCCATGGCGGAAGGGTCTTCCTGGATTGGCGGAAGAGAGTTTCGGCAAAGCGATGTCAAGCAGTGTTGGCGTTGGCGTTGATGGTGATGGCAATGGTCGGTCAAAGTGTGGGTGCGGCCGAAGTGCGAATACAAATAACCTTGAGGCAAACAACAACAGTGTCGCCACTGGAATTAAAAGTAATCAGAGGGTCTTTGTGTCTGCCCGGAAAATACTGTTCTCCCAAAGTCGACTTCAAAACTCATCGTAGATAGAATTACAAGCGGAGTAGGAATGCTGTTCGGCTAGGTTGCGTGAGTTTATACGAGCAACAATGCACGCGCAGTATGTGTGGGATATGGGATACAGGATATGGGGACGGCGCCACAAGGGCCTAGGTTAGACAAGACGCCGGGGATGCAGAGAAAGAAAAAGAAAAGCAGTCAAAAGAAATGGTGTGGCCAGTGATAGAATCCAACACAGTACATGCAAAACCGCATGCGAAATATGTAGGATCGCGAGGTAACAAATGTCGCTGGTGAGTGGTGGTGAGAGGCGACAAATTCGTTCGCCTGGGAGGTGCGTAGGTAATGAATTAGAATTAGCAATAGGCCTTGTAGCACAGTTCTACAAGTGAGTAAGTTTTACAAGCGTGACGAGTCGGGTTTAGCGCAAACTCAGTCCGCACTTGCATTGATTGGGCGGCCCTGGAGTTGAGAACTAGTGTAGGCCTATTACTCTCTCTACTACTTCATAGAACAGCCTTAGATACTGTACAAAAAAAAGCTTGCTACGCATAAGTTGAACTATATTTACTTATCCAATTATATAGAGTTTATTTCCTTAGATTCTATATAATAGTGTTACGCGACAATAGTAGACGGTTGAAGTAGTGTATAGGCAGTGTGTTAGGTAATTGTTGGGTACCTAGCCCCTCCCACTCGAGAGCGAGCCAGCAACTTGTTTGTATATAAAACCATGCCATTAACCCCAAGCCCTTAGATTTATAATAAATAATATTTAGGTCAAATATATCAAAGATCAATTACAAAAAAATACCCTCTATAGTTTTTCGATGCGATTCTTTGCTCTCTAGGAGGTTGGTCGTTACGCTCGGATACTCCCAGCTAGGGTCCGAGACCTACCTTATGTCTAGACAGTGCCTGCGTTCAAAACTGGCTATTGAAGAACGGTCTAGTAGACGCATCTAGCGAATTAACAGACATACACTTGGCTCTGGTTATAGTGAATTCAAGTAAATTCTGAGAACATTGGCTAGCCCTTGGAGCAAAAATCAGTCCGTGCAATGCTAAGAAGGATTTTAGGCGAAGAACGATGTCCAGAGGCATAGAAATGTACTGTATATTTGGTTTGTGGTGGTGTCAAACATCTGTCCGATCAAAAAGGACTTACAGGCATTGTGAGATCGCCGATAGATGTAGTAGGTAGGTAAGATCCGCTTGATACAGGTTGTGTGTGTGACAATTTTGCAGGCCGAAAACTTTCTCTTGTTATCACGTCGTTAAGGCAAATTTTTGATCGCCCTGCAGCCACTTTCATTCCGGACAATGAGAGAGCATGGACCCAAACTTACCTAGAGCTATTCTAGGCGGCAGAGGACTTTTCTGAACGCTCAGTTCGATATACAAGTCTGTAAAATGCATCAACGCAGGCAACAGCAACATAATTCATTAACTTGGTACACATTTTTTTTGAGGCTCGGAACGGACCATTTGATCACCTTTAAGTCATCGCGCTGAGTAGTGGCATGAGAGCCTTCGAAGCCTTTATAAGTATCACCCAGATCTCGGCTATTGGTATTATACGAGGCTCACGGGTCTCGGGTATTCACCAAAGACCAAGACAAATCACCGAAACAAGCAGACTCCGGCCACATGAGTCTAGAAAAGTCCGCAAAGCTATAGGATAAACACGGAGCTATTTCGAGATAAAAAACACGGAATCCTCCTGCCTAAACTCTACTTCATAGCACCTTTAGCCTCATAAATGATTATTAGCTACTTTGAACCTGTTCCAGGCCCTCATACGAGCTTTTATTTTTATTTTTTTTATTACATAAACCATAGAGTAACGTAGGAAAAAAGATGAAGTAGTACTGTCTAGAGGTAAAATATCGAAAGAAGAACTGTGCCCGTGGGTGGATGGCTCACAGATCACACACACACACACACACACACACAACAAAGCACTCACAACATAGGGCATCAGTAACTAACCGGATAGTTGATGTCTTTCGATCTACCATGATAGTTTCAATTGATGCAACCAGGGGAACGTCGACGAGAGCGCGGGACGGACGGGAGACGGACAAGAGCCCAAAGCTGATAAGATCTGAGCTGACAATTTCGAGGATTTGGAATGGATTTCAACTGAGTTTCTAGCCGGATTAATGCGATGAGTCGGACGGATTAAGGCGAGGTCGATCCAAAGTCTCTTCGAGATTCTCGAAGCTCTCGAGTTAGGTGTTATAACCCATCTCCGAGGAGCATCCGAAAAGAGTACCAATATTAAGGCTTTCATACCGGTAGGGTTGATTTGGAGAAGCGGTAAGTATAGAAGGTCATCGCAAAGGTGGTTTTTGGCGTCGGAGTAGTTGTTTCAGTTGTATCCTCCGGGTCTATATGCAGTGGCTTACTCTATCCGGCATGGACCAAATAATATGTTGTTGATAGATTCGGCGACAATTGACAGGTCATCGGCCTTGCCTTCATGGCTTCTCATTTTTGAGGGTTTTTAGCACGTTGATGAGTGTCTGGCGAGGGAAGTAATGGACTTTCCAGGTTTAGAGCACTGAATTGGAAGAGCAGTGGTTTCTAGAGGAATTGGTAGTAATGGAAAGTGACTGTACCGGAAAGAGACGTAAAGGTTCCGAGGCAGGTCATGTACCTACAAGGATGGATACTTCCTTTCCAAGACGAAGGTTTCCAAAGACATGAAGGTTCAAAGGTTCTTACTATGAGGTAGGTAGCTGCTGGTAAAGTTTATTAGATACCTACCTCAGCCTGCCCTAGTGCTCGCGAAGTTTAATGTACAACCCGATGAGTGACGGATTACTGTCAAGTGCCATGTACTACTATATGTACTATAGAATAGGGCGGCCAAACGTGTGAGAGGAGAGCCTCTGAGATGAGTGAATAGTGGTAACATCTATAGAGAGATGTTAACTGGGATACGTGATTATCCAATCACTAAGTATACATATATATACTCGAAAATAACTATATCTATGGTCATATATGTAATAGTCAAAACTACCTAGGTACCTACCAGGTAGATGTTAACTCAGTTCCCAAGACTAAATCTCCAGGACTGTTTTGGATTGAAAGGTTGCTAGAGAAATAAGCTTTGATGCTAAGACAGTATATAATGTATGTGACACTGTATTCTGGAGTGAGACTAGCTGTAGCACCCTAGCAACTGACAGCAGCTGGGCAAGCCCGCCACCCATTACCCCCCATAGAATGAGGTGTGCCAAGAATTAAATGTTTACTTTGCGCCCGTTGCTATGCCCCAGTCCCTGGTCCTGGTATCAACAATTGTCTTCAGCTTCCCGATAGGTCCAACACATGTCTCTATGAGACACCTATAGTCCACCACCTACCCACCTACCTCATCTCACGGTCACCAGGAGGATTAATACACCCGAAACCGAGGCCATTTCCCCTTCGAATTACCACGACCAGAACGCTTGATTTGCGGTTTCGTTCCGCTAATTTTCGTTGACTTCGTACTACAACAGGACGCGCGTGGTGCGCGTTTCGTGATGGCATCACATCCCGCCGATATTGAATTACCTACCTACGAGAGACATCAACCAGGGCGAGTCGACTCCACCCGGTATCGACGAGCACCGAACACCACCAGTGAATAGCTCGAATATAGCCTCAGCGTCTGGTACTGCCGCCATGTCAGTACGCAACAATCCTTTCGCCCGCATGGGCTCGCCATCCCCATCGCCGGCTCCCAACGCCCCGAACAGGCCCAAGTCCGCTTTGTTCTCCTCGCAGTCCCCACTTTCGAGTGCGGCAACACTACCTCCCTCCTCCTTACACAACCGCACCCAGTCACAGTCACATGCGGCTCTCGCTGCCGCCGTGCCGCCGCCTTTGAATGGGCATGCGCCGCGGCAGCAACGAGCTGACTCCAAAAGCAACGGCCCGGGCTCCACCACATTCGCACCTTCCTTCATCAAGACCGAGGACTTGAGGCGGAGCATAGATGTCGTGAAAGGTATCGAGGGCGAGAACGACTTTTCAGGGAAGCGATATGTCTGGCTCCGAGATCCACAGGCCGCCTTCGTGAAAGGCTGGGTCGTGGAGGAGCTGGGAGGAGGTAGGCTTCTCGTCCAATGCGATGATGGCAGTGTAAGTGACTACTTTTTTGAGAAGCGGAAGAACTACGCCATCTAACCAACAACGCCTCTAGCAACGCGAGGTCGATAGCGAAAGCGTGGATAAAGTCAACCCTGCCAAGTTCGACAAGGCCAACGATATGGCCGAGCTGACGCATCTCAACGAGGCATCTGTTGTGCACAATTTGCATATGCGCTATCAATCTGATCTCATATATACCTACTCCGGTCTCTTCTTGGTCACCGTCAACCCTTACTGCCCTCTACCCATTTACACCAACGAGTATGTCAATATGTATAAGGGCCGGAGCAGAGAGGATACAAAACCACACATCTTCGCCATGGCTGATGAGGCCTTTCGAAATCTTGTCGATGAGGCGAGAACCAGAGTATACTGGTCACCGGAGAGTCTGGTGCCGGCAAGACCGAAAATACCAAGAAAGTCATACAGTATCTCGCTGCCGTGGCTTACTCTGAATCCCCAGTCAAGAATAGAGGTCAACACTCAACTCTGTCGCAGCAGATCCTACGTGCGAATCCCATTTTAGAAGCATTTGGCAATGCTCAGACTGTCCGAAACAACAACTCGTCGCGATTCGGCAAGTTCATTCGCATTGAGTTCACACCCAGTGGATCTATAGCCGGTGCCTTCATTGATTGGTATTTGCTTGAGAAGTCTAGGGTAGTGCGAATCAACCCCCAGGAGCGCAATTACCATATTTTTTACCAACTTTTGGCCGGTGCGGACGATTCAATGCGACGCGACTTTCTGCTGAACGGGCTCGATATCAGTGATTTCGCCTACACCCGCGACGGTCATGATACCATCGTCGGCGTCTCGGATATTGATGAGTGGAACTCATTATTGGAAGCCTTCCATGTAATGGGATTTTCGGGCGAGGCTCAAAACGCCATACTGCGCACTGTGGCTGCGGTTCTTCATCTGGGAAACATCTCAGTCGTCAAGGAAAGCCGCATGGCCGACCAGGCTCGTTTAGCTCCAGATGCTAAGGAAATAGCAGCTCGCGTTTGTGCCTTGCTGGGCATACCGTTGGAACCGTTCCTGCAAGGCCTCCTACACCCGAAAGTCAAAGCAGGCCGGGAATGGGTGGAAAAGGTACAAACCCCTGAACAGGTGCGTCTAGGAATAGACGCGCTGGCGAAAGGTATCTACGAGCGCGGCTTTGGGACCTTGTCACCAGGATCAATCACCAATTTGACCGCAATGGGTTGAGCCTTGATGAATCCCACTTCATCGGTGTTCTTGATATCGCTGGGTTTGAAATATTTGAGGAGAACAGTTTCGAGCAACTATGCATCAATTATACCAATGAGAAGCTACAACAGTTTTTCAATCATCATATGTTTGTCCTGGAGCAAGAAGAATATGCACGCGAACAGATTGAATGGAAATTTATCGACTTCGGCCGAGATCTCCAACCCACAATCGATTTGATTGAAGTATCCAACCCCATTGGCATATTTTCATGCCTGGACGAAGATAGTGTTATGCCTAAAGCTACCGATAGGTCGTTCACAGAGAAATTAAACTCGTTGTGGGACAAGAAGTCTGCAAAGTATCGTCCTTCTAGGCCCGGCCCTCGCCATGGCTTTATCCTTACACATTACGCTGCAGAAGTTGAATATTCCACTGAGGGCTGGTTAGAAAAAAACAAGGATCCTTTGAATGACAATATCACGCGTCTACTTGCCGCCTCTACTGACAAGCACATTGCCAATCTGTTCGCTGATTGTGCTGATGTTGATGAAATGAACGGGAACACCCGAAGCCGGGTGAAGAAGGGGCTATTCCGCACCGTCGCCCAACGGCACAAGGAGCAGCTGTCTAGCCTCATGACCCAGCTTCATTCAACACATCCACATTTCGTGCGGTGCATTCTTCCAAATCACAAAAAGCGGCCAAAACAGTTTCATGCACTGCTCGTATTAGACCAGCTAAGGTGTAACGGTGTCCTCGAGGGAATAAGGATCGCTCGTACCGGATTCCCCAATCGATTATCATTCCGCGAATTCCGCCAACGATATGAGGTGCTCTGCAGGGATGTGCCCAAGGGCTACCTGGAAGGCCAGGCGGCAGCGTCATTTATGCTTGACAAGTTTGGTGTTGATAAGTCGCTATTCCGTGTCGGTATCACCAAAGTTTTCTTCCGAGCTGGTGTTCTCGCAGAATTAGAAGAACGACGCGATGCTTTAATTACCGAGATAATGTCTCGGTTCCAGTCCGTTGCGCGTGGTTATATTCAGCGGCGAATTGCCTACAAGAGATTGTATCGTACCGAGGCAACTCAAATCATCCAGCGCAATTTCAATGTCTATCTCGACCTCTGCGATAACCCGTGGTGGCAACTTCTCATGAAGATGAAGCCATTATTAGGCGCTACTCGTACGGCCGTAGAAGTGAAGAGGCGCGACGAGAAGATACGAGAACTCAATGAGAAGATGCGGCAAGATATGGAGAACAGGATGCGGCTCGAAGAGGAGCGCCGCAATTGTCACGCTGAGTTAATGCGGACACAGCAGGTCCTCGAAAGCGAGCGAGCTTTAGCACTTGATAAGGAAGAAATATTTAAACGTCTTCAGTTCCGAGAGGTAGAGCTAGAGGAGGAATTAAAGGGCGCCATGGACGACCAAGAAAAGTTAGAAGAACAGCTTGATGTCCTTCTTCAAGCAAAAAGAAAGCCGAGCAGGATGTTGAACAATACAGGTCACAACTTGAGCAAGCCGCCGGGCTCATCGCGCGGCTGGAGGATGAAAAGTCGAACCTCGATGCTCGAGCTAGGGGACTCGAAGCTGAACTGGCCGAGCTATCAAGAAAGCAAGCAGATCGCAGTGCACAAGAATCAGCACTGGAGGATGAAGTCAAGATGCTTCAGAGCCAGCTTTCCCTAAAGGATCGGAAAATACGAGACCTAGAAGGGAGACTGCTGAAGAATGATCAAGACGCAGATATCAAACTCGCCGCTGCGCAGAAAGAGCTGCAGTCGGTAAAAGCGCGTGAACAAATTCTTGCCCGCGATAATCGTGAGATCCAACAGCAATTATCACAACTATCGAAGACTTCCACAGAGTACGAGGATCTGATTACAAAGAAGGAGAGTGAACTTGCCCTCTTACGAGGAGACAACAAGAGACTTCAGATAGACCAGCGAAACTTTGAGGATCAGAAGAAAAGTCTGCTCTCTGACAGGGAGAAAACGACATCGCGCTTACGAGAAGTCCAAGCAGAGATGGAAGCTATGCGGGCTGAGCAGTCTCAACTTCGGCGTGAGGCTGAAGATGCCAAACAAATACTTCAAGCTCGACTTTCTGAAGATGCGCAAGTGAATCAAAATCGTGAGCTACTGGAATCACAAATTAAGGATCTCAAAGACCAACTCTACAAAATACAAACAGATCTTAGCAGAGAGCGGCAATCAAGAGACGACGTTGCACTCCTTTCTGAACACAAATTCCAGGAGTTACAGCAAGAACACGAGCAACTCAAGGAGGCAAAGATCACTATAGAGAAGGAGCTTTACCTACAACAGGACACGATGCGGCGAACCATGGAGGCTCGTGCTACAGCTGAAAAAGAACGTGACGAGGCTCGTGATGAAATCCGACGGCTCCGTATTGCAAAAACCCAGGCTGAGGAGGCACGCTTGAACGCTGAAGAAGCAGCCGACCGTCAAGCAACACGCATAGCCCGTGAACGAGAAGCTAGATTACAACAGGATCTCGACGCGACACAAGAGCGACTCAAGTGGTACGAAGAGGAATGCGAAAAGCTCAATCGTCAAGTAGAGGACATGAATAAATTCATGATCGAGTCGGGCGAGTTTGGTCTCAAGAATGACCAGGCGAAAGAACGGCTTGAACGAGAACTCGTCACCGTCAAGGGTCGTTTAACCGCATCCGAAAACGACAATCGTGCTCTGCTCAATAAATTGCAACAAAAAGGATTAGAGATCGCTCGCTCTACCTCGAAAGCTACCGAAGCTTCGCGAGGACAGATCATTACTCTTCAGCGCGAGAAGACCAGGGTTGAAGAGTCAAACACAAAACTCAACAAACAGCTTGGTGATGCCTCACTGACTATTGCTGGGTTGGAAAAGAAAGTTGAGAAGCTACATCTTAATTTAGAAGACTTGAACCATGAGGTTGCTCGCGAAGCGAAGTCTAACCGAAACGCGGAAAAGGCATCCTCTACTTTCACAGCCCAGTTAGCAGAGGCGAACCGGTCCATCGAGTCTGAACGTCAACTAAGGGCACAAGCCCAGTCAACAGTTCGTACCATGCAGGCAACACTAGATTCACGTGGCAAAGAGATCAATGAGCTTCGTACTCAAATGCTCAGAGTGCTGAAGGCTGTAGATCCAGAAGTCTCTATTCCAGCTTCGATTGACGGGTCTCATGATAAGATCATGAGCAAAAACTTCGATATGATTAGAAAGATTGAGGAGCTACAGCAGAATTTGCGAGTTCAGAGGACAGCTCGGGTCAATGCCGAAGCACAATTAGCCGAAGCGCGCAACACCCGAGGAGAGTCCCCAATGAAGCCAAAATTAGAAGAGATGCACCCTAACGAGGCTCCTTTCAACGGCTCGCCAACCCAGAGGCGTACTAAGCTTCATGTAAGACACTATTCGAATACGTCTACGCCAACACGTCGGCCTACCAATGAGAATGATGTGGTTCCGGACTCTGGTAGGTCTGACCGGACTGCCGATATTCTGAGTTTCAACAATCGTCAGGACCTCAAGACGGAAGTCGAGGAGTTACAAAACCAACTTCAATTGGCTCAAATGCAGAACCGACATCTCCAGAGCCAACTTGAGCGTTCAAGCACTTCAAAGGAGCTTAATCCAGAAGAGAGCCCTTCCGTTCGTCGTATGCAAAAACTAGAGAAAGCGAACAATCGACTACACGACATGCTCGATGATTCAACGAAGAAAGTTTCTTACCTGGAGAAGTCAATGAGAAGTGGCGAACTATCATTACGTGATATTCAAACCAAATCCCATGAAGAAATCCTAGAACTACTCAACAGCCAGGAGGATTCTCGAAGATCTCTACTCCATAGCCATAACGATGCCATCGCTGAACTTACAGATGTAAAAGAACACTTTGAGAAGATGCGACACGATCGTGCCAACGTAGAGGTTGATCTTCGAGATGTAAGATCAGACCTGCAAGAGAATGACCGCGGCTAGGGACAAGAAGCCGCCAGCCGAAGTCAACTCCTACAAGAGTACGCTGACCTGCAAATACGACTGGACGCCGAGACATCCAAGTTAGCAGATGTTTCTTCCAGCCTTGAGACGTACAAGAGTCGTGCCGATGAGTATTTCAGTAAACTAGAGCAAGCTGAGATTGCCGTCTTGAAGGCCAACCGGGCTGAGCAATTTGCCAAAGGTCAAGCTAAGGAAGCCGAAGAAGCTTATGCCGAGATCATGTCTCAACGGAACAAGTCAGACGGTAGTATGGAAGATCTACAGCGCCAAAACCAGCGACTCGAAGAGAAACTCGAAGACATGTCGACGGACCTTGAGGCTGCTACCCAAGCTAAGAAGCGTCTGCAACATGAGCTTGAAGATTATAGGAGTCAAAGGGCTATTGACCTTGAAGACAAGGAGTTGAGCATGGAGCAGACACGCAAGAAGTACCAAGCTGAGTTTGCTGGCTTGACAAAGAATTAGATTTGGCGCGCGAGGAGAAGCTATACAAGCAGGCTGAGGTAGCCCGACTACGAGAAGAACTCGAGGAACTACGTTCCAAGTGGGATGATGAAGTTCTCAACAGCTCGACGTGGTCGAAAGAGAAATCTCGATTAGAGAGCACGCTCGCCGATGTTATGGCCTCCGGGACGAGGCTGTTAGCGCTCATAATGAAGCCCAAGGCAAGGTAGTGTCACTTCTATCACAAGTGAGAAGCCTTCGAACTTCCGTCGACGACATAACGGCGGAGCGCGAAGCTCTCATTCGAGAAAAACGCAGCATCGAGACTAGACTTGAGGAAGCCAAAGCCGGCCTAGACGATCTGTCCAAGAGCGAAAGTCCTGCTTTGCGAAATGCTGCCAACACCGACAAGGAGATCTTGGATCTCAAGTCCAGTCTTGCCCAGCAAGAAGACCTCGCGGCCGCGGCAATCGAGAAAATGCGGCGAGCCGAGTCTCTAGCCACGGAAATACAAAAGGAGATCACAGCTGAGCGTGAAACCAACGCCGAGCTCTCCAAGCAAAAAGCAGCGCTCGAGAAGAGCCTCAACGAGACTCAAGTTCGACTAGTCGACTTGGAGACCAAGGGCTACTCCAGTGGTAGTCAAGACATCAAGTTCCTACACAAGCGCATCCAGGAGGTTAGTAAAGCGCCAACAAAACCTCTCTCCTCTCTGCTTCGCAAGCTCACAAGGCGCAACGCTAATACTCTCTCTCAACAATAGCTCGAAACTCAACTTGAAACCCAGGAGAACGAGCGATCTAAATCGCAGAGGTCGACACGCAACGTCGATCGCGTAGTAAAGGACTTGCAGTCGCAGATCGAGCGCAAGGATAAGCAGGCTACACAGTTGAACGACGATGTGTCCAGATTACGCGACAGGGTCGAAAAACTGCTCAAGACAATCGATGAGCTCCAGGCCAGCGAGAGTACGAATCAGCTCACCGCTCGACGGGCCGAACGCGAATTACGTACAGAGAAGGAGAAGGCGCTGCGCCTAGAACGCGAATTAGAAGGGTGGAAACACTTGCGGATGGAAAAGGGGAACGCGAATGGCGGGAGTGTGCGGTTTAGCACGCCCGCCTTGGGCAACGGGTCGAGGAGGGTCAGCTCGATAAGGAATGGGACGCCCGGTCCAGATGAGACCGCCACAGGAATCGAAGTGCCTAAGCGGAAAAGCAGCATAGGGCGGGCGCCCAGTCTGACGAAAGGTTTCTTGTAAGGCGCACACATTATTGACTAGGAAAGGAAGAGGAGCAAAGCATTATTGGTTGGTATACTCATTCTTGGCGGAATTGGCGTAATTGTATATTTAAATATGCGTTTTCCCCCAGCAGCTGGCGGCACCTAGCTGGCTGGCTCATCACGTGTAGTAAGCATGATAATGAATTGCACGGCTCAGGGAACTTGATTCTAAAACCTTTTCGATTTCTATTAATTGTAACATGCCTTGCTAGTCCTCGTGGCGTGAATCCTTGGCAGCAATACTTTATACTTTCCATGGATGCTGATTTCCCAATTCCTCTAACCCTAGGCTCAGCCGATAGGCTTAGGGGACAGACTATGTCGCCAACTTCCCGAGAAGAGCCTCAACTAAACAAGATAAAGTTCTGAGAGAATGTTCCTCTTTCCATGCCCACAGTTAAGCAGTTTCATGGAGTACAATGAGCGGCTCTGGACATGTTTAGGCTTGTCTAGGGTGGCCTGCCCACCTTGTGATGATGTGGCAATTCAAGTAACACAGCATCATCCGGCATCCCCCTCCCGCAGAGCCGTAAGGCGAAAATACGATACCGAAGAAGGCGAAGCCAGCTTTGCTAGTCGTGTAGAACTAGGCGGGTACGGGAGGTTTGAACTCACATGAAAAAGCGAGGAAACGGGTCGTTGCCGCCGCCGACGTAATGAGTCGTTCGCTGAGGCCGACTCTACTTGCTGCACACACAGGGCATGTACTTTCTGCTACCTGGATGAGCCGTGGTCGTAATAAACTTAGATTTCACGTGCTTGGTTTGTGATGTGGGCACATTTGTACGCTTCGGCTGTGTGCTCACTCGGTCAACCGCTGCCATGCGGCGACAGATGAGCCCTTTCTTGGGTTGTACATGTACACGAGCACTTACACACGACCACGGAAGCGTTGGGTATCCTGCCACGATATCACATGGCAACGCGTGACCCGACGTCAGTGTTATCTACACAATGAACATCAGCAGCCTTATTTCTCCCCGTCTTCACACTTTGTATCCGTTTCCCTGCTCCCGTCTTACCGCATACTCGCTACCTACGGCACAGATGATCGCATGACCGCAAAGCATAACAATGAGCGAGGCGAAGCCGATTTATGCCTGCCTCTCACTGGTCGGGCGGAGGTGAGCTAAAGTATAAGAGGACACGGAATACCTGGGCAGGCCCCCGGTGCACATGGCCTTGACCGAAACTCGGCACATGCTCCTAAGAAGAGGCTCAGTTATGTATGACGAGGAGGCATTTGAACGGCTCTTGAAAGAGCCTTACGCTGAAGACTATGCTGAACTTCGTCTTTGCGGCACCGCTCGCTCCCCGCCGTTCTATCTGTTTACAGTGTTCGCTCTTTCTCGAGTATGATACTTGTAGGAGTTCATATGCAGCTTTTCTATGCCATTCTTCAACAAGAACTCGACGCAACTGAAGCACTCCAGCTTCGCGGACCTGCTATCATTGTCAGTTGTTGTTTCCAGAGGGACACTTGATCATCTCCTACAGGCTCCGGATAGGGACTCAGACTCGAAATCCGAGCTGCAACGACACCCGACATACGACTGGCTACCGCGCGGTATGTAAAGCATACCACGAGCCTAGCGGCCTCTTGTGCATTTCCTAATGCCCACTCGGCAATCTAGCTACGTAGTGCATGCAGAGTTGCGAGAGAAGCGATCCTTGGGGCTGGGAGGCGGCGTCACGGGGTACACTAGATGGAAGGGTTGTGTGAGTCCCCCAGTTATGATCATGGCCAGAGAAAAGGGGGCATAAATGGAAAAAAGGACGGATTGTGAAAATACCCCATATAGGGAAAACATGAATGGATTACTCACTTTCACCAGAAACATCTAGACCACATCGCCCTAGCCGTTCGCCGCGACGTAGACGCCACCTTGTTACCGGACAGGTGGCACGGGTACCGCACCCGCCTCCCAGCCAGTTGGACACCCGGACGCCGAGAGACCACGGGCCGGGTCGGACCGGGCCATTCCGGGACTCGTGGTTTTATCCACGTGGGGAGGGGGCTGGGTACGCCCCTGGATTTCATCCAGGGAATGGTTACTATCCACCCTATGTTCATGTTTCCAACTGGGGAGGTTTTTTGTATGCTCCGTACGCCGAGAGTCGGGCGAATGGACACGTGAGAAACACGGGGCACGAAGGAAGACGAGGTAACAGAAATAGGGCGGGATAACTGAGGTTGTGGTTGAGGAAACCGATCTCAATAAGAACGCTATCACTGTAAGCATTAACCTATACTAGAAACTGATATCACCATTCGCACCTGGCACTCAGAGTAAAGTAAAGAATAAATAAATGAACATCAAGCTCAGTGACTTATTTTTATCCTCTAGTAATCTCGAAATGGGGTATTAACTATTACTACAGATTCCCTCCTCTCATCTTGCATGTCCAATTCGCAGGGGGTATTCTTCACACCATGACTTCTCCTGTCATGTCACTCTTCCCCTCTTTTAATCCCAGATATATGCCGCCAAAATATGCAAGAGTATAAAAACGCGCTTCATAAGGATCGTAAGAATGAGACAATGTGCGCGCTTTTTTTGTGCCCATGTTGGACCCAGGCCTGGGTCACTTTGTATCTTGTACAAGAATTCGTTTTTTTTTTGATAAGGAAATATGTTGCCGTTGATTGGCAAAGCCTTACTTACAAGGCAGCGACAGCCATGACCATCATGCCAACAAATCCCAAGCCAGCACCCAACCGCGAGGCGGCGCCGGTTGCGATGGCAGGGGTTGTGGTCGCTGTGGTGGCAGGGAAACCAGCTGAAGGTGAGGTAGTGAAGGTGGTGATGGCAGGGCCGGTCGGGTAAGGTGGTGCAACGCCACCAGGTGTGGAGGTAGGAGTAAAGGCAGGGTATGTGCCAGGAATGACAGCGACGGAGCTGGATCCAGCACCAGCACCAGTGGCAGTGATGGTTGTGAAGATGACCTGTGGGACTGTCATGGCAGTGCTGACGATAACAGTGCTGCTAGAGCTTGGGATGACCTGGCCGACTGAGTCGGTACAAGGGACGACAGTGGTGGCAACGACTTGGATGGTAGTGTAGGAAGCAGCGGGAGCGGGTGTGGGAGTGACGGTCAGCACGCTGGTGATGGTCTCAGCACCGGTGGCAATACCAGGGTTCGAGGGAACAAATGGTGCACAGATACCCTGGAAGTAGCTAACGGCCTCGGATATGACCTCGTCAGACTCTCCGTGGGCGTACAGGCAGGCAAAGACGTTGTTCACAAAGGTGCTATCGGGCAGTAGCAAGCAGAGTCGGTGTTGTCCTTGCAGCCAACGTTAAACATCCAAGTGTTCAAGCACGATGGGACAACACCAGGGCAAGGCAGCGTCTCAACAGGGTAAGAAGGAGTGCTCGAGGTCTGAGAGACTGGCGAAGTAGACGACGAGGCGACGGGGGTCGACCCGACTGGCGATGAAACAGGATAAGAGCCAGTCCCGACGGGAGTGGGAGTAGGAGTACCCGATGGCTGGCTGAGGGTCTCAGTGACTGGGCACACAGTGGTGGAGACGGGAATGATGACGGTGGTGACCGATGTAGAGCCGGCGGGGCAGTTGGGGACGTCAGGGCCGCAGCTGGTGATCGTGTGGACTGAAGTGCTGAAAACAGTAGAAGTGGTGATGTAGCTAGTCACAGAGTAGCTCGGGGTCACGGCGGGAGTTGACACAGCACCAGTTGAGCTGCTACCGATAGGGGTCGACACAACGGGAGTAGACTGAGCAGGAGTGGATGAAGCAGGAGTAGACTCGGCGGGTGTAGATTGAGCAGGAGTGGAGTCGGCGGGAGTTGACACAGCACCAGTTGAGCTGCTACCAATAGGGGTCGTCACAACAGGAGTAGACTGAGCAGGAGTGGATGAAGCAGGAGTAGACTCAGCCGGCGTAGACGAAGCAGGCGTAGACGAAGCAGGCGTGGACGAAGCAGGCGTGGACGAGGCAGGAGTAGACTCTGCGGGGGTAGATTGAGCAGGTGTAGACTCAACAGGCACACTGGTAGTGCTTGGAGTATACACAGGATAGGAACCCGGGACAGAGACTGAGCTGGGAGGAGTTACCGAAGGGCTAGAGACAGCAGCAGTGCTCGAGCTCCCAATAGTGCTGCTCTGGGCCGGAGTAGACTCGACGGGGGTGGACGAGGCCGGAGTAGATTCAGCAGGAGTAGACTGAGCGGGAGTGGACTCTGCAGGTGTGGACTGAGCAGGGGTGGACTCAGCGGGCGTGGATGAGGCTGGAGTAGACTCGGCGGGTGTGGACGATGCCGGAGTAGATTCAGCAGGTGTAGACGAAGCCGGAGTAGACTCGGCAGGCGTGCTCTGAGCCGGTGTGCTAACACTATATGATGGGTAGGTGAAAGGCACACTGCTGGTTGCGGGGACCGAAGGGGTGCTCACGGGGTGCTCGTGGGCGACGAAGGGGACCCAGCCGGATATGAGGGAGTGCTCACGACGGCCGAGGAAGTGCTAGCAGAAGATGAAGGAGTGCTGACAGGGTACCCAGGAGTGTTGACGGGATATGTGGGCGTGTTCACGGGGTAAGTATGCTCCTTAGTAGGCTTAGGTCCCTCGCAGTCAAAGCCAATGGAGTGAATGCCATAGTTGCAAGAATCCTGCGACTTATCAGGCTGGTGGGATAGACGACAGTCACGTCGGTAGCGCCACCGCACTGGTGTTCTGGACAACAGTACCGGAAGCCTTGCACGAAGAACGGTGCTTGCAGCTGGATCCATCGGGCATGGTGTAGTGAAACTCGAGATCACAGTCGAAGTCGGGGTGACCTGAAACTCGCGAATCGAAGTCTTCTTGACCTGACTCTGATCACAACTAATCTTTGGGCTGTTGTTCTTGTCATTGGTAGCCTTGCCAGTGATGCACTTGGACTGGAAGCTTCGTCCAGTAAGTGCGTCCCGTTTGCCAAACTTCTGCGAGCACTGGTAGCCAGTGTATGTGAAACCTTTATAGCTATCGAAGTTGCCAATGTTTAGGTCACTCCAGTCGAAACCCTTGGTCATGTCTGGTGTACATTGGTTGTCCGAGTTGTCGGGACAAGTGTATGAAGGCGCATTATGGAAGCCGTAGCCCTGATCTCATTAGCGAAAGATGGTCAGATTTGTGGCAGCCAGAAACTTACGGTAGCGGCGACCTGGCTGAGGCCAGCAGCCAGGGCGACGAGGGCCAAAGTGTTCTTCATGTTGTATGAAACTAAGACGAACTGTTCAGTTCAAAATTGGTAGATGGTGTCTGCGGTACAAGTTCGGTAAGAGCGAATGTGTGTCTTATATCGAGCAGAAATGACGGTATGAAGAAATGTAGTCGAAGTTAAGCAAGCGAATGATCTTGACCTCTTCAATGAAAGAAAAAATAACGGTTTAATTATACCCCCAAGGAAACGAGGGCCTCGACAGAAACAAGAGCCTTAGAGAAGATGAGGAGGTCTAGTCACAACTCTGGGAAGAGGATAGCGACATATATAGCATCTCATGCTGGATACACGCGAGCCTCTCATCTGAGGAGGGCCAGACTGCGGGTCAGACCATGAACGAGACCCTGCACCAGCAGACCGGGGTTGAGAACGGCTGTTTCTCCATGTCGGCCCTTGCTTACACATTATCCCTTGTCCCATGGCAGAGAACCATTGGTCGTACTGTACCGTGGGCGACGGGCGACTGAGCATCGTGGCTTCAGTGCTCCCACGCCTAGGGAGGGTCGGTGGGGTACCAGCATGTACCAGCATATAGGTACCAGGCACGACTGGACCAGATGGACCGGCAGCAAAGAGCCCCTCGTTGCATGACAGAGCCGAGAGGCTGAGCTAGAGTAGAGCTAACTAGAGCGCGCGGCTCCCTGGGCATCGACGTTGTATTTTCAGGGGTCGGCGTTGGCGGTCAGATCAGTGCTGGACGGATGAACTTGAATGGATCAGGGAGATCCTTGAGGGCGGGCGTGCATGCAGTGTTAGGTACCCGCTTTTAGTGACAGCGGGTCATTCAGCGGGTCTCTTGGACCATCCAGCCAGTCATGGCGACCCCCGGCTAGTAGCTCCGACCAATGGGAGGGCCTGCGGTCGTTCGATTTGGCCATGAATGGCAGTCCACGCTTCTGTGCTCGGTTGTACAGCGCCAAATGCGCTGCGATGCACTCACACTAAGGTAGTGTAGTGGACTTTGCCGCTGGCGAATGCTAAAAATGAAGAGATCCATTAGGTACCTGAGAGTTGTTTACGAAACAAATTCATATTACACTAGATACCTAGTCTACGTGGAGGGCCAGTACACCTTTCTTTCCCCCAAGACCAGGAAATGCCCAAAAACCCTGCAGATGAAGATAATGTGGGAGAGATCTTAGACCCAACAGAAACCGACCGGGTCCAGATTAGGCCGTTAGGCGATTCGATTCACCTTCCAACTCTCCCATCACCACAGAGAGCAATACGAGGTGTTCGTTGTTTCACTGGTGAGTTGCTCAGTCCGAAACGAGCACAGCCACCGCAACAATCCCCTCATGCAGGTACAACAGGCACGCCCCAAGCTTGCCACGGTTACATCTGGGGTCTGTGGGGTCGATGCGTTAGTCTGGGTCAACCTCCAAAAGGCCATGTAGGATCTCGCGGTGCCGAATCATAAATTTTATCACAAAAAAGTGCTGTTTGGAAGGCGTCCAGCTGCAACCAACTCTTACGGCTAAGGACCGTGCCGTCTTGTTGGATCCTATGGTGAATGATGAGGCGGCGGCACGGTTGCAGCAGCTCCATGAGAGTACAAGTTTTAACAGTCGAGGTAATGTGAAAGTGAAGCCCTCGGCGTTGCTTTTCTAAATTTGTCTTGGCCTACTAGTAACGCCGTAGCTCGAGTATAGAGAAGCAAGGGATATTATGTAGTTCCTTGTACATTGAACCGGTTACTAGCTTTAGCCACATGTTTATATGACGTCGGCTTGCGATTAGTAGTTTACTACGTGGTATATAGTACTGCTTTGAATCAACATATATAATTAGGTAATTCGAATCCCTCCACGGTCCATTCTGATGACCTCTTGCCATATGGGCTTAACATCATGAGATCACTTCCCACCGTCATATGACAAGCGCTTGGTATATAAATCATCATGGAAATCGATCAGTCCCGTCAGCGAGTTGTTCCATTTTGGGCATCTTCACCGATCAGCGACATTAGCTTCCGCATTTGAAGATCTGTTGCAGGGATGATAAGCTATCTCCCTTGCCAGATTTGGCGCTCTCGAAGGCATCCTTGCACCAGCTGCCCAAATTGGTAGTCTAGACTAGCTAGGTTACGACAGGAGGTGTCCAGTCGCCCGAACTCGTTCGGCTCTGTTTCAGGTCGTAGCCATTGGGAAGCATCGACATAACCAACAAGCCATAGTTTCACTGGGCACTAAATTAACGTTAGGTCTTTGTAAACTATACGACTTTCGGGCCCAGTCAAGGATTGGGCTAAAAGCCACGATGATATAACTGTCAAGTAGGGAGCGCGCGTCGTTCGAGATTATGACATAGAACACTTAATATAAAGCAAGTTTTCGATATGTCAGGTAATTAGTCTCGATCGCTTAATATCCGAGTGTACAGAGAATGTATTATTATCTAAGCAAGCTCTCGTTTTGCCAAGAGACTACTGCGCATTACCTGAGACCGACCCTTGGACAAATGCGACCTTGGAACCGATCCCAGGGTGTAGTACGGCGAAACCCTTCGTCTGCTCACAACAATCACTAGCGACTCAGAGAGGGAAATTGTGACCAGTAATTTTCCAGGCCATTGGGTCGGTTCTTTCTGCCATTTAAGCGTAGGTCAAGACGAAATATATTGCGTGCTAGTATAGCAGAACTAATAGCTCTTACACAACTACAATGATCAAAGCCTCCACTGCGCCGTGTTCCGATAGAAGATTGTTCTTCTCCCTAAGATCAGAACACCAGATCTACCATAGACAATCAGTTCGATGAGTAAGACTAGCCCAAGCCTCTTCAGGTAACTTTCATTCGCACCCCCATTCAATGATGCTAGACATCTAGACGCATCCTGCACTTCATAAAGTACTGTACGTGAAGCTACTATCAAAAGCGTACATCCTCACTTTCAAGCGAGCAGTCTTAGAGAAAGGGGTATTATTTCACACCCTTAAATTGGTCAACACCGATACAGATTTTCGAGGATCCGGATCATCCGCGAACCCTACACTTCAATCTATCCATCATACCTTGTTCCTATAATGCTCCATCTCCAGCACTACTGCACTAGTAAGGTATATATACTGCATTGATTCCCGGCTCGTTTAAGTACACTATGTTTACCCATAGGCAGCCCGTACAGTGTAGAGTGAGGTTATAAGAATGTAGTAGGTGTCTAAGAAACGGAGCTTTGCTGCGCAAAACTAGTACCCGGATCGGACGATGACAAACTATGACCAAGGCCGGAACTTTCCTCCCCATCATGTGATAGAGACGAAGCGAGACGAAACTATCGATGCTGTCTAATTAATTATTCTCGTATTCTATTCAAGAAAAAGGAGAGAACATTAATGTGATGTCTCTACTACGGCACCATCTGCCGACTTACCAAACGGTCGTTTTCTGACTGAAACCTCCTGAAGCCGCCTCTGAGATGGTTCTCGCCCAACCGTACTCAATCTATTGTTAAGAAACACCGTCGGTGGAGGCTAAGACATAAAATGAGAAACCCCGAAAACATAGTCAGAATAACTGGATAGATATGATGATCCGGATCAATTCTTAATCCAATTCATCTGATCACGAGAATCCTGTCCCAAGGAGGACGAGATGATCGATCCGCTGCGGGAAGGACAAACATCCCGGAAGTTTAGTTTAATCCACCTTTGAACCTCAAAGCACGTGCGACACCGGGATTTTGATGGATACTTAGACATCTCGCAATACGTCGCACGAAACGGGTGTTATTACACGAAGATCTCTCACTGAACGATTTGACCCGGCCATACGCCATAACCTAACTGTATCACAACAGCGACCGACATTTGAAAGATTACAGGTCAGTGCACCACTCAATTCTTTTCATGGCTCATACAACTCTACATGTGTACTATATATACTATCCCTTAAATCCGCGACAACAAAGCCCTCGTCAGGACTCAGCCTCCGCGCATGAACGATGCCACGCTCCCTTAATCTCCAGGTTAGATGCTACCTACGACTCTAAGATCATACCTACCAATACACGCCCAACATCCCACACATCACCAAAAGTAAGTAATCAAGCTAGCCAAGACCCCCAACAAAGCACAAAGACATCACTTTATTCAATTCACCTCAGCCCCAAAAATGCGTTCATTCCGCAATTACATCACAGGACGCACTACTAATCGCTCATAAGCGCCCAAAGACGCAGTCCCACACCCGAGACTACTGTAGGTATTAAGCGCCGTACCATACAAGGTTGTACGTACATTCATCGTGGGGAAGGCGGGCGCTAAAAAAAATAGACGTGAAGATCGTCCCCGTCTGGCGGTAAGAGGGAAAAGGCGATGAAGATTATCACCACAATCGTGGCCGTACATCTTTCATACCGGACAAAAGCTCGGGGCCTAGTTTCTATTCCTATCATTTCGCCCGACTATATGCAGCGTAGCGTAGATAGATGGATGGTCGGATGAATCTACATACACGAGTAATCCGTAATTACAGGTAGTCCCTAAAACGCCATTGCTTCCCGACACTACTACGTCGTAACCCGCTAAACCCCAACATTTAGCCGCCAGCGCTTTGCTGCATCCTCCTAAACCGCTCCTCAGCCGCGCGCGCCCTGCGCTCGCGATCTAGCTTCATGCGCTGTTCGGGTGTGAGGCCGCGCGCCTCTTGCTCGCGGTGGTCCTGCGCGGAGCGCGGTATACCTGCGTCTAGCATACTCCGACCCTTTCCAACCTTCGCGTCTCCCACTTTAGGGCCTTCACGGCGCAGCCGGATCTCCTCTGCGGCGCGACGCTCGGACTCCTTGCGTTCGGCCTCGGCACGTTCGCGCTCGTCGCGCCGCTCAGCGTCCGCGCGCTTCAGGGCTGCGGGACGCGCGCAGCGTCCCAATCCCACGCCGACTCACCCAACTCGTCGCGCGCCACCCGAAATGCATCCCGCGTCGCGCGGTCGCCGGCGAGGTCGAACGGCGTCTTGCCTTCATGGCTTTGCAGCGTTGGGTCTACACCTGCTTTGAGCAAGAGACCCGAGACGAGCGGCGCCGAGTTCTGGCTTGCTGCTAGGTGGAGCGGCGTGGGTGCATGATGGTTCTGCTGCGAGTCGGCAGGTTGGAAGTGGAAATTTGGTTGTAGATCATTACTCTTCAGGTAAGAGAGGAGGGCGGGTAACTTTGAGCGCCGAATAAAGGCTTGGAGTTGTGATGTGTGTAACTGTGCCGTCTCTTCTTCCTCGGTCAGTTTTCGGGCAGCAGGCTTGCTAGGTTTCGCCGGGGCTGTCTTTGCTGCGGACTCCTGCGCCGGCTTCGTTGTTTGTGCGGGGTCGATCTCTCTCACTTTGAGCCGAGTAAGCTCGATGAAGGAGCGCATCAGTTCGTTCTGGGTAGCTCGCCGCGTGCTGAATGGGAACCCCCGTATTCGTGGATCGTTGGCCCGTAGAACCTGGCCTTCATAGGGCCAAAAAGTGTCCTCCGGTTTGTTGCGCCCGTCGCGCGAATAAAGAGCAGCTCGGACGTATCGAGGAGGCCTTTCCAGTCTTGCAGGAGAAGACGTACCTCATCTGTAAGGGCTTGTTCGTTGTAGCGACGAATGCTGGAACCAGCGGAGTGAGCATTCCCCTTGGCGTTGTCGTTTGCCGACTGTGAACCACCCTGTTTTCTCCTTGTAGTATACCGATGAAAGGTCTTATGTGCTAGGACGGTCGCCTCCCTATTCATGGGCCCAACGGAGCCGTGTTTTGTCTGCCGCGGCGCGAGCGACACCACCATGGCTGCAAAGTGGCCGCCACCGATCATGCACAGGAAGAAGTGTGGCCCTTTGTACGATTCGGGCACGAGACTCCCATCAGCCTTAGGCTTAGGTATCGACACGGGCTCCAGCTGTTTCCTCCTGATAGTTTGGGTCATGTTGGCTTCGTCTTTCAGTTCTTCGGGCGAGAATATGGTTCGGTAGATGCCAAAGTAGTTGTTCGTCGGCAAAAGTGGCGAACTGAACCATAATAAGGGTGGATTGCCGCCGCCCCGTTGCCTCCTCTTCTCGAGGTCGTGGTCTTCCTCGTCGGCGCCGGGTTTCTCGTTGTCTGGCCGAGCATTCCTGTCTACTAACGTGGCCTGTTTCTTGAGCAAGGCAGTCAAGACGGTCTCCCTGCTGCCGCGGTCATCTTCGTCGTCGTCGGATTCGGATGACTCGGAGCCCGATAGACTCTCGTCCAGATCACCGACTAGCTTTTCGAATTCGGGTTCGGACACAGGTTGGTTACCCCGTAGTCTCTGCTTCAGGTTATAGTGGTGCCAGTCGGACTTTTGGTGACTTCGCTGATCTTCGACGCTCGCGAATGACAAGCCGCAGAGCGAGCATGCTTGGGACCCGACAAGATTCTCGGTGAGTGTGTTTCGCGACGCATCCTGGGACGGTGATGTAGAGGGAACTACGGGGCTCGCCTCCAAGTTGTGGGAATGGTCGTCAGCATCTGCTCGAAGGGTGAGGGTCGCGAGAACTTCGTGGGGCAGATCGTAGACTGCGATGGCGGGGTTGATGATTAGCGCTGTCGCCAGTAAATAAATAAGTAAATAGGTAAGTACCATAGAGGCCTCTTTAAGAGGTCTTCGGTTTTCTTGTCCATAGCAGGTGCCATTGCCTTCTGGCCCTAAACCAACAAGACTTCCGACTGCGTCGGGTATTCGTTGTGGAAAGCTGTTAGTTGCGCTTCTGTGTTGTTTGAGCTGATGTATAGAATGTTTGGTTAGGTACTTTCTGGCGCGTCTGGGTCCTTATGACGTCTAAAAAAGCACTATAACTTTTGGTGGGGCCGCGTTTTTTACTTAGTCATGCTGCATGTACCGAGTGACTCAACCGGTCAACCAACCTCTAAAGTACTTGGCCTGCTCAACATGATTCATAGGGTTTCACAACCCGCTGGCGCGCAGTGCCATTCCCGCGCATCAACATTGCCTACCTAGGTGAATTAGGTACCTGCCTGTCGATTCTTGTGTTGCCCATCTCAACGTGCCCAAGCGACCGTTGCTTCTCTTTAGCCATAGCACTCTGGCTTCAACCAAACACAATGACATTGTTACTCCATAGCAAAGAATCGGTCAAGGCTATCAATAGGGTCATAGCATCGTAGTCAAAGGATTCAATTGGTACCAGGGTCGTGTGCGAGAGAAGGCATGTGTTTCTGTAGTGAAGAGGTAGAAACAAGAGCCTGTCAATACCTTTTGTCCACCCCGAACAATGACATAGTCTAATACATGGCATACATAACTTGTTTATCCCGCCCCTTCCAACCACTAAGCTATCAATTTGCATTACTATCATCAACGTAAAACGATCTTACCAACGAATAGATCGACCACCCCGGAGAGAGAGAGACGCAAAGTAAATTGCTAGCGAATCCACCATCTAGACACGATGTGTGGTTGTCGAAGAATCACATATCTTTGTTCGTGTGCGCATAAAGAGCGGTTTACAGAGCTCTGTTTGCTTTACCAGTTGCGAGAAGAAAGATCTTGTTTCGCTTGCTGTTTTCCTAAGTGTCGCCCACACGTGAGAAGATATGATTTAGAGCGAGTCTGTCGAGATTGCAATGACTACTTCCGCAGAAAATACGGCAAGCACCACTACAAGAAGTTCGTCGATTATTTCCTCGAGTATAAGGCGAAAAAAGGTTGGTTGGGGACGGCCGTAGATCCCCGTACCGTTCCGCGTAATGTTCTTCTCGATCGCCAGTCTTCAGGGGCAGAGGCCAAACGGGGACAAGGGCAACCCTATCAAGTCAACCAACCTATGCAACAGCCTACACAAAGAAGCACGGCGCCGGTCGCCTCGCGTTCCATAATGACTAGCATAGAGGAGCGGCGGACAGTTCAAGTAAGCGAACCACGAGCTCGTGCAAACCCACAACCAGCTCGAGGAGGCGTCCGACCACTTCGTCCACAGCAAAATCAAGTAATCCAACAAGCGGCTCGGGGGGTCTTCGAACACTCCGTCAAAACTCTCAGCGACCAGCTCAAATAAGTCAACTACCATATCCAATTAGCCGTGAAGGCACCCCCTTTCCGCAAAGTCTCAGTCCGAGCCAGAAAGTACTCCAAGCCAGGGCAGCACATTAGACAATGTAGGTGTTGCGTTTGCATTGCCGCCAGGAGACTTCTTCTCGGAGGTAAGTGATGACTCGCAACGGCCGGCCCGTTGTTCATTCCCAAGAAGGACAAACCGCTACCCACTGACTTGAGTCTTTTCGCAGTTGATGAGGACGACGATTATGAAAGCAGTGACAACGAACAGGGCGTAGGCGGTGTACGCATTTTCACCCCTTCGCCACCACCCAAGTACAACAGCAACGATCTTGTTCCCGAGCTCGCCCACCTAGTGCGAGGGCCGGCACCGCAAGTAAACCCAGAGCTCCAACAACCAACCCCTCGAACTTTAAAGAACAGAAGGCCCATCGTTCGACGTGCGGACAGTGTCTCCGATTGTAGCCTCGTGAAAAAGCTAACGAAGGTAGCGAAAGACCTCTACATTCCAAATATTGAATACATCGATTTCGAGGGAAGTGGGTTCCACGAATCCTAACGCCCCCTCCGGGTAAGCCTAAGTCGCGCACACCAACCCCAGCCCGCCTTCGACGCCCGGGTCACCTCGTCGTGAGAAGAAGACCACGGATCGGGACCCATCCGGCTCTAAAGGTACAACGGCCATCGATGTTGCCATCGGTGTGCCCGAAACTCTAATTTCAGGCAAGGGAGTGGCGTCTCCCTCGGCATACTTCGTCCAAACATATCCCGACCTCAAGTCGCCCACGGGGTCCTCGGTGCGCGTCCGGCGCTCCTCGTCCCACGAGAGCGTCACGGTGCCGCCGCCCGGCGCAACAAGGGCATCTCGATCCCCGCCTCGGCGCGTCCGGCCACCGAAGAAGGTGAGTCCACGTACCAGCCCGCGACCGGCCGTCGCGCATTCTTCAAGGAGCGGGGCTTGCGCCCGCTGCTTACATTCAAGAGGAGTGTCGCTCTGCCATCCTGGAGAAGCCGGCCCCCGTTCTTAAGCTCCCGGAGGCATAATTTGCCATTTTAGGTAAGATCTCAGCTCTAAAGACATGTTTCTAGAGCTCTAAAAACATGTTTCTAGAGCTATTGAGTTAATATGCATGTTTTAAACATTTTCTTTGTTCTTACTAAAAGTTTGAAGTCAGAATTAGGAAACCAGAGCCCCTAGAGACCCCAAAGAGATTATTAGCTGAATTAAACTCTATATTCTAAGCACCTTGTTATATTAACCGCAGCTTATTATTTACTCCGGAATAAAAGTAATAAAACGAAATAATTATATTCGTACGTAATATTTATTATAAAAACGGTGCTTTAAATAAATAGTCCGCCTAATAATATATATTATTATTAATTTTTATTAGTATAATATTAATAATTATTTATAGTTAAACGTTCGGACGTTTAGCTAGTTTTTTTATCGAAATTTAAAATATTATATAATTTTTTTATTTTAACGTAGTTTTATAAAAGTAGGTTTTTATATAGTTAAAAATAGTATATATTAACGTTAAAATAGTTAAATACGGCGCGTTTTTTTATAGCTATTACGATATTTATCGTTTAAGCTTTATATTTTATTAAAAAAAAAAAGCGTTTATTAATTTGTTTTTTTAATAATTATATATTTTTTTTAATAAATAATTAATAATAATAACGCTTAAATTATTAGCTATTATTTATTAATCGTATAACGTTTTAGCTTTATAAAAATTTTTTTATTAAATTTATTATATTATAAGCTATAGCAAAAAAAAAAACAATATAGTTTGTTTTAAAAATATTTTTTAATAAATATAAAGTTTAGTTAAACTTATAATTTTATATTAAAATATATATATATTTTTCGAAAAAAAACAAAAATTAATATTAAACTAGCGAAATATTTTTTTATAAAAAATATAAATATATAAAAAAATTAATATTGTTTTATAAATAAAAAAAAATATACGCTAGGTTTTTTAAAATAAAAAACGTAATAATTATATATTTAATTTTTAAAGCTTTTTTTTAAGCATTAATTAATTTATTTAGTATAATTTTATAAGCGCTAAACCGGCTATTTATAAAAATAGCTTAAAATAAAAAATTTTTTTATTTTTAAAAATAAAAAATCTATACGCTATAGGCCGTAAATAACTAAAAAATAGTTTATATTAGCTAAAAGTTATTTTAAATTTAATTATAGCGCTAATAATATAATTTTAAAGTTTATAAAATAGTAAAAATAAAAAAATATTATAAATATTACGCTTTTATTATTTAAGTTATTAAAAAATAAATAATAACTTTAAAAAAAAATAACGATTTAAAATATATAAAATTAATAATTAGCTATTTTATTTAAGCTAAAAAATTATTTGCTTTAAATATTTTATATAATAAACTAAAAGATTTTTAAAAAGCTTCCGAAAATATTATTAATAAACAAATATATAATATTTTAAATATTTTTTTTTTAAAAGCGCTTTTAATAAATCGAAAGCTTTTATTAAATTAAAAATAATATTAAAATTTATTTTATTAATAATAAACTTTATAATTTTAATAAAAAATTAATAATAAAAAACATAATAGTAAAATTTTAGTTTATAATAGCTATAAAATTAAACTAAAATTTTAATAAAAAAATATTAAAATTAAAAAAAACGTTTTTATAAGTTTTAAAAAATAAATATATTAATTTATATTTTTAAATATTATATAAAACTAAAGATTTTTTAAACTTAAATATTAGCTAAAAAAATAGCTAATATTATTTTAAAAATAAATTAGCTATTAGTTTAATAATTTTTTAATATTTTATAAAATATTTTTTATTAAGATTTTTTGCTACGATTTTTATAAAATAAATATTTATTATTAAATTATTTTTAAGCTTTATATAATTATATAGTTATATATAAAGAATTTTTTTATTTAATTAGTTTTTAATTTTTATTTTTAGTATTAATTAATTAATAAAAATATAAATATTAACTACTAGAATATTTGCTATATATTATTAAACTAATTTATATTATTAAAAATAAAAAATTTTTATATAATTAAATAATTATATAAAACTTATAGAAATAATTTTAGTTTTTTATATAATAATAAATATTTATATTTTATTTTTATAAAGTTCGCGAAGCTTTTTTATTATATTAGATATTATTTTTTAATATATAGCTATTTTTATTTATATAATATTATTTTTAAACGAAAAAATAATAAAAGCTTAAACGTAAAAGCTAAATAAGTTTATATTATTTTATTTTTTAAAAAAATCGCGTAATAAAGCTAACAAAAAATAAAAAATCAGACAAATTTAACTTTTTATAACTTTATAAAAAAATTTAAATATAGCTATATAATATTAACTTAAATTAAAAAAATAATAATAAAATTATTTAATCGATAATATTTAAGCTTAATATTATTATCGACGATTTTATTAAATGTTTTAATAATATATAAAAGTTTATTATATAAATATGTTTTTTTTTTTTGCTTTTTAAGCAAAAAAAAACTATATAATTATATAAGCCAACTTATATTATAAAATAACGGATTTATTTAATAAGATTTATATTAAACGGAGCTTTTTCGAATAATTTAAAATTATTATAGCCGCTAATAATAGTAAAAAAATAAAACTAAACTAATTAAATAAAAAAAATAATAAATAAAATATAAATAAAACTAATATTATTTATAAAATAAAAAAGCTATAGCTAAAATATTATAAATAATTATAATAAATATATTAAATAAAAATTAAAAACTAAATAGCTAAATTTAAAATAAATTTAAAAAAAAAAATCTAGCTAAATAACTATAACTAAAAAGTTTTATATAAAAATTTAAAATATAATTTTAAAAAGTTCGGATTTAAAAGTTATTAATAAATTTAAAAGCAAATATTAAAGCTATTTATAAATAATAATTAATTAATAGCTATATATTAAATAAACTTAAGCCTAAAATTTATTATATTTATTTATTAAATTTTATTTTTAATTTTATAGTTTAGCGTATTTTATATAATATTTATTATAATTTTATAAAAAAATAATTTATTTAATTTTATAATTTATAATATATATTTTATTTAAAGTATAATTTATATAAAGCTTTTAGTAATATTTTAACGTTAATATTATTAAATTAAAAAATAAAATAATTATATAAATAATAAAAGCTAATTTATTAAATAGCTTTATTAATTTTATAGTTATATTTTTTATATATAAATATTAAATTATATTAGTTTTTAATTATTTTATCGAATATATTTAATAATATTTTTAGCTTTAGTACGTTTTAATAAATAATAAAGCTAATTAAGCCGTTTATTTTATATTTTTATTTTTAATATAAAAATTTTGTTTTTTTTTTATTAGGCGTATAGTTTTTTATATTTTAAAAAAGTAGCGTAAACTTAAAAAAAACCTAATTGCTTAATATATACGTTTATAATAAAACTAAAAACTTTAAGCTTATATTTAAATAAAGCTTATAAATAATTATTTTAATAAAATAAATATTAGTAGCTAATACTTTTTAAAATTGCAAAAATATATATTATATTTAGTAGTAACGCTAGTTAAAAAAAATATATTATTAAACATTAAAAAACCTAAGTTCGAAATATAAAAAAAGGTTTTTAAAGCTTTATCGGTACTTTTATTAATAGTTTTATTTTTATTAGCTATATTAGCGTTAAAGTTTTTATTAATAAGTTTTATACTATTAAAGTTAGTAGCTTTATATTAATATTAAATAATAGCGCTAATAATTTAAGCTTTAGTTATATTTTTATTTTTAATATTAGCTTTTTTAAAATATTTAATAAACGTTGTTTTATAATAATTAAACTTAATTATAATATCGGTATAAAATTAACGTTTTATAATTTTTTTTTTAGTTTTAAATATATTTAAATTATATATAATTCGGTTTATTATTATAGTTTTAATATTTTTATTTTTAGTAAAAATTATTTATAAGTTATTTTTTTATTATAAAATACGTTTAACCGCTTTTAAAAAAGCCGAATTAATTTTATTTATAAATAAAAAGCAAAAAAAACAATAAATAATATTTTAGGTTTAGTATAGCTTATAAAAAACTAAAATAAATAGAATAAAAATATAAAAAAATATATATTTAGTTATATTTTTATTAAAAATTAAATATATTATTTTAGCTATATTTATTTTTATTTATTTTTATTAATTTATTATTATTATTTAAAAAATAAATAATTATTATAAGTTTTATTTTAGTTTTATAATAAAATAAAAATATATATTAATTTTTTTTAAGTTTTAAAATAGTATAGTTTTATTTAATACGTAAAATAAAAGTCCTAAGTAATAAACTTTAGAAATATAAATAGAATTCTTTTTATATTATAATCTTTATAAAAGTAGGGTATAAATATTTATTATTATATAAAGGATTAATAAAGTTATTTTTATAAGCTTTACGTAACTATATAGCAATATACGTAAAGTTTTTTGTTTAATTAGTTTTTAATTTTTATTTTAGTATTTTATATTTTATTTTTATATTTAATATATAAGCTAGGAAGTTTTTAAGTTTTGTTGATTTTTATTAATATATTGTATATAAAATCTATAAATAAAAAAAGAAAAAAAAAAAGTTTAACCTTATACTATAAGTAGCTATTTATATATTTGTGATTTAATAGGGTAAATATATTTATTGTTTATATTTATTTTTATTTATTATAAATATTATTTACTACAAATAGTAGTTATTATAAATAAAAATTATAAGTATTATAATCTATAATTATTATATAAAATTACTTAAATATATAAAATATTAAACGAAGTTTTTATATTATATTAATATAAGTATTTAAATATTATTAATATTTTATAGAAATAGCAAAAGTTAAAATTATTATTTTTGTTATATTTTATTTAATTATTTAAAATATTATAATTTATATTTTTAATAATTATATATATATTTTTTATAAAAAATATTTTAAATTAAGCAATATAGCTAATATAAAATTATTTTTTTATTAATTTCTATTTTAGTTTTAAAGCTTTAAATATTTAATTTAAAATAATAATAAAGTTTATAAATTTTTTTTTGCTAAGCGAATAATATATAATTAATATATTTATAAAGTTTTAATAAGTTTATAAGTTTATAACTAAGTTTAAAATAGTTTTATTAGCTTTTATAAACTAGTTTTTTATTTGTTTTATTTTTTATATTTTTTATATTGTTTTATAGTTTTATAAGCTTATAAATTATTTAAAAGCGATTTTTAGTATTATTTTTTTTAATTATTTTTTTTTTTTTAAAGCTTATTAATAAAAAAATAATTTTATTTTAGTAAAATATATTTAATATAAAAAGCGTACTTATAAATATTTTTTATTATAATATTATAACGTAATAAAGCTATAAAATAAAAACGTTAGTAATAACTAAAATATTTAAAGCAAAATTTTTTATTATAATATTATTTTAAGCGTAATTACGTTATAGAAAAAAAATATTAGTTTTAGCCGGGGTTTAAAAGTAGGACTTTTTATTAAAATATTATTTTAGGCGTAACTATATTATAAAAAAAAATATTAGTTTTAGCTAAAAGTTTAAAAGTAAGATTTTTTATCGAAATATTATTTTAAGCGTAATTACGTTATAAAAAAAACGTTAGTTATAACTAAAAGTTTAAAAATAGAATTTTTTAAAATATTATTTTAAGCGTAACTATATTATAAAAAAAAATATTAATTTTAGCTAAAAGTTTAAAAGTAAGATTTTTTATTAAAATATTATTTAAACATAATTACGTTATAAAAAAAAACGTTAGTTATAACTAAAAGTTTAAAAATAAAACTTTTTATTAAAATATTTTTAAGCGTAATTACGTTATAAAAAAAAAACGTTAGTTATAGCTAAAAGCTTAAAAACAAAAGTTTTTAATAATATTTTATTAAATATAAAACTAGTTTTAATAATAATATTAAATTTATTAAAACTATTATAAAGTTTTATAATTAAAATTATTTTTAAAATTTTAAACGTAAATATTTTAGTTTTAATATTAATATTTTTAAAAACTTTAAACGTAATAATAAAAAAATTAGCTTTTATTAAAAAGCTTTTATATTAATTTTATAAAAAAAATATAATTTTTTTAGTATTATTTTTAAATAAAGTATTATAAACTTTTAAATTGCTATAATATATTTTTAAATTAATAGTTTATAAATATAGTTAATAAAAATTATATTTTATAAAATATAGTTTATTAAAAATTTATTTTTAGCCAGAAAAAACTATATATTAATAAATAATATTATATTTAGATTTTTTAGGTTTATAAAACTTTATTTATAGCAAATAATTTTTAACCGGTAAAAAGCTCGTTTATAATAAGCAGTTTTTCGCTAAAAAATTAAAATAAATAATTTATAAAAATAACGCGCTAATTATATAATATTTAGCTAATTGTTTTAATAAATATTAATATAAATATTAAGCTAAAATTATTATTAATATTATTAAAAATGCTATTTTATATAAGTTTAGCCGTATAAATATTTAGCTATTAAGATAATAACGCTATTATATAATTATTATTTTTAAGGATATTAAGATAAAATAGCTAGCGAGCTATTAGTTATTAATAAAAGGACTTCGTGGCGCTATTATTATTAGCAAATATGCTAGCTAAGGAGTGATTAGTTATGTAGGTATTTAGCTATTAAGATAATAATACTATAGTATAATTATTATTTCCGAGAACGTTAAGATATAACGGCTAGCAAGCTAGGGCATTTTGTTTAAATTATTTATTAAATAAGCTAAAGTATAAAAATCGGCTTCGCTAATAATCGGTTATTAATAAAAAAACTTTGTAGCGCTATTACTATTAATAAATATACTAGCTAAAGAATAATTAGTTATATAAATATTTAGCTATTAAAATAATATTATAATATAATTATTATTTCTAAAAACATTAAAATATAATAGCTAGCGAGCTAAAGCATTTTATTTAAATTATTTACTAAATAAACTAAAATATAAAAAATCGGCTTTATTAATAGTTAATTATTAATAAAAAAATTTTATAGCGCTATTACTATTAATAAATATATTAGCTAAAGAGTAACTAGTTAAATAAATATTTAGCGGGTTAAATAGAAATATAATAATAACGTAACCATTAAAACTAATATACGAAAACTAGCAGGTTAGAATATTTAGAATATATTAATTACTAGACAAATTGTTTATTTGCAAATAAACAGGGTTATATTTGGGCTTACGAAGCTAGGGCTCAGGTTCGGGCTAGGGTTACAGCTAGGGCTTATATTTAAGCTAATTATTTATTATTAAAAGACCTTAATTTATAACCCCGGCCTCTGCTATGCGTGCTTTTTCTACTTTTTTAAACATATTATTATCCTAGCTACGCTAGTTCTAAGTCGAAATTTATAAAATTATATAATTTTAAAACTACTTTAGTTAATATAAATTTTTAAAACGCGCTAATTAATTAATTTTTTAAAATAATAATAAAAGCTATTATTAATTTTTAAAGTTATAATTTAGCAGTACTTTTAATTTTTATTATTGCTATATATATAAATAAATAGCTTATTAATACGCTATATACGAACAAATTATAGCTAAGCTTATATACTAACTAGCTAGCATATTTTTTTAGTTTTATAGCTTAAATAAAACTATATTCTAGTTATAACTTAAATAAGCTATTTACCGTAAATATACTATTTAAAAGTAATTAATAATAACGCTAAATATATTTCGTAAAAAAGTTCGCTTTTATATTAAAAGGGTTTAAAAGGCATATAATACTAGCGTGGTTAAATCGTAGGTTATAAGCAATAATTAATTAGTAGTAAGAACGATAATTATACCCTTATATATAAATTTCCCTTATAATACATACACATATACACATAGGCATATATATTATTAGAAATAAATTTTCGAATATAATATTATATATTACTAACTAATATACTATTCCCTAGGTGTCCGTTGTTTTAATAGCATTTTTATTTTATTTTAAGTAGCTAGGCTAAATTTTATACCTTGTTTTATTATTATTGCTTTAAAGCATTTTCTGTTTTGTTTTAAATAACTAAGCTAGAATAAAATAGAATATACTTTTTAAATAGCAAAATAAAAACGTTTTTAAACATTAAAATTTTAAACACTAAAGTTTCTTTTTATGCTTTATTTATTTTTGCTGTTTTAAAGCATTTTTTGTTTTATACTAAATAGTTAAGCTAAAATAAAATAGAACATACTTTTTAAATAATAAAATAAAATAAAGGCTATAATTATTATATTTAAAGTAAACTTATTTTAGTTTTTAATTTAATTATTTTTTATTTAATTTTACTAATTATAGTAAAGTTTTAAAATAACGGGTAAAACTAATATTATAACTACGTAATAAAAATAAAAATATTTAAACGTATATATAAAATAAGCAATTAAAACCCTATTAATCGAACTATTTTAGCCTTATAGTAAACGTTTTTTATTAAAAATATATATTATAAACATATATATTTAAAGGGTAGTTATAAGCTTATTAATAACCGAATTATAGTTTAGCTTCGTTATAGGCCTTTTTTTTTTTTGTTATTGTTGTTGTTATTATTATTATTATTATTGTTGTTTATTTGTTGTTGTTATTGTTGTTATGAATCTATATGTTCTTAAACATGTATACGCAAGTAATAAGAGGTGATATAACATATTAAAAACAGAGCCTTAGTTTGATCGGGCTATTATTGTTGCTGTTGCTATTGTGTTGCTAAAGAAAGTATAAATTTTAACGTTAAGTAGGTTAATGCTTTATTAGCTTTTATAGCAAAATAAGTAGTTAAAGCACTATAATAGTGGATTAAACTGTGCGCGTATAAATTAATATAGTTTGTTTAATTTTTTAGTATTAATTATAATAGCCTTTTTTATATTCTTAACGAAATAAAAAAATAAAAACTTAAAATATTTTTAAACCTTAAAATAAATTATTTATATTAATATAAAAAAAACGGTTAAAGCATAAAAACAAAATAATTAAAATATTAAATATTTAACTATAGTTTTATATATTTTATAATAATTGCTAAATTAAAATTTTATATAGTTATATAATATATTTACTTTAGTATAAAGGATTTTTTTTTTTTTTTTATTTTTCCTAGTTTTTTTTGTTTTTATTATTTATATGTTTTTTTAGTTTTTTTATCCTTTATATTACTTTACATATCTTTTTACTTTCGTTCTTTTTTGTTTTATTAGTCCGAGTTAAGTTAATAACGTGTTATTATTTATTAAATAGTGCGTAATTATAGTTTTAGTTTTTATCTAGGTTTTTATTATAATATTTTTTTTAATCCTAGGTTTTTTTTCTAGGAAATTTATTTGTTTTAAATTAACAAAAAAATTATAACTATTAGCTTTAATTTATTTTAAAATATTATTATATAAAAGATTTTAATAATTTAATAGCTTATAGTATATATATTATTTAATATATTTAACGACTATATTATTTATAATATTAATATAGTTATTAAAAATATTAAAAAATATTTTTTAAATATTTAGATATTTATTAAAATATTTATTAAAAATAATAAAAACTACTAAAATATAAATATATATTATTAATACGATATTTATATAAAAACTTTAATAGCGTATATATTTTAAAAAGCTAAAAGTATACGGGATAAAAACTATATATTTAATAAAGTAGCCTAGCAATATAATAAAACTGTTTAATGTACTAGTATTTTATATTACGAAAAATTCGTACTAAAAAATAATAAGAAATATTTATAAATACATATATAATATTAAATATACGTATAGGTATTAAATATATATTTAAGTTTTAAGTTTACGTTTAAAAGATAAATATATGCTTAAGCAATAAATAAATATATTTTTAAGTAGTTTTAAATTATTATAAGATTTTATATTTATTATTTTAGTTAAAGATAAAAATAATATTTAAAAAACTTAGTTAGCTAAATATAAAATTAAAGTTAGTAAAATTAAATATAATAAATTAATTGTCCGGTTGTTTAGCGTATAAAATAATATTTAAAATATTTTATAAAAGTTTTAAAATATAAAATTATAATATATTAAATAAGTTTTTTTACGTAATACTATAATAATATTATAAAAATAAAACTATATAAATAAAATATTATTATAAGTTTAATAGTTATGCTTTTTTATTAGTTTAATTAAAATATAAATAAAATATATTAAAATTTAAAATTAATATTATGCTTTTTATAAAAAAAATTATTTTATTTAAACGTTAAATAAATAATTAATAAAAAAAAAATATTAAATAGTATTATTATATTAAATTATTAAATATAAATATTTTTATAGTTATATTTTTAGCTATACGTAAAATTTTTAACAGTATTTATAAAAATATTAAAAATAAAATCAATAAATTAAGTTTATTTTTATATACTAAAAGCTATTAATATTTAATATTTATTAGATTTTATAGTTATATATTTTTAAATATATTTAATAAAATATAATAAATTTTTAATTTATTATTAGAACTTTAAGTATTCGGAGCTGCTTATAATAATAAATAACCGCTTAAGCAGCTTTAGTTATTTTTGCTAGCTAGTAGTTTTAGCTTATTTATATTATTATTTAATTTTAAGATTATATTAGCTTTAAATAATATTTAGAAAAATTATTAGTTCGGACGTTATTAATTTATAAAAATTATGCTAATATATAATGCGCTTTTATTAAAAAAGTACCTAGGCTAATAAAAAGGTATTACGTAGCTTTTATATAGCAAAAAAAAAAGTTTCGAAAAATATATCGCTAAATTAATAATGTTTTAGGGGGTAAAAATAATATATTTTAGCACATATATTATTTAGCTTAAAAATTAACAAGCGCTAAAGCTAAAAATATTATTATATTATTAAATTTTAAATTTTATTTATTAATAAATTTAAATCGTTTAATAAGCAAATTATTTTATATTACGTAAAATAAAATTTTTTTTAATCGTATAATAGTAAATATATTTTTTAATAATTATATTATTATAATAGCCTAAGCAATAGTATAATTTAATAAATAGCTATAAACGGGCGTAAAATTTAATAATTTTATTAAAATTAAATTTTTTAACGTTATAATAGCTTTTATTAATATTATAATTTTTTATATATAAATTTTAATTATATTGTTTTTAAGCCGATTTTATATAATTATAGTTATTAAACTATTAAAAAAAAGCGTATTTTTTACGCGGCTAAAAATAAATAGTTCTACTAAAATATAGCTTTTATAGCCTTTTTTGTTTATATAAATAAAATATTATAATAGCAGCTTTTTTAATAAGCCGGCATATTTAACCTAATATAGTACGCTTTTTTTATTATATTTAAAAAATATTCGATTTAAATATTATATTATAATAATCCTACGAGCTTTTTTAGATATTATTTAGCCGATTATTATAGTATTAATATTTTATATTTAAAAATAAGCTTTTTATAGATTTTGCTTTTTTTAATCCTGCTATTTAGCTAAAGTTTTATAACTAAAAAATATTGCTAGCTTTAATAGGTACTATTTATTATTTAGTTATTATTTGCCGGCTATATTGTTATATTAAAAGCTTTAATAACTTTACGAATATATAAGCTTATATTTAAAAAAACATTTAAACTATAGCGATAAAAAAAAAATAAAAGAAGTATAACATATTGCTAGGTTATAAAAGTTATATTTAAAAACCGTACGTAATAATTTAATAAACCTAATTTAAATAAAGCTAGCTAATATTTTAAAAAAAACTTTTTATAAAGAAACGTTAAAAAGTGGTATATATAGCATTTATAAAATATTAATAAAAGCAATAAGATTTAAAAAATAGTATTATAAGCTAATAGGAAGAAAAAATATATAAATTAAAGCTATTTATTAAATAACGTTACTAATAAAGCTTTAAAATATAAAGCTTAAATAAATTTTATATTTTTTTTATAATAATTAAAATAAAATAATAATAGAAAATTTTTAATAATATTAAACAAAAATATAAAACAAACTAATCGCTATTTAAAATTCCGTTTATTATTATTTATTTTTAAATAATAAGCTTTTTGTTAATAATAATATACTAATATAATATAATAAAAACTTTGTTTTATAGCTTATAAAAATTAAATTATTATTTTATTATAAAATGGTTTATTAATTATTATTTATATTTATAATTATATTTAACCTAAATATTTTCTACGTTTATAGTTATACTTAACCTAGCTATCTTTTACGTTTATAAGTATATTTTGCTAAATAGTTCTTTATTATTATTATTATATTATTTAATACTATAAATATATTAAGAAAGCTTTTTAATTTTTGCCCGGACTACCGGCTAAAATAATTATTTTTTTCTTTAGAACTAAAAGTTTTATAAACATATAAACTAAATAAGCTTTTATTTTTTTATACTAGTTTAAATATAGTTATTTTTATAACATTTATTATTTTTAAATAGTACTTTAATGTTTAGCCGGAAATTAAAACAAAATTAGTTAATGTTTTAGCAGCTATAATTAAAATTTAAATAAAAAAATTCGGGATTATATTATACGGTTTAATATATTAAATAAGGTTAAATAGCATAAAACTTTATATAGTAGTATTTTAAGGTAAGTTATATATTAATTATTTTTTAGTTCTAACTAATAAAATAAAAACGTTTTTTTAAATAAAGCTATATAATCCTGCCTTTAAGCTAGGATAATAGTAATAATAAAGCTAATAACAACAACAATAATAATAGTATTAACTATAGCAACAATAAAAACAAAAACGTTTAGACTAATAACGTTAATATTACTAGCAAAAAAAATAATATTAATTTTGTTTATTTAAACAAAAGCGTAGCGTTTAAACGTTTAATATAAGATTTAACGCTATTAAAAAAATATAGAACTTATAAACTTAATAAAATATATATTTATTATTTTTTAATATAATGTTATAATTGTTATTATATTATTTATATAGAAAACGTATAATTATATTAATTATTATAACTATAATATTTTATATATAATTTTAACCAGTTTTTAATAAATTAATAGTTTTTTTTTTATATATTAGGGGTATTTATTTTCTGTTTTTTATATTTAAAGCAAAACTTAGCTTTTTTAGCGCGTTTATATAAGCTTTATAAAAACCTTATTTTCGAAATAAATATAATAAATCTTTAAAGTAGTATTGTTTTTTAACTTTTAATATATTTTATTATATATTGCTAAAAAACGGACAAAAATAAAAAATAAACTTTTAAATAAATAATAAAGCAACTATTATAATATTTTATATATAAAACCAAAATCTTAATAATTATTATAGCTTTTTTTTTTTGTTTTTTTTTATATTTATAATTTTTATAAAAGATTTTTATAAAAAGCTAACTAAACTTTCGTAAATATATTATCGTTATTAATTATTTAATATATTTATTTATTTAATATTTTTTATACTATTATACTTTTTTAGCCTTAATATATTAAATAATTATTTAGTTATTTTTATTTATTATATAATTATAGTTTATTTTTTTAACAAAATATATTTAATATAGTTTTATTAATAATATATTATTTATAAAGTTTAGCTAGTTAGCCGATAAAAATATTTCTAGCTTTTTATTTATATTTATTTTTAAATATAAAAAAACTTATATATATAAAAAAATACTAATTTTTAATATAATTTATTAATAATAAAACTACTATTTTTAATATTATTATTTTTAACGCTATTATTATAAATATTATTATTTTTACTAAAATTATTAATATATTAGAAAATAATAAAATATATTTTTTATTTATTAAAAAATTATTAATATATTCGATAAAATAAATAACTTAACCGAAATTATTATAAATATATTTTAAAAAGCAATATATTATTAAAATAGTATTAAAGATTTCTAAATATAAATATTACGTTTATAAAATTTAATATTAAATAAAAAGCTTTAAAAAAAAAATATTATTTTTAAATAATAAATAAAAAAATTATATAATAAAATCTATAATAATATTATAAAAAAAAAATATAAAATTAAAAACTAAAAAATAGAAATAATTAAATTTTTAGCTTTATTAAAAGCTTTTAATTTACGGTTTAAATATTTAATAAAATTAAAATTATATAATTTTTTTAATATATTATAAAGCTAGATAGCCCGCTATAATTTAAGTTATTTTTTTACTATAGCTTTATTTAATATATAAATATACTATTAAATTATATTAAACGCTACTAATAAATAAAATATTTAAAAAACTTTTAATATATAGCTAATCGATATAAATAGCTTTAAAAATATTATTTATTATAAACTAAATAATAAAATAAAAACAGTTTAAATATTTATTAGCCCGTATAAATTTTTAGTTAGTAAAATATTTATATTTATATTTATATTTATAATAAACAAAAATTTAATAAAACTATCGAATCTTTTAAAACGGGCAAACGGGCGGCTAAATAATTATTTTTTATATAAAAGCTAACTTATTAAAAATTAAAAATAATAACAATATAATATTTATAAAGCAAAAAAAGCTTATATTAATAAAACTTAAAAATTTAACTTTATTATCGAATATTTTTATAAAAACGCTATTTTATTAAAACTAAAAACAACTTTTAATAATATATATTAGTTAATAAAATATAACGTTTTAAAACCGCTATAAAATAAAATAATAAAATATAAAAAATTATATATATATATTATTATTAAGTTTAGCTTATAAATAGTTTCGGCGTAAAATAACTAAAATAAAAATTAAATTAAAACTATTTAATTAAAAAATAATTAATTATATATATAAATTAAACGTATAAATTAATAAAAAGCTTAATATTAAAAAAGATTTTTCTAATATAAAAAAAAGCCTAGTTTTTTTTTAAAATAATTTTAGTTTAATTAAATTTTTAAAACGTAAAATATTAAACTAAATAATAAAAAAAAGCGCGAAATAATAACTATATATATTTAAAAACAAAAATAAATAATAGTTATTAAAAATATTAGCTTTAGCTTAAAATAAAAAAATAACTATTTATTATAACGCTTATTATTTAAATACTATATTAAATACTATATAAAATTAAAAACTAGATTAAATAAAAAAATTCTTTATATATAATTATATAATTATATAAAGTTTATAAAAATAATTTTACTAATTATTTATATAATAATAAATATTTATATTTTATTTTTATAAAAATTATAATATAAAAGCTAATAATTATTATTTTATTAGCTTTTATATATTTAAATAGGTTTTTTTAAAATAAACGTAAACTAAAAATTATTAACGAAGCTAAACTATATAAAAAAAAAAATTTATTATTTTTCTGCTTTTTTTGCTATTTTATAAATAATAACTAAAAAGCTATACTAAATATATTTTATAATATTATAAAAAACGCTATTTAATATACTTTTTAAAAATAAACTAAAATAATATAAAACGTTTAAAAGTTATTAAGCTTTTAGTGCTAATAATAATAATAGTAAATATAAAAAAGCGCTAGCTTATTTATTGCTATTTTATAGTTTTTTTTTATAAAAATATTATAGCTTTTTATATAAAACAGCTAAATATAAAAGTATTTAAATATATATATAAATTAAAATATATTATATATTTTTTAATAAATTATATAAATAACTAATAAAAAAACAGCTAAATAATATTAGCGTATATTATTATATATTATTGCCCGGATTTATAAAAAATTAAAAAAATAAAACTAAAATATTCGTTATTTTTTTTTTTTTTTTTGTTTAAAATCTAGTTTTAAAAAAACGTTTTTTTTTGCTTAATTTTAAAACTTTTTTTTTTCTTGCATTATTTACTATCGTAGAATTTATCAGCTTTATTATTTTAATCTTATATTAAACTAGTTTATAAAACTAGTTAGAATTTTTTAAATAATATTTATAGTTATTTTTTTTAAAGCTTTCGGAACGATTTATTTTATTAAAAAAGTTAAAATTATTTATAAATATATTATTTTATTATTTATTTAAACTTAAATATTAATATAAAATATTTATAGTTTATAACGATAATTTTAATAACTTTTTTCGCCCGGAAAAAAGCGAAATTTATAATAATAAATAAAAAAGCTTAATTTTTAGACTATTTAATAGCATAGTTTTAGTATTTGCTACTATTAACGTATAATTAACTAATAATTTAGCTATAAAAATTTTTTATAAGTTTATTAAAATCGAAAATTTAAAACGTATAAAATAAATATTATAATTTTATTTACTAAATAAAACTACGCTTAAGTTTAAAATAATATATATTAGCTGCTAGTTTTAATATGTTCGAAATAGCGCAAAAATAAAAAGCGTTTATATAAAAGCGTATTATTAAATAAATATTAAAAAAGCTATATAGCTTAGTTTTTCTATTATTATTATTATTATTTAAAAAAGTATATATATTATTAATTATATATAATATTATTTGCTAATAGTTATAATAAATATGTTTTTTTTTATATTTCGCTTATGTTTTATTTATATTTCGGTTTATATTTTGTTTATATTTTTGTTTATATATATAAAACGTTAAGGTTTTTTAAATCGATTATAGTAAATAGTTTAATAGTTTAAATAATTAATAGTAAAATATAATATTTACGAATTATTATTTATAACTTTATTTATATTATTTAATGTTTAATAAATTAGCTGTTTAGTTTATTATTATATTAGTTATAGCTTAATAATTAAATAATTTTTTTTATTTTTATTATACTATTAGTTATATTTATATTTGCTATAATAAAAACTTAAATAAAGCTTAAAATAAGTTTAAATTAATTAATAAATAATAATACTAAAAGTGCTATAAAAATTTAATTTTTTATTTTTTAAAAGGTAAGATTTTATACTTTTTAATATTTAAAACTTTTTTTTTTATTATATAAACTAACTATAAAACCTAGCTATAAAAGCTATATAGATTTTTAAAACTTTTATAAAGATTTAAAAAGCTAATATTACTTTAACTGTTTTTATAAGCTAAAACGTATTATATTATTATAATATTGTTTAAAATAGCTTTAAGTTTTTTTAAAGACTTATATTTTAAAAAGTTTATAAAAAAAAAGTTTTAAAATTCGGCTATAAATTAAAAATATAAACAAAATTATATTAAAATTAAAATAAAAAAACTAAAGCTTTTAAAAACCTCGAAAAAATTATTAGCTAAATTAAATTTTAAATTTTAAATATTTAAATATAAACTTTAATTATATTTTTTTTTTATCAAACTATTTTTAAATATAAAATTTTATTATATTTTTTTTTTAGCTATATAAACTTAAATAAAAACTTTTATAATCGGAGGCTAAATATTTTAGTATTTAAGTTTAGCTTTAATATTTATTTAAGATTTATTATAATTTTATATAATTATTTTAACTTTATAATATAATATTTAGCGGACTTTATATAGTATTATATATATATTAAACTTAGACCTGCGTAATATTTATAAATAGTTTTTATAGCTATTTTAGTTAAAAGTTAAACTAATTTAATTTATAAATAAATATACTATTTAAACGTTAAGCTTTTAGTTTTAATATATGTTTTTATATATTTTTTAAGGCTTTTTTCGCTAAACGTTTATTAAAAATTATAACTTAAATATAAATATTAAGTTTATATATTTTTTATATATAATTTAAAGTTTTTTTTATTAAACGTTTATTAAAAAGTATAACTTAGGTATAAATATTTTTTTAAAATTTATATATATTTTTTATATATTTTTTAAAGCTTATTTTGCTAAACGTTTGTTAAAAAGTATAATTTAGGTATATATACTTTTTTTAAAGTTTATATATTTTTTATATATTTTTTAAAGCTTTTTCGTTAAATATTTATTAAAAAATATAATTTAAATATTTATACTTTTTTTAAAGTTTATATTTATTTTTTATATAAGTTTTAAAAGCTTTTTTGCTAAATATTTATTAAATAGTATAACTTAAATATTTATATTTTTTCCGAAGTTTATATACGTTTTTATATAAGCTATAAGGTTTTTTTACTAAACGTTTATTAAAAAATATAACTTAAATAGTTATACTTTTTCTAAGGTTTATATATGTTTTTATATATTTTTTAAGGCCTATTTCGTTAAACGTTCGTTAAGAAGTATAACCTAAGTATATATACTTTTTTTGTTCTTATTTTGGCTTATAGTATGCTTGTTATAAATAGTGTTAAAATAGGACCTAAAAGAAAAAGTCCTTTTTATATATTTCGTATATAAAAAAACTTTTTATTTTTATATAATCGCGATTATAGTAAGCTTAAAATAAATATTAAAAATAAAACTTTTAGTTATAACTTATATTTAAGTATAAAAATAGCTTAAGTTTTTTATAAAAAATAAATAAATAAAACTATAGTTTATTTTTTAAGCTTATTCGAACGCTATAAAATTTATAAAAATATAGTTAATTTTAGCAAAAATTATATAATATTTGTTTAAACTTTTAGTTTTATTAATAGTTTTTAACTATTTAAATATTGTTTTTATTTTATTCGGACTTATAGTTATAATTAAAATCTATTAAATTAAAAAAATTTATATATTTTAGTTAGTTATTTTTAATTAATTTTTTAAAGTTTTTTTTTTATAGTTTAGAATAAAATAGCTTTAAAAAAAATTAGTTTAATTTTATAAAAACTCCGGAAAAATTTAAATATTAATATAGCTTTTTCGTTTTTTTTTTTAAAAAACTAGACTTTTTTTTTATTTTTTAAATAAAAATACTAAAAAAAGTAATAAAAAAATATTAATAATGCTTGCTTATAAATTTTTGCTAACTTTTTTATATTATAGTTTTAGCAAATATTATTAATAAATATTAAATTAAAAATTATAATATAATAAAATTTATCGAAATTTTTAACCGGGTTAAAATTTATTTAATTAAAATATTTATTAAAGCTAAATAATATTATAATATTATAGTTATATTTTTATATAAAGCTATAAATAATAAATATTTTTTAAATAGAACGTAAAAAAGCCCGAAGCTATTATTAATAATATATATTCGCGTTTTAGCTAGCGTTTTTTATATTTTTTTTTTTAAGTTATATATTATAAAAATTATTAGTTTTATAAAGTTAAAATTAAGCTTATTTAGTTTAAATTTTTCGGCTTATTTATATAGTTATTTTTATAAGTTTTAAAAAAAGCTTTAGCTAAAATAAAAAAATTTTTTATTTATATTTTATTTTTCGAAATAAAAAATAATATTTAAAAAAAACAAGTAAAAAATATTTTTTTTAAATAAATTTTTAATAATATATCGAGCAAAAAAGTTTTTTTTTATTATATTATAAAATACTATAACTATTAAAAAATACTATATAAAAACTTTTTATAGTTTTAATATAATAATAAAATATAATAATAGTTTTATAATTATAGTTTATTATTAATATTTTAATTAAAGTTAAAATTTAATAGTTTATATTTATTAACTTTTTTATTTTATATTTGGAGCGCTAAGCGATTTATAATTTTTGCTTATTTTATAATATATTTTAAATTTATAAACTATTTAACGTTAACTATTAAACGAGCCGATTTATATAATTTAGCGAAAAACTACTAATATATTAAAATAACGCTACGTTTATTAACGTATTAAATAATTATTAACGTTTTATATTATTTTAATTAAGTTAGTTCGTAAAAACTGCTATAAATAAAAAGACTACTAGGGCTTAATTTTTTTTTGCTTAGTTTAAACAATTTTTAATAAATATTAAATTAACTTCTAAGTAATAGTTTAACTAATGTTTTAGCTTAGGATGGCCTAGCTTTTTTAGGCGTAGCTTTTATAAGCCTGCCACAATATATAATGCTTTAAGGGAAACTGCAAATAGCCCTAAGGTTTATAAGAATAGGAAGTTTATATATGCGCTAAATGCTATTTTTATATAGTTCGAAGTATTAATATTATATAGTTTGTTTTTTATAATATTTATAAAAACTTAAATAAAATTAGTTCTAAGTTTTAGTTTTAATATAACGTTAGTTTATATTTTTATTATATATAGTTTAATAACGTAATAAATTATAGTTTAAATAAACAACTTTTTTATAACGTTTTAAAAACGTACGTTTAATTTTTAATTTTAAGTAAAATATTATTATTATATTAATAGCCGGGATTATATACTAATATAAAAAAATAAACTTTTTTATTTTTCGATTTAATAGTTTTTTCGAATAGTTTTTTAATAAACGTTATTATAGTAAGCTTTATTTCGGACTAAAATAATACGCTAGCGTAAAACTTTAGCTCGAAAATCTTTAAATAAACGGTATTTTTTATTTCGGTCGAATTATTAAACTTTAAAAACTTTAACTATTTAAAACTTCTACTAAAACTATAATCTATAATTTAATAATAGCTAAAAAAAGCAAAATCTAATAATAAAAATAAGTTAATAAATAAAAATATTATAAATAAATTAATAAAAAAAAAAAAAATTTTTATTAAAAAAAAGAATAGTTATATATAAAAATAAAAAACTAAATTAAGAAATATAATTGTTTTATATTATAATTAGCTAAAGCGGCTAAGCTTAAAATTAAATTAGAAAATATAATTACTTTAATATTATATTATTTAAATAATTAAAGCGGCTAAGCTTAAAACTAAGTTAAAAGATATAATTAATCTAATATTATGGTTAGCTAAAGCAACTAAATTAAAAAATATAATTATTTTAATATTATAGTTTTTATATTTAAAATAGCTTTATATTTTTTTTTAGCTTTATAAACCTTTATAAACTTATATAATTATTTGTTTATTATTTTATTTAAATAAAACAACCTTTTAATTTTTATTAATTATTTTTAAGCTATTTAAAGTTTTTAAGTTTATATTCGCTATATTTACGATTTTATATTTTATTATACAAAAACTAAAATTAATTTTATTTTTATAATTTAGCGCTATTAAAACTAAGTTATAAGCGTATAATATAAGCTAGCCGTAATATTTACTACTATTTAATAACTAATAAAAACTATTTTCTAAATTTATTTTAATATTAATTAATAAATTATTATAGCTATTTTAGCAAATAAAAACATTATATTTTTTCCGAAATATTATATGTTTTACGCTTTTAGTATAGCTATTTTTATTATTATAGCTATAAAAACTTTTATTATATTTAAATATAAAATATTAGATTTTATTAAAATATACTTTATAATAATATTATATATAGTAAATATAACTAAAGCTTTATTATATAATATAATTTAAACTAGTTTTAAAATAATAGTTTTAAACTTTTAAATTATACTATAAATCGCTAAAAGTAATATTAAATATAATTATATTACCGACGATTTTATACTAAATTTTTAAGTTTTTTTTAATAAGCGTATTTAGCAGTATTATTAAACATTAATTAAGTTTTTTATAAAATTAAATAATTATAAATTATAGTTTATATATATATTTTAAATAAAATTATTTTTAAACTTTATTATAATTATTAATATTTTTAATTAATTTATTAGTTTATTTAAACTTTAATTAATAATTAAATAAAATAAGTATATTATAAATAATATTAAGCTAATTATATATTTAACGCGTTTTTATTGTTTTTTTCGGTAAAAATTTTAGCTTAAAAAGATTTTATAAAGCTTAAAAACAATAATACTTATATAATAATATTTTAACTTAATATTTAAACTTTATAGCTAATAGTATTATTTAAATAAAAACTAGGCATTTAATAATTATTAAGATTAAAATTTTTTTTTTTTCCGAACTTATATTTATAATTATTTTAGCTCGTACTATTAGCTAGCATTACCTTAATACTTTTTTTAGCAGGTTAGTATAATAAAAAAGCATGCAGTAAATATTATAAGTTAAAACTTAAGTTTTATTTTAAACTAGATTATAATAAAAAAACATATAGCATAATAAATTAAAACTTAAGTTTTAATTTTACACTAAAATAAAAAAAGTTCAGCTCTATATAAAAAATAAATTAAATAAAGTAAATATAGTATGTTAGTACACTAGATTAAGTATATAACTCCTAAAATAAACTCACGAACAGTGTCTCTAGAGCTAAGATCCTTCCGAAATAGGAAATCGTTGACTCCGGGGTTGGGCTGCTCGTGCACGCGCCAAAACGCCGCTACAGCACGGCGGTTCAGTCATGCTTCTGTGATGTCACGATGAAGGCGAGCCAGAATAATAGAGACAAGTGCCTTTCGTGTTGTGAGCGGGAGGCCATTGCCCAGGATATGAATATGACTTGGGTGTAAGTAAATAAGCAAACACCTTCCCCCTCCCCTTCCCCTAACGAAAAAACGAAGAAAAAAAACCGGCTCGTAAGTAAGATGAGTCAGTATCTCTTATCTCTAGCGAGCTCGCCACGTTCCACCGTATAGTATAATAACAAATATTTCTATTCTATTCCATTCATACCCCTTAATTTTCCAATGCTAGATAGATCTAGATACCATAATCTCTTTCGCTTCATTACGCATAGTCCTTTGATCTAGAAACTTGCCCAACTGTAATATGATGCGGAAAGAAATCTCAAGACGAACCAAACGTAAATGTACTATTCCCACCAACTATTTGTCATAGTTCCTTTGATAAACAACTGCTAGTCTTTGCTTTTACGCTCAATATGCCGCTTAAATGTAGAATGTGCACCCTACGACTCATCTAATATAAATCCAAACAATTACTATTGAGAGCGGAAGCTCACTTCTTCTTACCGCCCTTCCCACCCTTTCCCTTCCCTGCCCACCACCTCCTCCACTCCCACTCCCACCGCCGGTCGACATGACCTTCAAGCTCTTCAGGGGAATGGTATTCACGACATCCTCCGGTTTGATAACTCGCATAAGCTCAACCTCGCGGGCCACATGCGTTCCTTATCGGTACTCTTCTCATCCACCACCCCTTTCTTGTTCGAGGCCGCCTTCCACGCCTCTAGGATCTCCTTCACCGCCTTTCCCTTCTTCTGCGTCCCTGGCTGTAACTTGACCTTGTATTTGCACTTGCCGAGGGCCGCGTAGGGCGCGCACAGCGCCACGACTTCGAGGATCTCGTCGCCCGGTAGCGGTGTGCCGACGAGGGCGTCGAGCGGGCTAAGGTTCGTTACCTCGTCTGGGTCCAGCATCTCGATACCCTCGTCCAGCATGACCTTGCGCACCTCCTCGTGCTCGGCCGTCTCCCGCTGCTCACGCTGCTTCTGGGCGCGCGCCGTTCGCGTGCCGCTTCTAGGGCGGCCTCGCGCTCGCTTTAGCTTTCGCCTCAGCTTCTGCGCGTTGCTTCCCTGCTGATGACCCGATGAGGGCTTCAATGGCCTCGCGGTCTTCCTCGTCTTGGTCCTTGTACTTGCTAGCAATTTTCTTCGCCTTACCACGTTGTCCTCTCTTTGGCTGCTGCTCTTTCTTTTTGGGCTGGTTGACTTGGTCACGAGTAGGAGCGTTTTGGTTAGTGTTGCTCGTCGGTATTGTATCCGCTTCTGTTGTGGCATCGTCGCCTTCCGTAGCTTGCTCAACACGTTCCGGATCCTGGTTTCTCTCATTTGACTGAGAGGCTGAGGTTTGATCAGCAATAGCAAACTGTTCCATCTGCTCCGATGGTTCTACCTCATCTATGGTCTCCAGATGGTCGCTATCCACACCTTTGCCGTTGAAAGATTGGAGAGGATTTGCTCTTGGTTTGAAGTCATCTTCTTCAGCAGCAGCACTTTCTTCGGAATCGCTTTCTTCATGCGTCTCATTCCCTCGACAAGCAGGGGCATCAGCAGGTGCAGTGCCAGAAGGTGCAGTGGGAGCTTCCGGCCCTGTTGCCGGCCGGGTAGGTGTATCATAGAGGCGATGCTTGACATGTTTCCCTTTGCTCTCTTCGCTAACTCTGAACATCAAGGCAAACCCCATGATGAGTTGAGAGGCCGGTAAGAAGTTCTTCTTTCCACGAACCATGAAAGATCCTGTTGGTAAAATTCTCCCGTCGGCGCGGATTTCGACACTTGGTCAGCGGTGACCCACCAGGCTGACATTGAAGCCTTCGAATCCCATGCAGAAGAGGAACAAACGGAAAGAGACCCAGCTTGGGATAGTGTCGAGGGGGTATGGGAGCGTCGGGTGTATGTGGATTATTCTTGATTATGACGCTCGCAGCACCGTGCAGATCGGCATGGACATAGATGTCTCCTTTTTTCAGATACCGTCTATAAAGTAGCTCGTTTTGCTGAGCATCCTTTCCGCCAAGCATAGATAACCATCGGTGGACAAGAACCAGATAAATTTCTCGAGCCACATTTGACGGCGGATAGGTTGAAGGACAGGCTTCTCTTGTTTGAGCCCTTTCTTTAGCTCGGCTTCGATTTTCTGCCCTGCGCTTTTTAGGGCTATCTCGGACTGTTGCTTGGTTTTCTGCTCCTTGACGGCAGCTACTTTCCTCTCGCCATAATACTCTCGTGCATTACCGTATGGAGATATCCCTAGGTTTATATCCACAGCCAATCGCCTGTCTTGGCTCTTCATACCAGAATTTATGCTTCCGCCAAACCCGCTATCGGAATCGCTATCAGAATCGGTTTCGGATACATCATCTTCGTCGTCTTCTTCCGCCTCGCCCAGCAAAACTGTCACTGTGTTCTCGTGAAGCTTCAAGGGAAGCGCAATGATGGCCGCCACAGGGTTATTTAATCGTTTCTCCCTATCAATCAGTTTCCCAATATCTTCCCAGTCCATGCCTTGCGCAATCAATCCATTGACGGCATCCATGGCCTCCTGAACCCTCTCGACATTGGCTTCTATGGCATTGGCCTTACGGACGTTGAGTGTCTGAACTGCTTGCAAACCCTCAATCCTCTTGTCCTGGTCAGCCTTGGCGGCTCTAATTTTCGTTTGGCGGCAGCCTCCCTCTCACTCAACCGCGACTCAAGCTTTTGTCCCTCGATAGAGGAAAAGAATTCATCTACTGTTTTGCCGAAGCTGTCGAAACTTAGGACGGTATATGACGGATCTTGTTCAAACTGACGGGGCAAAAGGGTGGAAATCTTCGTACAGCAAGCCCTTCTTGGGCTTTTGTTCGTCCTCTCTCTCGTCTCGTGTTTCTTCGACTCCTGGTCGCCTTTTCGCAAATATATAGCCCTTGCATGTATCTGAGCTAGTCACATGCTCTACCAGTTTTCGACCCTCTTCGAGTGACCGGAGGAGATGGCCCAGTAGCTCCTCGTTATCCCGGACAGTTGCTGGCTGGACTGCAGAATCAAAGTCGGACACCTTCATCGCGTGATCTAACAGTATGGGGGCAATTCGTTTATCGTAACCGCAAGCCCCTTCCTCAGCTCGTCCCCGGGCTTCTTTTTGATCTTCTTGGCAGCCGTAGTCGATGCGGCATTCTTATCGATAATTGTCTGGAGAGCTTCCCGCAACCGATCCTTGGTGAGTGGTGGAACGCCGGCGTAGTTCTGCCTGTTTTCTAAAGAGTATGTCAGACCGGGGCGCTGTGGCTCCTGACCCTCTCCTTCGGGCACATTGCGCAGCAAAGTCAAGATCTTGAGCTCGTTGTCGGTCAATATGACGTTGCCACCGGCAAAGAACTCGAGATATATCCTGTACAGCCCATCGCTAAACTGGAATTCTATTATCCGGTCGGTTCCGATCTGGGAGACAGCAGTGAGACGGCGGGTCTTCAGAACCTTGCGCAGCTTCTGAACGAAGACGGAAGGGGCGGCAGCGGTGGCGCGTGCGAACTCGGTCAGATGGCACCGAAAGCCGGAGTCTATGAGGAGCTGTTTTTTGTTGTCGGGCTTGGCGAACTTGAAAAGTAGTATCTTGGAGGACAGGTCGTATATGTTGGACAGGCGCAGCGAGACGAGACTTGCCGAAAGCTCGTGGGAGATGACCTACGGCAGAGGGCAAACGCTACTGTTAGTGAGCTCGACTTCACATTGCTGAATCATCATACCTTCACATCGAGGGAGGAGAATCTCTGCTTCATATTGGTTTGTCTGTCGTGTACCGCGCTACTGTGTCTCCGGCCACGGATGATACCAATAAAATGTAGAGAAATGGGCGTGTCTTCAAGAATGAACGTGGGGTTCCCGGATGCCAAGGCTCGTGGAAGTGGGATGTTGAATGGTGGGGTATAGCTTCGGCTTCGGGTGCACTGTATTAGTCCTATAGAATGATTGGGTCAAACTAGAACTCGCCGGCTGACGTCATCAACCTTCCATTCGCCGAGCCAGTCATTCATACCGCTGCGACGACTCATTCTTATTTTCATACAAATATACATATGAGAAAAAAGACACAGAGATTCTCTTATGCAACGTCGTTCTAGGAGAAAAGAGTATGTATACCTCTACGGTATGAGGCTTTAATCAAAGGGCTTGGATTCTTTTTTTTCTTCGCGTCTCCTGAACCGTGTAACTGAGCTCTATGTCGGGTTACCTCCATGAAGTAGAATGACAACTCAATGACCCAAGCCAAATTTATAATGAAGCGCGTCATCCTGAGTATTTGTGAAGCGACAATTACTGGTGTTGAACTCGGTACATACCGGTGAACACTTGCGCCTAGTCTTGTATGAGATTAACAAAGTTGTACATATGATACATGTGCTGCTCTCGGTTTTTTTTATATATTTATAATGACCAAGGCTGGCGACTGCTGCAGGGAGGTTGCGAGATTGGGAGTGGGAGTTCATGGTTGTTGGGTACTTTAATGGTGCTAATTTACTTGGTGTTGGTAGGCTCATATGGATCATGATATTGGATTTGTTGATTAGAGAGTGAGAGAAACAGGCCTCCTCTTATGATGAGTGCTGTTGCAGTTATTTGAAGACATCCTACTATTATTCTTCCAGCCGGCGCCTTCTGTATCGAGGCTAGGTTTGATTTTGAAGTATGAGATTCTATTATCTAGGTATGAATCCAAACCCAATTCAGTTAAATGCCCTATAATTTTCAGCCCAGCTCTAGGTAATCTGTATTACCATACCTAAGTTCATATAGCCCATCACTACAGAAAAATATAGAATAGTACTGTCTATGGCGAGCGCTATTACGCGCTTATCTTAGAATCAAATGCTTTTAATCGAATCAACCGAACTAAACTTGTTTCTTTCTTTTTCCTCTGCTATTTTATTTTAGCTGCTTCGATTCTAACCTAAGATGTAGGGTTGAGGGCAGCCAAAAGGAAGGGTAGGGTATGACTGGATTAGGTTCAGATTCATGCCTAGATAGTAGAATCTCATACCTCAAAATCAGACCTGGTATCAAGGCAACGAAAAAGAAACCTCAGGCTTAGGTCAGTATAACATTGCATGCCATGTAAACTTACAGAAGGCTCTTAAATTGACAAATGATTAGAAAATGGGAATCTTCTCTAGTGTAGGCGTAACGTCCAAACCCTTCTCTCTGTAGACACCTATTTCTTCAATCTACCAACGTAAGAACAAGAGTCATGGCCAAAGCACCGAAAGGCATCATCATTACTCAGATACAATTAGTGTCGGCTAAGGCACCCACATAACATACTCTTAAGCTGGGCAACGTTAGAGAGTTATAGTACTAGCCGTTTTCTCGATTATCGCTTGTTTCCCATTTGCGCTATGTACATAGTATCAATGAAATGTGCTTCTCTGTCATGTCACGGTTGCTTATTCATATTTGATAAGACACCTACAGTAGACATTAAGCCACTAGTTCTATATCAATGTATTAGAACGCCGTCTCTCGTATCCAGCATGTGATGGTGCTTATTTTGTCGTACCGAATCACCGAATCTGGTAAATACCCAAAACAGTATTTCTCCGCAATGGGGCGCAAGCAGTAGCGTCTCCAGTCAACGTCGTCATAGCAACAGACGATCAGGGGAGCTGGCGGCTCCAACTGCAGGGATCATTTTCCCCAAACGTGCTTGGTAAGAGCTAAGAGCAGGCCGAGGCCGTCGATGTTGGCCAAACAACAGCTGAGGATTGACGAACAACCGAGGTTATATCGAAGTCAATGGACGGTGGTCGGGTTCATAGAAGGCAGTAGGCTTGGTTGGTTATATACTACAGAGCTCGGTACATCTGCATCTGCATGAGCACAGAACCCTACGTAGCAGATAGACACAGTGCTGCTCAAAATAACAGGTCAGCTTACGTCTTTACATGTTGCACATCTGGGCTTGCATAAGTCGTAGTACACAACCCAATGGGAGCAAACCACGAGGTTACGCATCCATGGACGACGCTTCATGCCGGGCTGCAGGGCGTCAGCAAAGGTCACCAGAATGCTGATGCTATGCACCAGTTCTGCATCGTCCCCAGCCACCTCAATGCGCTTGTTTGCCAGAAGAAAGGGGGGGGACGGGTTTCCAGCCACACGTATATCTACAGTATAGGGATGATGAGGATCTCTGGTTCGATCGCATGAAACAACGACTGATCGCTGTTACAAGCGTTATCTAAAACAGTAAGGGAAACGATTGCGACTGTACTATACGATGTATCGAGTGACAAATCAGAAACGTTCCGTTGGCGCCAGAACAGGTTTGCTCGCAAATGAGACCTAAGGAATAATCTAGTGCAGATATACTTAGCATACAATGTACAGTACAAGTGCTGATCGACATGCGAGGGCTGGGAGGGTAGCAGCTGAACATTGGGGAGGAGGAGGTTGGGCCAGTGGCAGAGATGTGATGAAAAGAGTCGCGATTACAGTACCTTAGTGCCTGTACGTACGTATTGGTATGTTACAGTACGGAGTACAGTACGGATCTAGATACCCGGGTTCTTCGAGATACCTACTCAGGTACCTATACTACACGCAACAATTACAACCAAACAACCAAACAACCAAACCAGAGACTCTAGTTGCGACACAATTGACAGGTAGCTTACCCAAGGACAATTCGATCAAACCGGGGAAACTTCCCCGACGAACCAGGCGGGCAACCTAGTGTAAACGGACAGGCCAAGCGGAAAAGATATCGAGCTCGTGGGGAGCTGGGAAAAGTTGTCAATAGAGGTGGTTGGGAGCTGGGTAACGCCCAGACTAGCGAGTAAGACAGTGGAGAAGAGGATCCATCTCGGCCAGGGCTGCTGCTCAGGGGTTCCGCTCTGATTGGCAATAGTGCCCCCCACTCGCGACGATGGTCTAGCCGCTTTGGCTCCGAGATAAATAGACCGCCAGTGCCGACCCACCCGTGTAAACACGGCGCGCACCACTCGACCCCTGCAATCCGGCTGCCACGCCATCTGCTCACAACAACTGCCCTTGACGCCCGCACTCCAGGCCAGCTGCGCCGGTTCCTATTTCTTGCTCGCCAATAGCCGCCTCTGCCACTTCACCTCCTTTTCTCCCAATTGATCTCTTCAACCCAGCCCAACCACCTTCCCAACCCACCCCGTATCCGCTCTTCTATTTCAGTCGCATCTGCCAGAAAGAATCGAGTCTAGAAGTGAGCGATCATTACCGCTGCTTCTTCATCTCCCTTCTTTTCTTTCAGATATTTCAGAAAGAAGAGCAAGAGGAATCTTCTTGATCTTCCTTTCGTTCGTTGAGTTCGAAAGGTTGTCGGGAAGAGGATCCTTGCGCCGTTAAGGTCGCCAACCTGGACTTTGAAGCCCGCGTCCCCGTGCCCTTCAGCATCTTCCCTCGCACCTACAAAGAGGCCCCCGAGGCTGAAACCAAGGTCACCAAGACCCACGAAGAGCTTGAGATCAAACTTCCCGCCAAACCCGAGAAAGCCGGACGGGAAGGTCAATACTCTTCTATCTCCGCCTCTGCTCAGCTTCCGCCGCGACGACAGGAGCGCTACAGCGAAGAAGAGGTCCGGATCACGCGTGAAGAAGAACGTTACCGCCGTCCCGGTGTCCACAAGGAGTACTACGAGGAGCACAGGTTAGTCTACAAATCTTCCTCTATTATCTGCCGTATGATGGCTTTCATTCGTTTCTTGCAACCACGGTGGTGTCCCGGGTAGCCTCGAATGAATTGAGAGCCGCGAAATCCAAACCAGGTGGGGAGACCAAGGGGGCTGGGGAAACGAACGCGTGGTGAATAGCCGAGACGATAGTAACGCGGTCATTGGATATGACTTCGCACTGTTCGCGCTACGGCTTGCCCCGTTTTGAATCCTTGCAACCAAATTTCCTTTACACTAGCTGCGTCCATAAAATCTCGCTTGGCCGAGATGGGTCCCAGTCCATGTCGATCATGTAAACAATCGCTCCTTGGAAGACAATTCATCTGACCCTCGCTCCTCAGCTACAGACCTGCCAACGTAAACGTCTTCCAAGAATCTCGCCCTCAGTCTAAGATTCTGCGACCCCAGTACGGTTCTTCAAGGTACTCGGAGTCTTCCATTGAGGTCGACCGTCGCCACCAGCCTCACTACTCTGCTATTGACCATATCGAACGCGAATATCGCGCTCGTATTCATCCCTCCGCTTCCAAGAGAGAGGACATCCGCGTCACTGTTGACACCCCTACTCACCGACCTCAGATCGAACAGCGCCTCACCGTAACCGGTGGTACTATTGACACCCCTACTTATCGGCCTCAATTCCAGGAACACATTGCTGTGACTGGTGGTACTATTGACACACCTACCCATCGACCTCAGTTCCAAGAACACGTCGCTGTAACCGGTGCTACCGTCGACACCCCTACTCACATCCCTCACTACGCCGACCAGGTCTCTTTCTCTGAGGAAACTGTCGACGTCCGCAAAGCAACTCCTTCTTATCACAAAGACGTAAAAGTCTCTGAGGAAACTGTAGAGTCTCCTCGCCACAGCTCGGCTTTCCAAAAGTCTAGAATGGGATATTACGACGAAGACGGTTAGTTCGCCAATGACCTTTAGTGATTTCTTATACTGACGTGACGCGATATAGGACAGTATCACTCATTCCGCCACGGTCTTCACAAAATGGCCGATCGTATCTTCCACCCCGAGGGCCATGAGGTCATCCGCGAGTCCAGTGCCGCCTCTGCTCCCCGCCCCAGTGGTGGCAGTGGCAGTGGCTCCATCCCCAACACTGTCACTATCCCTTGCCATCACATCCGCATGGGTGACATCTTGATGCTCCAGGGTCGTCCCTGCCAGGTCATCCGTATCTCGACCTCGGCTGCCACTGGCCAGCACCGTTACCTCGGTGTTGACTTGTTCAGCAAGCAGCTTCACGAGGAGTCTTCCTTCGTCTCCAACCCTGCCCCCAGCGTTGTCGTCCAGACCATGCTCGGCCCTGTTTTCAAGCAGTACCGTGTGCTTGACATTCAGAACGGTTCCGTCACTGCCATGACCGAGTCTGGCGACGTCAAGACCAACCTGCCTGTCATTGACCAGTCGAGCCTCTACTCTCGCCTGTCGTCTGCCTTCCACAAGGGCAATGGCAGCGTCCGTGTCCTCGTCCTTAACGACAATGGCAACGAGCTCGTCGTCGATGTCAAGGTTGTTCACGGTGCTAGCCTGTAAACATACCCACTTCTCTTTGTCGCCTTAATGATGTATCGACTCCATAAAACTTGTTCTGGATTGGATGTCTTTGAGCCAATATCGCGGCGTGTCAATACTAGTGAAGCTGTGCGGATATGTGTTATTTCTTAGGACGTAGAGGATGTGTAAAGGAGGGTGATCTCAGGGTAGCATATCAAGTAGATAGCGCTGTATATCGTTGGTAATACAATCTTGGTGTCATGAATGTTTTTGGTTCGCCTCTTCGCTCTCCCATTGCTTGACCACTCCCTACTAGTTCTGTAGGTGAGACCTGCGTTTGAGTTCTTCCATACCTGTGCACCTCCTCCTTGTGACCTAGGGAGGTGCCCGGCCCGCCAATTCGAAGCATTACGTGTATCCTTTCGTAGCCACACTCCTTAAAAGCATTCGGAAGAACTACGACTCTGATACCAAAGTTAAAAGTGCTACGAGAGCGGACCCGGCAAGTCCGGATAAGTATAGTCTACAATGTTAGCACCTTTTATGTGGTGAGTTAGGTATTAGTCTTCTCCGAGTGCCTCTTATCGAGTCATGCCTTTATAGTTTGATATTTCCTCTGGACCAGAACTGGGTGAACCTTGGGCATGGCAGCTGCCCGCTGACCCCTCGGTTCCCGACCTTGGAAGGATGGCCATCAAGGTGTTTGGAGCTCATCCAATCAAAGTTGGCATCCCGCCAGTGGTCTGCGCCAATCGCCGCCCGCAGCCCCTCCTCGGTTCCTCGTTATCGGCGATATGTCTGCTGTGAAGCTTCCGGTCATATGAGGGACAACAGCACCTTCTTAAACCGGACATCTCTCACTTCTCCCGCTTCGTGTTTCGTAGACATACTAGGAGATCAGCTTTGGGATTGTGCACCGTCTTCCGACTTATTAGATCTCATTGCGTTGACATCCCTTTCAAGTTTATGCAAGTTTTTAAGTGGCTAGCGCCAGTCTTCATCTTTATCATGGGAGCTCAACAGTCCAAGGTCACGGGCGAGAACGAGAAGGCTCTCCTCGACCGTCTACGGTCGCTAAAGCTTGATCAGAGTGATGCAGGAGACGATTTCGTCCATGTGGAGGACGAGAAAGTTGGCTTCGATGGCAAGCTGGATCGAAGTCCCGAGGGGCTGGGCATACAGTTAACGCACGATTGGCAAGCGGAGCTCCTCGACGACCCCAAGAATAGGCTTGCGCTTTCGGCCCTCAGCAGCGCAAACCCCAAGGATGTCCTCATGTCACGGTCGACAAAGATCACGGACCAGCAGGTGTTCAACATCCGCATCCCCTTCGAGGGCGCCCCGATCACCAACCAGAGATCTTCCGGACGGTGCTGGCTCTTCGCGAGCACCAATGTCTTCCGCGTGGCGCTGATGCAGAAGTACGGCCTCGACTCGTTTGAGCTGTCACAGGCGTACCTGTTCTTCTGGGATAAGCTGGAGAAGGCAAATTACTTCCTCGAGAACATTATTGATACGGCTGGCGAGGATCTGGATAGCCGACTTGTGCAGCGCATTCTCGCTGACCCGGTCAGTGACGGCGGTCAGTGGGATATGGTCTATAACCTGGTTGAGAAATACGGACTTGTCCCACAGGCTCTGGTAAGTGATTCTTGAGCTCGTCCTCTCGCGGCAGCTTCTCGAGTGGGAAGCTTTCTTTTTTGGGAACTACCATGTTCGAAAAATCCCATACAATAACTAACTCGGGTGTTGTAGTATCCGGATAGTTGGAATGCCATGTCAAGTAGCACGATAAACTACGTCGTTGTTGGCAAGTTACGCGAGTACGCGCTCGTCCTGCGTAACATCATCCAGAACAAGCCAGCTTCCGCTAGAACGGTAGCGATTCTGAAAGCGACAAAGGAGAGAATGATGCGCGAGATCCACACGGTTCTCACTCTAACGCTGGGTCCGCCGCCTGCGAGCGGTGAGGTCTTTGAGTGGGATTTCCTCGACAAGAATGGCCAGTCGCACACAGTCCGTAAGACACCACTCGACTTCGCTCGGGATATCGCTGCTACCGTACCGGGGAGTGGCTTCCGCATATCGAACGACGCCATCAAGGCCATGGTATCTTTAGTGCATGATCCGCGACATGAGCCTATGTCACTGCTGACCGTTGACCGGCTTGGCAATATCGTGGGAGGGCGCGGTATCACGTACATCAACGTCGACATGAGTGTGCTCAAGCAAGCCTGCGTTCGCATGCTCAAAGCTGGTCTACCCATATTTTTCGGCTCCGACGTCGGCAAGTTCAGTGACCGCATTGCGGGCATCATGGACCTCGGGTTGATCGATTACGGCCTGGGATTCAATATCGACATGTACGCTGCCGGCGCCATGGGCAAGGCCGGTAGACTCCGGGTTGGCGAATCGGCCATGACGCACGCCATGGTCCTCACAGCCGTCCACGTCGACGAGAAGACCGGGAAGACAGTCCGCTGGCGCGTGCAGAACTCCTGGGGCGTCGACTCGGGAGACAAGGGCTGGTTCGTCATGAGCGACGATTGGATGGACCAGTTCGTGTATCAGGCTGTTGTCGACCCGCGACTCTTAAGCAAGGAGGTGAGGGATGTCCTCAAGAAGGAGCCGATCGTTCTCCCGCTTTGGGACCCTATGGGTTCGTTAGCTTAGATGAGGGGTGATCTGAGTTGTGTGAGACTGCGTTTGTATTAAGAGTTCCTTTAGTTGCCTTATTGCTTGTGTGATGCGTCGGGTCTCATCCCGTGGTTCAGGACTTGGAGTTGTGGTTATGGGGTTGGGGTTGTGGTATTCCCTATACAGCTTCTACGCTTTACGACTTCATGAATGAGTTAGTGATTTATACGTTTCCCACCTTGAATCCTCAGGGCATATCAAGAACATTGAAACTTGCGGTTACTATTTACTATATTAGACGACTAAGAACTACACCTTGTTGAGAATATCGACTGGGTCGTCATGGGTATAACTAGCGAAGTGATTTAACACCAATAGCGATATATTGTCTCACCTACTCCTACGCCTAGTATAATCCTGTGTTGTGGGGCTTGGAAGTGATAGGAATAAAGGGATGTGCTGAGTTGTTTAGGAACAGCTTTCCAAGGCATATAGTATCGGCGAATTGGTCTGAAATGATCCTATGCCAGCCACCTCCAGCTCTCTCCTATCCTGAAGCTTTGTGTTCCTATATACCATGCGAGATATTAGGCTCTAAAACGACATACATGAGAAATGACTGTACGAGCCATCTTTATTCTTGCCTTTGGCGACTTGTGCTCTTACGAATTAGCAAGCCAAGGCCATGGACCCCAAATCCCATTATCGGCACCGTAGGGGCCATCAAGATAGCCAAACTAGTTGGGAGGACGGCCGAACATATATTTAACATCTGCGATCGGTAGAAAGATGTGGACCTGTGCTTCTTCAGTATACGCACTGAGTTAGAAGCCTTGAAATCGGCCTTGATATCATGACCTAATGCTAATCCAAGAACTCTACACTATCTCTCTACAATGAAATTAGACTCGACCATTAAGTATAATCTTGAGATACTCTCAATCTGCCCTACTACATGGATAACGCTACTATGTATCTCTACCTTGGTTCCAGCCGATTCCTACTCAAGTCGTAATACAACTCCATTACTACCTATAGTGAAATGCTACAAGGCATTCATCACCAAGATATACAAATCTGTAAGTAAGGGTTGCGACGTAATAGCTACTCGCAGCCTGGGTCTTAAAGGGAGAGCGAAATTGGTGACCTCGAGTGCTTTGAATATCTTCGGTGAAAAGTCGATTAACAGACGGGTGACAGACTGAAAACGAGAATACTCCTCGCAAGTAAAAATGATTCTCGATTCTTTACTATGCCTAGTAACCTCCTGTTTTTTTATTTAAATAACAAGCACCAGGCTACGCATAATTCATATAACCCTGACAATCCCATGACGAAGTGCTTGGCGTACTATATAGCCGGGCTACTCTACACGATTCATAAACATTGCCTAAACTAGGTACCTAGGTATCAATGGTATTTTATTTGGATAAATGGCTATTTTCTATTGAGCTTTACGGCTTATTGCATACGGCAACCTTTCAGAAGCTCAACTCAGCAGAGCGGCTCAGAATATGGACTAAAGCATAGACTACGTGAGAGAATATTGCAGAACTGGCATACGAAGATTAACAAGCTGCTTAGAAATATAATCTAGCACGACGAGCTTTACGTACTAACGGCACGCCGAAATCGATGCGTTGGTTACTATCTAGAAGACACCGGAAGCTTCGGCAAGTGGCTCAAATATACCTAGCCCACGAAAGATCATCGTAGCTTTAATCATACGATGACTGCCACATGATTAATGATTCAAGGCAGGGCCACCATAGATATGCAGAAGATTATTTCAAAGTGAGAACTCGCCTCCCAGAGGTTACTTGCTTGTGATAACCATTCTATCTGCGAATATACCTTTTTGCCACTCACTTAATGCTTTCGATGAAACAGTATCTTAATTAGCGAGCCCTTTATGTTCTTTTGTATGTTGTAGATCTCAATCAAGGCAACGGTGAACAACATCTCGAATTTCGCCGCGTCAACTGTCCAACTCGAACAAGCCAATCCCATTTTACTGTCATCAGACCCCGCGGCGTTTGCGGTAAAGCTTGAGTTTTCGTCCTTCCATCGGGCTTCTCTGGTCTGCGCCGGGCGGTCCTGCAGGCAATGCAATCTGCCACGTGAGGGCCGGTTTCCGGCGGCCGTTTGGGGATCGGATGTTGTCTATGTTCATGTTGTGGTGCCCATTTAGGTATCTCATGCATAGTGGTTTGGCAAACTCGGGGACCGTGTAACCGGGATATTGATGAAAGTCTTTTTGTGAGGCGAGATTAGAGAAGAGTCAGTTGGCTGTGTTGATAGATGACTCCTACGACAACCCGACTGAACATTGGCCGATAGGAACGCGAATACAGGCATGGCTTGCCGATTGCTTAACCGACCAGCATCCGATGCCGGGACTGAAATCTTTTTCTAATCCGGTTCAAACAAGATAAAGCAGCGATAGGTTTGTGGACACAGAAATATAGGTAGGCCGAGATTTCGGGTGATGGGTTTCTACCTGTAAGCTTAAATCGCCCTACCGGACGCAAGGGTTTATGAAATTCACTGGTATACGTAAATAGGTGGAAATTCATTTATATGATAAGCTGATAATTGTTACTCAACAGACAAGTTGTCGATTGTTTTCACAGCAGAACAAACTCTATTTTGTTGTCTGAGCTGTATGAGATGAGATGAGACGATATGAGCTTACTCCCTTCGAGCGATCGGTAGCCTTGCCAGAACTGGGCATCAAAACAGCGTAAGAATTATTCAAACACACCACTCGTAGATCGACTATGTCCTGTAAATCTATAACCTGTTGAAGGTCTCTATAGGAACATGTAGTAGGATGGAACGCTGATGTGAGAGCTTATTGTAACCGATAGGCTATTTCAATGAACTATAAGCGCGCGCTCGGGCATCACCGCCGCATATTCATACTTGTCGATATTGACAATTTACCTTATTTCAATACCATCCTATTGGTGTTGCTTTTACTAGTAGCAACGTGCCCTCTGAGAGCTCGGCGGTTGGACTCATCTCACAATGCCCGTGATATTCCTCACCTCTCATACCAACAGCGGGATGAAGGCCAACAGCCATTGTGTCCAATGTGGGATGAGATACATGAAACCTAACAGGTCAACGCTTCGGAAGACCTAGTACCCATTCGTATGGCTTGCGAAGCACAAGGACGTAGGTACGGCGCGAACCCGAGCGGACGGGCCCGGTTTATGCAGATGCTGTGCGCTAGCTTCAGGGACAGCAGCGGTTACATCCTATAGAGCTGTCAAGGCAGAATAAGATTGCGTACGCTGTATAAAGCCTGCTGGATACCAATAGCAAGATGGGAAAGCGACGATACAAGGCACGAGACCCACGCCAGCCATGGTTGGCGGCGGGGATTGGGTTCCGATTCTGGTGAGCATTGCAGCCCGAAGGACACTGAGCTCAAAATTGCCTTAGCGCCGACAACATTGCGACGCGTTTGGTGTTAGGACGTACGCAGCCTCACTCTCCCTCTACCCAGTGGAGGGGCAAGGGATTTGTTGTTGGTGGCTTAAGAGGATTTGCTTAGCTCAGGAAGTAAATCTCCCTGCACTTGATATTGATACACTCTAACAGGTACGGCATATGCTACGAAAGGAAACCACTGAGACTTGAGCCTTCAGTTTCTTGCCCCTATATTGGCTTATTCTGGCGCGTAGGTAAGCAGGCGACAACAAAAAATTCATCTTCGAATCATAAGTTTTGATTTGGGACGCTATACGGCCCAGGCAGACAAACAGATGAGACAACATGGCTCAGTCATGAGACACAAATAGTGGTACACTGGAAAAAAGCCTTTATGATTGGTCGACATCTCATCTGGTCTCGTCGCCGTTGGACCAATATATGTGGCATAAGTGCTGAAACCAAGGCTGTGCGCCGTCGTTGTCATCATCATCATCATAGCCTTCCAGAAGGGGCAACAGCAAGGTTGCTATCCTCTCGGGCAAAGGGAGAGATGCTACTGGCCTGATAGTCGCGTAGCATCTGGAAGATCTGGGAGTACGCTTTTGATATGATCCTCTCCTTGTCCTTGTCTGGTGGGCTCCCTCGACCGTCAGGCACAAAGCGTTGAAATCGTCGGCAGGCCATGTGGTTGATTTTGCTCGTACTATTTCCGGCTTCCTGGCGATGATGACTTCCGAAAAGGGTAGTATGAACTAGGATCTAATTAATGGCCACTTTTTGATTTTCTGAAACCCCTGAGTAGCATACCCATTCTACCCGTATCTTCAATGATCGCAATTAAGCCCCTGGCCGCGGTCTTGACGTGACTTGCCCTAGTGTGTACTAACCTAACCTTGGGATGGGTCAGCTGAAAAAAAAGGTCCCGGCAGCTCAGCGGCCATTGACGCAACGCATTGATTCTTTTTTTATTTTCTGCACTGCGGGGACGTCATCGCGAATCACCACCGACGTAATGGGGGGACACAACCAACCGCACTTTTGTGCCGGTCGAGACGCCGGCGGTAGTTTGACCAGCTTCAAAGTCCCCATCTTCATGGTCCCATTTCCCATTTCCCATTTCCTCCATTTCCTCTGATTTGTCTTCGTCTTGTTGAACCCACAGGTGAACTGAGACTCCTGTATCACGGGCGAGTGAGCGAAGTTGAAATTACTACGATGCGCGTGACCTAGCTTGGTCCTATTCCAACCCACCCACTCCTACCGGTTATCCAATGATTCCCTCTTTCGCTCCTCTTGTGTGTGTGTGGCTTGTCTGTAGCTTCTACAGCGTCGTCCCCTTTCCCCCACCCACCATTCGTCCTGCCATGCATGGCCAAGGTTCTTTTCCTGCAGCGACTACATTAGGTAGAGAATGTGCATGACTGAATCCACCCGCTGCCGAATAGACCCGTGGTAGAGAGAGAAGAGAGAGAGGAAGGAAAAAAAAGTATTAAGAAAAAACGAGACAATCAACCGGAGCACCGCTTTGGGAGGTTTGCCTTACCGTACTGGTGATAGTCGGTTCTTGTTCTCTTGGCCTGATCACCGGACGTTCAAAAGACGCGCAAGTCGGACAGCTGCATCAGCCCCTCGTCTCTCGACGACGCCATACACCGAGATCAGAGCATCTCACATTGTTCTCTGCCTCCTCCCGTTTCAGGGTTGCGACAGCGAGCGGTGCGGAGCTCCGGAGACCGACTACCCAGAGATGACCACCAAGACGACTTAGGCCCGGGACCAGGCCTTCGTCTTCCAGCCGTAGTGTAGATACATCGCTTCCTTCGTTAGCGGCATCTGGTCTGAGCAAAGCTACCTACAACATCCACATGTAATTTACTTATGCGTGAGCGATTATTGAATGTTCCCGTCGGACGTGGGGACTACACAGTAGGCTACCAGTAGACTGCGACCCCTCCTCGCCTCGCTTGTCGTTGGTTCGCCGTCAGGCATTGATTTCTCGTCACTCTCCCTCTCCCTCCCTCTGTCTCTCTCTCTCTCTCTCTATTGTTCAGCACGGTAATACGGTACGCTAGATGGGATACAAGGTGTCCTCAACTCGTGCCAGGCCAGGTCGCGAGAAGAGTAGCTGACGATCAGCTTCTCCGGCATTGTCGATCTCGGACCAGTCAGACTACCTTGGCTGTTCTGACACATCTATACCTAATAAGGGGACTCTCCTCGTGGCTTCTTGGCTGGGCAGCGTCCCAACGGCTGCCCGCCTGCAGCCCAACCATACACAACCCGGGCGCAACATCTGGAACCCAGCGTAGCACCAGGGAGCAGCAGTAGTAGCACCGGCGGCGCATAGAGCATGGTACTGTAGACAGGCAGCCGGGCGGATGCACACGCGCACGCACACAGCATATGCCGCATACGCACTACTGCCGTAGTCTGGTATACTTACACCACCATTCCACTCTCTCTCTCTCTCTCTCTCTCTCTTTTTCTGTGTGTGTAAGTAGTGTACCCCGCGGCCGAGAATCCTCGCAATGTGGCCTGATTGGTCTCGAGGGGATCGAAAGAGCGTGAAAAGTAAAAGAAGGGAAAAAGGCCAATTCTGAAAATTGACAAGCTGTTGATAGCAGGCGTGTGGTACGCCCGGTCATGCACTTTCATTTACCCAGCAACAGAGCACGGCAAAACAGGCGAGAGCGCAGAGATCTGACCTGCTAACATCTCACTTAGACTACATGAACCGTGCCCGTGAGCGTGGCCAACACATTCCCGTCTGTGGTGTATCTGGGTATCTATCTTATTTTGATTCTATATAGGAGGTACCCGGTCGTGAAGATAAAATAAATGAATAAGAATAAATAAATAAATAAATAAATAATGTCACTGACTACGTACTGTACTTATCGTACTACGTTGGACCTGCGTATGTATCAAGTAGTCTCTCACTCTTTACCTTTATTCGTTTCCCTTTGCCTTTGCCGCCCCCAACACAACGCAACAGCAGGGATCGGGTCGGAAATACTCTGCGAGCTGCGAGGGATGGAGGAAGGAAGGGAAGGGAGTTGAACGAAGGGAAATCTCAATCCGTCATCCTCGGGCATCCCGAGCGATTACCATGCTGGGAACTCGGGGCGACTAGACCAGGATGAGGGGATGAGGGGGATGAGGGTATCTGGGATGCGGGCATACATAAATAGGTAGGTAGGTAGGTATGGGTTACGGGCTACGGGCTACGGGGCTACTGCACTACAGTACATAGGTACTATCAAAGCGAAGCGGACACCCCACCTACTTACTTTATTCATCTATCTGTCCCACCTTCCCATCAGCCAAATTCCCAAATTCCCAAATCCCAAAATCCAAATATTCTCTTCCTGTCACTCCCACCTGGGTCTCTGCAATCCAACCTACGCTATATACCCTCGACTCGCCCAGTCTCTGCTATTCACCAGCCTATATTACTGAATTGCTTTCCTGCTTGCTGTCACACTTCCCATCCAGCACACATATTGCCCAGTCTTTGCACAAACCCTCTGCGCAGACTGAGCTTATTTATTATTCATCCTCATTATTATTCACCACACAGCTGCGATGGCCGACCCTCGATCCCGCCACCAGGGTCGGAGGTCCCCTACCACCTTCAACCCCGCGCGGGCGTCTATGCCCGTCAACATAGGCCACCACCTCCCATACACTGGCGAGCTCCATGCCGTTCCCGCCGCCCGCTACGATACCGCAGCGTCTCGACGACACGATCCCAAGACTGCCGCCGGCGCAGCCCTCCCGCCACCACCGTCACCACCTACAACGTCACCAAGGACCCCATGTCGAGGAGTCTGAGCAGGTCGAACAGGAATCGGTCATCCACGGTCGACGCGCACTCGGGGAAGCCCATCATCGTCACCACAAACCACCCCCGGCCCCACGTATCGTCGAGCCATGCTTCGGGCAGCGTGAGGGCCACGAGTCCCTCTCGCGATCGCGAGCCATACCGCCCCAGCGACTACGCTGTGCAGCCCGCCTCCTCCATCCGTTCGCGCAGCCACAACCGCCACAGCTACACCCAGGGCGCGCCTCTGGGCGATGAGTTCTATCGGCTGCGAGAACGGGTAGGCGGCGCCGGCGGCGCTGGTGCGACAGGCGATGGTGGCTTCTGGGGTCCCAGCAGGACCAGCACCGACAACTTCCGCAACCCTCGACCTCATGTGTTATCACCACTTCTGCTCACCCGGCCCATACCGCGACGCCCGCGCACCACGCAACTCCCACATACGTCAACAGCTGCTGCGATAACAGAATACGATGACGACATTACGAGTATACGAAGCCGAGCGAGCTGGTTCGATATGACTTGGACCACGATCGAGACAGGAGGAACCGACGCGATAGCGTCGACCGTCCCTATTACCGGCCTCACGTCAACGTCGTAAGCCACGATACCACTCGCTACGAACCACGCAGTCGTGTGAAGCCACCGCCCTCGGCTGGCCTTGATAGATACAACCGTGCGGCGGCGGCGGGTGCCTATGATCGACCGTCGGTCACCATGCCAGCTCCCCCTGCCGTGCCACCACCGCCACCAATAGACACTTCCCGCCGCCCTGCTCTGCTCGAGCGCCCAGAAGCCCCACAGCCGAGACCAGGAATCCACGACCGCGCCCTGTGTCTCTGTATCAGGATGGGCCTGCTCGTCCATCACATGTCGACGATGCTTATCGTTCGCGCGACGATGAGCGGATGGGGAAAGACCGACGGGAGCGGGACGACGGCTACCGCGATGAAAACGTCGTGACCCGTGGGTTTGGTATTCGCACAGATACCCTTGATCCATCCCCAGCCCGCCCGGCAGGCGCCCTTCCAGCTCAGACCTATGATGAGCGCCGCGCGCGCCATGAGCCGGCTGACCGTGCATCCAAACGTGGATCAGATGAGTCACTGTCCCATGTTCGTCACCATGACCGAGATGCTGCTGATGATCATCGGTCTCGCACTGAGGAGAATCGGGATCGGAATGATGGTGTTGGTCGTCGAGAGAGTGTCAGCCGTACACGTGACAAGCTTGCTACTGGCCTTAAGGGAGCTGCTGCCGCCATAGGGCTTATACCAATCCTTGGCCGAGATGACACGAATGTTTCGCCCAGACGAAGAGCTTCTGATGAGGATAGAGAGTATAGCTCTCGTGTAGGTGAGACAAGCAAGCCTAGGGAGAAGGAAGCCACCGATCCTGCTGCTTTTGAGCGGCGGGAATCCCGAAGGGGACGTACAGAGTCGGTTTCAGGCTCGAAAGACCCAGATCTCGACGCCAACAGGGACCGGGAACTAGAACGCGACCGTCAACGTGATCACGCGAAAGAGCGTGAGACGGAGCGTGACCGCGACGATGACAGAGACCAACGTGAGCGTCAATGGCATGACGCCGAAGCCAAGCTCAATGGCTCAGGCAAAAGGGAGACTTCACCAGAAGACGCCTCTAACGTTGGACGAAGACGTCAACGGCCCTCGTCGGGCTTTGACCCTACAGACACCAAGGGATTGATGGACCTGAAGGCTGAGCTAGCCGCACTCGACAACCAGAGCAAGGGCCCTACAAAAGTTGACGAGCCAGACGCGTCATCTACCAAGGACGTGCCCCCGGCTAAGACAGTCTCAGGAACCAACGGCTCCGACAAGGGTCATGACTCTGCCGATGAGTCTCGCGGTCGTGAGATTGTTCCGATGCGTGAAGAGAAGCAAGTCCGGGTCGTTTCTCCGCCACGAGACAAGGCTGATCAGAAGCCGATCAAAGGCATTCTTAAAACGCCCAGTGCTAAATTTCCAGAGGACTCGAACCCCATTCGCGAAGGTGTGGCACCGCATAAGGACGACCAGTCCAAGAAGGACGTCCCGGCTGGGGCTCGATGGACCAAAATTAGCAGGAAGAAGGTCAATCCCGAAGCGCTTACTATTGGGAAGGAGCGATTCGAGCTTCGTGATGACTTCGTCATTGTGTTGCGGGTGCTCAACAAAGAAGAGATTCAGGCCTATGCCACGGCCACTGCACAAATTAGAGGTGAGTACTCGGAACAAAGCACATGCTACCACGTTCGCCGTTTGATAGAGCCATTGAACTAATCAGTACAAAGAAATGCGAAGAAAAGAGTTCGAAAAGGAATCTAAACACGAACGTCACTCGGACGAAGAGCAGACTCGCTCCGACGAGGAACGACAGAGACGACACCGGCATCGAGAGGAGGACGAATACCGAAAAGGGCGAGCAGCGGACGAAAAACCTAGACGACACCGATACGACGATGACGGCGAGACGCGGCCGAAGACGATTGAATATAATTCAGGCCACAACCACCGCCACTACGACTCTAACGCAGAGGACCGCCGGTAAAAACCGAGCGAGTTTACTTCATGGATGCACGACTTATTTCTCTCCTTTGTTACTAGCGCTGTTTTATTTCATGGTTACGAGATATTGCCTATATAGAGAGATACCAAAGCGCATGTACGACGACAAAAAGCTATTTATCATGTATACACTTGTAGGCGAATCCGTGAGATGTGTGTATGTGTGGGAGGTTGAGCGGATGTGCACTGTATGTAGAAAATGACAATAGGGGCTTGGGACAAGAATCATCCTCATCAAAATCTCTCTCTTTTGTTACCTTCTTCCCTTGCACAACCCAGACCTGTGGTCGTCGGAGGTAGGAGGAATGATATACCGTTAAAGCGACCTAGTATGAGGCAGTGAGCAGTAGACTCGAAATACCACCTATTCTCATGCCCCTGGGCTAGTTGACTCCCATGCTCAGGTCAGGTAGCTCAGCCATCCATCCATCTCATCTCATCGTGATACACACAGACTCACTAGGCAGGCTGCCTCACTCCCTGATAGACTAATTCGCCTACTTGATTGCCTATATCCAGATGGCCGGATAATCGTGGTGGGGGGGTATAGCAAGTGCCACTCGCTGCCCGAATCTCGCCACGTGGGGTAGATGTGTAGTGCTGTGTATATGCAGTGATACGCAGCCAAGTGAGAGGTGGCTGTTGATCTCGTTGATCTCTTTGATCTCTGTATGCGTATGCGCATGGTCAGTATCTATATATGTATGCATGTGTGGGTTCAGTTGTCTATCTGCTTCGTTGTTCAGATTTGGGGGTCACCACGGCCTTGCGCCGGTGGCGTGGCATGGTGTGATGCGTGGTGGTGAGGAACTACTACGAGAGAGATCGGACCCAGGGTCGTACTCGGTCGGGGGCGTGTGTTTCGCCGCGAGGCGAAGATGGGCTTGGTTGGGCGAGGCTGTTGGGTAGGACGTCGACTTCATTGGGCGGGCGAACGGCATGACGAACCGGTTCTTTGGTCTCATTTTACCTTTTGACCGATCATGGTTGTCGATCCCACTAGGGCCGGGAGATCGTGTCTATCCTCTCGAGAGAGAGGCTCGCTCGTTTTACTGGTCGGGCCCGGGGCCAAGCAGCTGTGGCGGGAACTTGGGATTTCGTCGACGTCGCATCCGGAGTCGATCTGTGCAGGGTACTAGGTAGTAATTATAGTATGGGTTTTTGAGAGGCACATATATGTATGCTGCGCGAACCCGGTGTATGTAGGGTGTTGGCGTCGGGTGGCGGCATTGGTGTTTTGGCAGCGGGGATTGGATGACCCGTTTGCTTGCTTGCATGTGGCGTCCGTCATGTTTTTTCGATGCTATGTTCTTTCTTTCTCACCCGTAATCAAGATCCTGGGATCCTAGCCGTCGTGTGCAGCAGCTTCATGACGGTGTCTCTGTATCAATGAGAGCGTTGGGCTTCGATGTCGTTGTCGTAGTTATTTCCGCCTAGTTATGATGCTATTACCGATGTCCATGTCTTTCCGGTCCCTAGACTAGTTGTATATACGCCTGGTTGTTAATTTGACATCTACGTCACACACGCTGGTTCCAATACACGAGTTCGAGGCGGATCGGCAGTTAGGTGATCTTGATCTCTGTATATAGCTTCCTTTATCAGATACCGAGAGGGCTAACTAGTACATATATCGAATCGGCCATTCGACCTATCATCCTGGCTTTCCTCGTCATCAAAGCACGTTCGGCTTTTCGCTCCCATTAAAAGTTGTTCATACTCAAGTCACGACGTCTCACGGCTCAGGCCGTGTATGGATAGCCTCGTACGTTGCACGCGTGCAAAGACGGATGCGACATGATGCCTCTGGCTCTCTCTCATGGTGCCACGTTGGCATCAAGTCGGATGCTGGGTTTGTGGAAGTCATTGGTAAGCAAAGCGGCAGAAGTCGGTGAGGAAGGGCGGTTCGAGGCGGCGAGGAGGGATTGGATGAGCATGAGCTCAACCGAAAAGTATACAGAAGTAAGTAGGTACAATGAGATGATACCGGCAGAGCCTTCTGCTTCTCATAAACGTGAGATACTTCTAGACACTGCCGATATTCCAATCAACATGCGCATTCCTTTATGCATGTTTTGCTCGCTGTAAAGTCTGAGATGGGATATCTTACTGGCTCTACTGGCAGACTGGTCGCGGTGAAACCCTTTTATATATCAGCATACTATCACATCTCAATATATAGGTAAGATATCATTTTCATAATGATTTAAAACGTAATGCGGTTTGGTCTAGTTTATCATCTACCTATGGTTGATCACGATCCTATGTTATCGGATTCTGCCTAACAAACCTCCGTGCTACGTAAATGCCAAGGGTGCTTCGGACGCGCCTCGCTGAACGGCCATCATATTTGAGCATGAGGTATTGATAGTTATATTATGATTAAGTGGCGACTAGTGTGATAGACTAGGCATTGTTTCGTGTCTGTGACCTTTAATATCTTCTGATTGCCAGTGCGCTTATTTTCTTTACGTTTCATATATCCGTAACTAGGGCAATACATTCTCAGTACCATCCCTCGCCCTAAGCTTGTAAGCGCAAATCAAGAGTAGGCAAGGTATCTATCGAAGACGAGGAGCTTACCTTCTTCACTCAAAGTTTTCCTTGGGAAAACTCTGTTGTCCGTATATTGGATTTGTTGGTATGGAAATAGCTGCGCGGGCTATGTATGTCTGTAGTTGAATCCAACTACATACGCAGACCGGTATGATAGGGTCGGATGGCCAGGCCAAACGTTCCCTCAGGCGATTACGACGCCGGGAGATTTCTCACAGGTGCTAGGACTAAACACAGTCGGGGCATTCTCCAGGTAACAAATCCACCGGCCACTTGGTCCCCGTGGGCAAATCGGCCTTGAAGGCGCGTAGTTCCTCGTGTAAAGCTGCCAGCTTGTCCTCCTGTTTTGTGGCATCGTAGAGGACATGAAGATTGGTGTAGGTCTTGGGGAAATAATCGGTCAGATGGGGCAACGGGACCTGCTTTGCAGCCACCTTGGCTTTCAAGAACCATCCCTCGGCGCGAACTGCATCCCCATTTCGCACCGCAATCCGCCCTGCCAAGTACGGCAAGAGATACTTTGAATGTAAATCCCCATACGTCCCCCCGGCCTTTGGTATTCCATGGCGGGTGATGTCAAGACGCGGCTGTCGCTGATATCGTGGCCCGGTTCGCTCGCGGCATTTTTGTATTCCTGCAATCTCGAGCGTACAGACACCGACCACTTCGACTGGTCATCCCAGTCGGGATATTTTATATTCCACTTGTTGAATCGTTGCCACGACACGAAAGCATCCTGCGTATGTATTAGAAATCGCAGCACGTAGTTGAGTGCCACCGAGGTGAGATGACCCTGTGGGCCTTTGGACCTCCGTAATTCTTCGAGCAAGACCTCCAACACACTATTCGTCAATCTGATGGAATTATCATCATTTGCCCTAAGCATATTCATCCATAGAATAGAAATCGGGTGATTTATACCCAAGTGGGCAACGCCAAGCTCTACCACGTGTCGTCGAAAAATTTGTGACAGCTCAAGGTGGTTCGACCACGGGTGCTGGAGGATTTCTATCATCTGAAAGATGAAGTCTGGTAACTCGGCTCTTATGGCGCCATTCAGGTAGTTCAGCGTCGAATTCAACAGCTGGAAGATTTCTTTCGGTGGCCTTTTATCATCGATAGAAGCTTGCAAGCAGTAAAATTCGTCAACGGCCCGAAGCATATCCATTCTTGACCCTCTCAAGTCCGTTATTTCCAGTCGTCGAGAGGTGTAGCCATTCTGAGTCCAGGCCCACGAAGCATTGGGCCCAAATGCGCACTCTCGAATGTAGTCACGTACTGCGAATTCATGGTCAGCATGATTTTAGATGAAGAGGGGCTCGTGCGATCCTTGTTCGGAGAGACAGGCCTGTCGACTGAACTCTCGAGGCGGGTGATGCAGCATGATTTTATCCCCTGCTTACCTGATAACAAGGTCAACTCCATACTACGAGACTCTGGCGACAGTGCGCGTACTCTGGGCACTTCGGCAGGTGCCCCATGAGACGGCGAAGGAGAGCCGATAGACAGGACCGAGTCCGTGTGAACCTGAAGTCGGGCGAGTACCTCGGGCCGCCGTTCCAGGAACCGTCTGAGGCGTTGATTCCTCACCACACGCCCGCGAATGACGAGGTTGTGTGAAGCCTCGCCTGCAGCCTTCCTCTCAAGCTTCTGTTGAAGTACTTCCAAAACATCGTCTTCTTCTAGCTTCTTCGAGAAGTGCCAAGCCCTGATACGCTTCTTATACTACCCTTTCGAGTCAGTTCATAGATCTTCACAGAGGCTACGAGTGATGTCATAATGTTGAAAAGGGTGCGAACACTACAATGCAATCAAGGGCTCTTCTTGATGCAGGGACTCACCATACTTGGCCTATACGCCCGTCAGCCGGATGACTAATATTAGGGGTTCACTAGAATGGGGCTTACGTAGCATGGAAGTGGTGTTCGTCCGCCATGATGCGCCTCACCTCGTCAAGGGTCTTGTTGTCGTCCAAGTACAGCCGCTTGATGATGTCTTTCTGGGCAGCCCATTCCGACGGTTTCGCATACCGGACCCGACCGTGCTCGGCAGCCCCATCGGACTCTGAGCGGGCTACGGACGACTGCATTCCCATCACCTCCGGGGCGAATAGCCCCCCTCGATTAGAGTGGAGGAGACGGCGCCAAAACGGCCCCAACGCGATGCAGAATGAGGTGAGTGACCGGCCGGGCTTAAACAGATCTAACTTTCAGTGGGTCAATGATCGCAGAGTGCGCTACCATAAGAGCTATAGATCCATCAAGGCTCTGGCGTGTTGAATTAAGTATGTCACATCACGAAGTGCTCGTGTCAAACCGACAAGCTAGCGAACGCCGGCTCTCCATCGTCCAGTTGGGTAGTCGATTTTATTAGTCACGGGGAACAGTCTAGGAGAGGAAGTAGTCTAGTCTAGTGTGTATGTAGCGCGGCCGTCTCCGCGTTGCAAACGCCACAGACAATCCCTGCCCGCTTACTCCTGAGTCTGACGGGCCACAAAACACAATGGACGCCAAGAAACCACAGGCGCTCCAACACCACATGATTGGGACAAGGCGAAATTCAGCTCTTACACACAGACCGGTCGTCTATGACCAACATCCTTGTGTGGTGCATGAAACGGACAAGGCCGCATGGTAAATCCGAAAGAACTCATCGTGATACTCCTGCTTATCATACATATAACCTCAACTTGTCCCAACCAAGTCCGAGGTGGCGTTTTCCGCTACGGATCGCGATCCCTGATACCTATCTACAAGCGGGGTCTTCCAGGCAATGCGACACTTAATGATTGTTGCCCTTATACTCCATACGGCGAATGGGTTTAATCATATCTAGGTATCACGGCTAATAATCATATTCCCAGTCGGCTTCACAGCGAGATAGTTAGCTGTCGAACCACGGATCGAAGACGGAAAACGGCTGATTGAATATTGAATCAGCATAGTCGTTCAGGAATGGTTGCGGTAGGCCAAGCCAAGACGTCAAGATTCCTTCCACCTTTCCCCAAGCGGCATCAATTTCGTATCAGCAGTCTGGAAAAGAGCAGATCGTCAATAACCAAAATTACTACCACCAGATATAAGAGATAGCGCTTTTTAAAGGTCGATAGCATAGCAATAAAAAGAACAAGCAATTATACTAGGCAATAGAAGTGCTGGTTTCTACATCCGCTGACCTATTACTCCTCTGCCTACCCATTCGATCACATTCACAGCCAAGGCTTGCTGGACACTAGAACTACTCATTATAGTACTGCGTTCAATGACATGCCATCTATTAGAGTAGTGCTAACTCGTGTGGTCTTCTAAATTGTTATTATGCGTGTTCTTAATTTCGTTATGTTTATTTTTTTTTTCAAGTTTCTCTCGTGACCAGGAGGGCGCTTGCCGACACTTGCTTTGATCCTGATAGGACGGAATTTGGCCGAGCCGGCGTGTCCTGGTATTGGGCGACTAGTCCAAGAAGGCAAAGAACAGATAATTGCGTGGTATTTCCGGTGCAAGGTGCTATATTTACCATATATTATATGTCCGCTTTTATACCGAATTTCAGTCGTGGGGTGTCCTGGCTTGATACTCTGCTATAGTTTCCGCCGAGTAGCAGCCCAATATTCATTGATTTAAACGTCTTTCTCGTCACCGCCTGTCAGATATACTATGCCACGAGAGCTCGAATAGATAGCTTAAAAATATATTCGATTGAATAGTCATTTGCTATAGTTCCAAAGGCGTCATGAAGATCTAACTTCTCTATCTCCAGGCGGGATTACTCCGTGCTTTGTATACTTGGATGCCAGTTTTATCTAACCTGCAGCCTCGTAGACCTCTGTATATCTGTGTAGCTGGAGTCTATGTGCCTTATTCATCTATCTTGATCTTGGATGAATGACTGAGGCTTGCGAGACACGTGCAATTCCGTCAGCCTCGTATGATGTTCAGTGAGCTCCGCGCGAGATCCGTGTGACATACTACATTTCGAAGAACGCAGTAAGTTTCCATGGGACCGGGTAATCCCTAGCATGAGACGTCTATTTCCTTCTAGGCAGCGTGTTGGTTGGGTAATGGGTACGCCTTCGAAATAGAAAACAACGACTATTAAATGTGTAGCAGTGAATCTTACGCCCTGGATAAAATCGTTGCAGTCATAGCAGTAAATTTCGTGAGGGTATCGAGTGTCCTTGAGGCCCATTTTCAGGTTCATCAAATATAAGACACTACTCGGGCGTACACATATGTCGAATGTATTAACGTCTGCAGTATTTATATTACGCCACTCTCGAATGGTAACCAGTAACATGGTCTGAAAATAAAGCAGAGGCGAAGGATACAGAGCATGTCATAATAGCACCTCGTAGGTTGAAGAAGAAAGTTATATATATGGGCGTGTGTGTGTGGACTCGGTTTATAGAAGTTTTTTTGAGTACCTTTTTGTAACGTTAGCTGTCCTCGTCCACACAATGACCGTGGCATGAACGAGACAAGGCTGGCTAACAGAGTTGTTGGTAATCTTCCTGGAAACAATATGGAATAACCTTAAGCTTTATAGCCCCGTTATAAAAAGGGTCACAACGACTGCATTTGATATACTTTCACTTTCTATAGATTAAGTTGTCGCGAGGCACATTGATGTTGGCGAAGAGACTTTCTGTACACAGCCAGACAGCATCCAGCAGAGGTGATTTCGGAAACTTTCTTGTAGCAACTAATGTCCATTTTATATCTCCAGTACTGACAAAAGTACTTTTGAAAAATACCTTGTCTGTTAACCACAAACTTGAAACGAAAATGATAATACAAGCCGTGTGCGCCGTAGAGCAGTATTACGACACGGAGGGCAAGAAAAGGAGTATAGGTAGAAGAAGAAAAGGTTCAGAAAGTTCAGGTCGTACTCACAATTTCAGATCAATCAGTCACCATCAAGTTATGAATGTTGTTGTAAGTTACGCATGAGTTTATAATTAATGAATAAGGTCTATTGCCTTATTGGACTGGTATACGTAGTGGTGCCAGCAGCTTATGTGATATGGACGTATTTAAGTGTGCGTATGTTGTCCGGCTGCCTTTCAACTCGTAAAGGACGGTATTAGAGCACAATCATTTATCTATTCTAGTTCAACCTATTGGATTTCTATAACGTATAATCAACTAGGCATTTATAGCGTTAATAACTATAATCGTTTCTAACGGCTATTTTGTTACACAAGCACATCCCGTTTTATATAAGGACCCGAACTATCGTGATTATAATAGAACTATTCGTCACATAAAATCGAATTGGAGCTTAGATGCTACAAGATTCTGGTATAAGTTAATAATCTGATGTAACCCCCGCAGGCTGCCTGGGGCTCGCCGTCATATTCCCTGCTCCCCCCTGGTGCTGCAGCACACCGACAACCCTCCCTGGCGGTTTCCCCGCCGTCCTTTATATTCCCTCCTCGGGTGCTGCACAAACCCTTATGTTGGTCCGCCACGACAAGGGGAGAGCTAGCCTAGAGGAGAAGACCGGCTGCTCCCCCCAGACACCAAACCACGATGGACCCCAGCTCTACGGTTCCCCAAGATTGTCCTGTCACACAGACAGCGATGTGGCGGGCTTCCCTTGCTAATACGCACAGAGATCTATCAAAGAATCCGAACGGTCGGGACGGCACCAGGCTAGAAGCAGCTACGTTAGCATTGGAGAGGCGATCGGTAGCGTCACACCGAGTTCTTATCGTAGAACAAAGCGCGAGTGAGGAACTCTCTTCTGAACGATTAGTAGACGGGCTGTTGGGCATTGCTGGAAGCCTCGCAAAACCACTCGGGGAACAAGAGGGGCTTGATAACGGTCAACGAATGCGACATGACACCTGGGAAATGAAAGGAGCGTGAGCAAACAAGAAATGGTCGTATCGACGTCCCATTTGGAGCAAAACAATTACTGTTTCGCACGTAGCCGTAACAGACAATGGTCAATGTTTTAACTGCGTAAAGCCACGAATCAAGTGTTAGCGATCATGACTATCAGATCATATTAAAAGATACGCTCCTACAATCTACAACGTTCGAGTTATAGATTAAAATTGTGACGAGTAGAGGTCTGGATAATTCCGAACTAAGGTTGTAGTCAAACCAGGAAAAGACCGCTCATTTCGGCATGTCATTCATGCCTGCATTGAGGTTTAGGTAACAAATGACCCCTTAGTGATGCAGGAATACCTATACATCTCATTAATATTGTGAGCTATATGCGTATCATGTGGCTACTTGGTTTTGATGATATTATACTCAGTACAAAACTCTTTACCGACCTCCACAGTGTGTTAGAACAGAGCGGCGATCGGCCCATTGCTCGTTTACATGAACCTTTAGATAGATGCTACCCTTGTCCAGCCTAGTGGGTAAATCAAGGGTGAGGGAGGCTATTGGGTTAGTCCAATAATCCTCCGGGTATCCCTACCTCTCCCAGCACGTATATCTCATCTCCCGATCACTACCCCAATGACGGGTCGTGTGGCGCTAGCTGCGCGTTCAATTTCTAAGCCAGGTTCTAGACGCGTGCAGTTGTCACCAACATAATATTGCATTAGATCTCACCACTCGGTGTAGCACTGATATTTACGTCTGTACTGCACATGTATGTCACAACCAAGTTAGGTAGGCCATAGAGTACGACGTGTCTGTTGTCGTTCTTTGTTCAAGTAATAGCTGGGCAGGTTTTCAACGGTCAACAAATTTGGTTGGTCTAACGACCGTTGAACGCGTGGTTTTTTTTATACCTAGTTATAGATGGTACATACCAAGGTACTTATCTGCTGAGAATGGGTCGGTTATCTGTTCCCAAGAAACTGTCTCGGAATCTCTCCTTCCATCCAGGATCAATTTGAGTGATCACATCAAGCTCAGCAATGGTTCTGCCATCTGTTAACCTATTACCATGGTACTAGTTTGCAGAGACCCGCAAACCACCAAAACTCCGAACGCACGTAATGACGCTCGTGGAATTGGCTTACGTCGCCTTCCATGCATCAGCTCGATCACCCGGGCTGCCGCGTGCTAGAGAATTAAACCTGAATGGCCACGCATCCTTTGTGTAAGCGAATGATAGGGGATGGGCCGATGCAAATCGGTACCGTTTATCGTTTTGGTACTCAATGACACCGTGATTGGTACAGCTACCGCCGTTACGAGTACCTCTGCATAATCTCTCTTCCACACCGTCTAATAGTTCCGACTCTACCTCTTGCGTAAGTATTTCACCATGCAAGCAAGGCCAGGGATAGCACGAAGCGAGGGATGAGTGGACGACGGGGTGATCGAGATGGAGGACAGAAAAGATACAACGCAGTGGGACGATATCACCGTTACATTTATTCTACAGAGCAGGGGGCTTCTCTCCGCACCCTCTATTTTTCTTTTGCCTCACCCCTTCTTTCCAAGCTTTCCGCGCCATGTACGAAACCAGTCGTGGGGACCTGCAAGGTTCAGGGGGGCGGTGAGAGGGTCCCGACTTGTAGCATTACTTCGGTTCTGGTTGAGACTACTGACTACACTACATCTGTACTTGTGTACCTGCTTTATCTCGGTATCTTTTTATAGTATTCAGATAGTCATGAACGAACAATATAGTCTTGCCGACTCGTAGAATGCATTATCGATTGATGATTGGGTCACTGTGGCAAGCCTCTAGTGTGGGAGGTAATGTAGTGTTGAAGAAGTTGCTCACGCTTCGAGCGCAATGCATATGAAGTCTCAAAGAGAACCGAAAGCTGACCGCATTCAATAGTGGGCCAAGCTTTTTGCCGTCTTCTTATGTCACGTAAAAAATTCGATGTCCGCCTCTGGATCACATACTTGATCATGTAATCCTGATTGCTTGCAAATATGCTGTAGGTTGGACACTGATGCGTATCGGGGATGACCGTGCAGTTGTGAAACCCCATAGATCTATTTAAAGGGTTGACATAACCTATAACCGACGGCATTAGGGTCGTGGTATCTCACATAATACCTAACCATATTTTGGTGAAAGTGCTACGTTTCAGGATGTCTGCGCCGTATAGTTTAGAATTGAGCGCCTCAGTACGATGAAGTGATGAATACCGAGTGTTTTGTTCCAAAGTTCGGTTTCATGTGTAGCCTAACTCCCAACCGTGACGCCAAACATGTGAGAAGATAACCAACATTTTGGTTATTATTCTTGATTTTAGGAAAGAATACGAGTCTGGTTCTGAATATATACAGAGTTTGATAACTTGTCTCGCCCGCTTCTCACAAAAGGTTCTTGTCAACTAAATAAGAAAATAGCCGTTCAGGGATGGCAAATCGCATCATGTAGGTAATTTAAACCAATAATACCTTCATTAACACGTCGGTGAAAAGTCGTGGTGATTTATGCTAGGTGCTAAGAGAATGTAATTAGAGATAAAACCTTACTCCCAGTTTATGGAAAGAAATGGAAAGTTATTTCGTATTTACGCACTAGAACGTTTGACGGCCGTAGTGATACTGCTCAAACTAACGTTAGTAAGGACAACGAGGTCGAATGACACAGTACCGGCTTACTATTTACTTCTTCGAGGCAAAAGGCGTGCGATTTGGTTCGACCTCGTTCTACTCTTTAATGCCAAACAATACATCGCGGGGTTTCACACGGACCTGTTTAGTTATACTCACACCTGGATACATCGAATTTACCTGGGTCGAAACGAAGACTTTCACAGTAGAAAACATGGCTAGAGTTATAAGATATCTTCAACTCCGTATCACTAGGCGATAGAAAATTGAATAGCGAGGAGGTGGGCCTCTAACATACTGTAGCAAGTTTTATATCTTGCAAATTAACTTAGCGTGACACATCTACCTACCACGTAATTTAGATGTGAAGCGAATTTCCAGAGGTTCTAGCAGGTACATAGCCTTCAATAGTGTTATCGAATAGCAGAAGCCGGCTAACTGCTATACAACTGATGATTAAAAAAAAGACACTATACGATGTGATTATTCGCCTCCCAAAGACGCTATGGAGATCTTGTGGCGCGGCAACTATATACTGGTAGCTGACAACCCTGGACGGGAGATTGACAGCATCGGTCATGGATCCCCTGCTGGCATTCAAAGTAGTCATTGGTATCTACCCATTGATTCAAGCCTCACCCCTGGTTAGCAGCAGCTGAGGATGGGGCTTCCAAGGACTGGGATGAGATTCTAGGAGCTCATAACGAGTGATAACTTTAACGGAACTTCATAGGAGAGAACCCTGGCCATTTGCGAAGACCCGTGGGTTTATAAAATCTTAGATGACCATTTTACCAGCAACTGTGATAGCGAGTTGCTGGGTAACAAGTTTCAGACTCGCATCAAAGGTCCAACTTTACTCGTACTCTTCTTGTTCGCCGGTCTTTTCAATGCCCAACTATACGTGACAACCCTAGAAGGCCCGTCTTTGCGTTTGCCTTCATTGCTAGTTTGTCTCCTGTACCGGCATAACATATAGAATACAGGCGGAACTAGATGTACACGACTGCTAGCAGTCTTGTTGCCATTGCTACTAAGTACGAACGTAATAGCATTATTAATTGGAGAATGTGTTATTGGCCAGGAAACCAGATCAATCATGCACGATTTTGCTGGCCTGGCTTCTTACCTACATTTATACGAAAAGATAATCATCCGAATTGTCAGCAAAACGACTTCGAGAAAGGAAGACCCATGCCCCATAACCAGACTATGCAAGTAGTCAGACTTCAGGCCAGACTGCGATGATTGATCTCGGCTGTGACCCAGACCATGATTGCGGTCTGGGTGGCGCGCCTGTGGATACTTCGGATATTTCCATACCAACTACTATGACAGTCCACTATTGCTTGTCAACTGGCACTTTTGCCTTCGCTAGTATGCAGCATTAAGATTCGATTTTATGGTGGGCTAAAGTGGCCTAGCTATCCCACTTGCTCTTAGCGATTTGTCAGAACGTCGGTGGCTGCGTAAGTATGAATTCTGCGACTTCGGGATCTTGCATCGCCCTTCCAAGCCCGAAGATAGACGTTATAAGTTATTGTTATATGCTACTCGCTGCTCACATGTCATATATGGGATGTAGCAGTACCAGCAGGGGCAGAGCAACTTGTTAATACAGGTGCCGTCTACCCAGGCTGACAGGGTTTCTCCAAAGTACATCCCTGTTTCTCATGAGGGTGTGGAACTTGGTGTTTGCTCACAAAAATAAGGGTTTGAGCACCTATATGTACTGTGTATTATAGGGCGTCACCATATCTTGTGGTAGAAATGGGAGGTTGGTATTTCTCTGAATTTCTACGCGAAGGATGCAGTCAGACAATATGAAACGTATCACCAAGCCGGGAACCAAGTTCCGGCAGATAGCCAGCGCCAGGGCTGTCCGAAGGAAATACGCTATGGGCGATTCGTGAGGAGAAACCAAAGTCTCATCTGGCATGCTTCGAGGGTTACTGTATGGTGGCTGCCACGTGAAGGGCCTAGGAAAAGCTACGCGACGCTAACTTCCTAGGTAAGTAGGCTGCTCTAAATGATCCCTGATGATCTCACACCAGCCTAAGGGAAATGTGTACTGTAGTTCATTGCCTGGACTGTCCCCTGTCTCATCAAGGTTGAACCATTGGTGAATTGTGACGTTGTGGAGGGCGCTTTGAACGAACTCCCGTCGCGTCGAAGGCTCGTCCCGAAAGTCTGGGATTATTATCTAAACATGACTAGCAGGGTGATGCATCGCTTCTCATCTGTCATTCTGGAAGCCTATATTAGTAGTTGGAATATTAAGTAATGTACACGTAACTGCTGGGCTCTCTTGTAGCTACTTGCCCTTTCGTCTATGTGGAAATAGGCTTGGACGACAACCGGTTGACTTCCTATATTCTCTAGATGGGGGTTTCAGTTTAACCTACTCCGCATGTGCTCTGATAAAATGACATACTACACTAAGGTAGCCTTGCTAGCTGCGGCTTGCTTATTAGGGAGAAGGGGTAAGGCTCGTCCAGATCTTGGGGAGTGGGTACAGTTGCCCCCCTGCGAGGGCTAGCAATAGGATTGTTCATTCCGAACCCTTCCAAGGTTCTATAATGTATGTAGTGTAAATATACACAGTACAGTGATGTATAATATTATATCAACCCATCAGCGATTTAGGGCATTGAACTCTAACTAAGTGATTACAAGTATACGCTACATATGAAGATACCAAGCATGTGGCTTGTGATCAATAAAGTGTTGCCATTGCGCATCATCAACCGTTTTCAGACCCTAGAACGGGATATAAGTCCGAAGGTCAGGTGGAATGCACCAATTGTGAGGAGGCCTAATAGGCCGTTATACCAGAGTGGGTGAAGGGTTAACCTGACCAGGAAGGTGTGTGTGACGAGTCGTTACTGTACAGTATGTGTCAACCAACCCGGATTCTATGGGCTCCCCAAACCAGCAACATGTTATGTCTAAATTTAGATGGAGCGAAATTCGGCTCTCTACATCCTATGTAGTACTCTGAATCTTGAGTGCGAAAGTTGCTACGACGTTTTATTATTCTATGAGACATGATATCAGGCTGGACTGGTAAGCCTACTCAGAGCCTTATGAAACTAATACATAGTATTTGCATGTTATTCGGCACGTATTGATTCTTGAGGTTGCACGTTGGTACTTGTATGTACGTTTAGGGAATTAACCCACCACGTCATTTGAATAAGTCTATACGCAAACGAGCGGTCGGCGTGACTGTGTATTGTCGAAACACTTTACACTACATTAAGGACGCCGATCTTCATTGCGCAATAAGTATAATCAATAGGGATGTCTGCCCAGGGTAGTCTTAGATTCCCATAGGATAAGCTTGAAAAGAGAATAGAGGTTTAATAGCTAGACATTCTACGGGTTGTTCCATCGAAACCCACAGAACTAGTAGTAAGGTGTAGTGTATGTTCGTCAACGCTAGGTATCTGTCAAAGAACTTTGGTGGACTCTGGCGACTTGGCGATGTCATAAAACGGGCCTAGCGCATAGAATAATTCATACACTGCTCTAGCTCTTACAAGTTCGTTTTGCAAGCAGTCTAGTGTAGTGGCAGGGGAAGCTGAAGCTGGCGTTCCCAGCCCGAGGTGCTGGATCTCACTACTCTGATTATGCAGCACATCCCAGGCAGAGTGGTATCGCTAGCGAGGAATCCCCATATTTAGCCAGTCTGGTCAGCGGCCAGCCCGTTACCCATGCCGAGGTTGCCCCTGAAGAACGGTTTGCATTTCCCTGTCAAGTTTTGGTTTTCTCAACTGCCAGGCATCTGTATCACGACGTCTTCACGTGGCTTTGACTACAACCCGGCCTGCCAAGCGGGCCAAAATATCTCACAGGAACGGCGGCGTCGTGCTGGGAATTGTCTTATATATACATATAAGCAGAGGGAGCCTGACTCGTTTCCTCTTATGGTAATACGATGGGTGTATAGAATAATTAGTGACGGGTTTCAAACTACCCTCCTTGAGTTTTCAACCTGGCTACCGTACTGTGCTGTACTGTACTGTGCTGTACAATACTATTTTGCATACATAGTGTAGTCATGATGACGCATATTGGGGGCTGGTATAGTTTCCCTCTACGACTGCTTACTTAATATTTGGAAGTGTCGTTAATATCCAATGTTAATCGGGATAAAGGAACACGAGAACTACCGAGAGTACAGTTCTGTTTGACTCTTTACTAGCAGGAAGTATTTTTACACAGCTCAATACAGCCAACCAGCACTTAGCATACCTCACTTCGGTTGCCCACACGGACCACTTCCGCCTAAGCCGGCGCGGTGGTGTTGCCACTTATAGGATGAGTTATGTGTACATATAGAGATGTAGGTACATGCATCGGTACTTGTGCCGTGCACAAGTAAGCCTAACTTAGCACTTGAAGATGGCAGAGACCAATACAACTTATGAAGTTTGGCTCTTTGCTCATAATGCGTACTATCGACTTAGCTTTGGAGCATACTTGCTGAACTTGATCGATGGGTATCTTCTCGTGATAGATAGTATTATATGTGAATATCATGGCCTCCTTATGTTGAAGCTCCCTCCTAAGTATTCATCTATGATGTGAGCGTGCCCTATATGGTGATATTATGCAAGTATACAGGTATCTATACCATTCCTACAGCACAGCTTATCTTCCCCTTTCATCCCCCATTCCCGTTCCTCCCCACTCACCTTCGCACCTAGTCAGGTTTGCATCCCAGTTCATGTACTGTAGCCATGCACCATCATTAGTATATGTAGGTACGTACAGTAGCACTAGGCTAGTGTGCCAACCAGGATTGGGACCAGGAGGCCATCCCCTGTTTATCCCATCGCAAAGGAAACAGCCGAGCGCGGTGCAATACCACAACTACTTGTATGTACTTACGATGTACGTGGTTGGAGAGTTCTTTTTGCCCGTTGCCCAAAACGAGTCCCTTGCCCGGTACCCTGCTACCGCCTAGCACTCCTTGCTCCCGTCGCCTCTTCAGTCGTTCGTTCCCGTCAACGATCTGTCACTCGCCCAAGAACCACTCCACTCTCTTCCTGGAAGCTCCTGCAGCCCCCTGTCGCTATCCTGGTAAAGCCGTTGAAAAAGGCACCCTTCGTCTGCTTGGTACGTACCTTGATATCAAGCCTGCTTCCCATCACTTGCGGTTTCGACCTTCAACTTCGTCGATAAGAAATCATTACAACGCGCGTGTAGACCATCGGTGCACCTACGGCACCGCCAAAGTAGAATTGCGAGCGACAGAGCCACTTGATACCCATCTACAAATTTAGTCTTACCCGTGTACGCCTCGCGCCACTTTCCGGGTCTTGCGCTGTGTCTACAGTATTCCAACGACAACTTTATATAACGAATAGCTGGATTTTCTTTTTGGCAAACTCGAACGCGGAAGCCCGATGCTCTCGCCTTTACATTGGAGCTTAGCCCTTTGCCTCGCCATACATAATATCGTCGCCGGCCAACAAAGACCTTCTTGCGAATAATACTCGTCTTGTTGAAATTTCACGGCATCCGTGCCCCGCCAACATAACGCCTCGATAAGAAGACAGGATCAGCCGGTAACCACCTATTCCCTCTTGTACTTACCTGTGTTTCTTTTTTGGGGCGAGTTTTCTTTGATTTCAGCTTCATTTACTTTCCGAGGTTGCACAAAACGCAACGCTGGCTGGCGTGTCGTTTCCATTCCACCTCTTCGACCTACCACGTCGTTTCTTGTACCGATTCATGCTGCAGAGAACCCAAAGGCCCTTGCAGAAAGATCTAGCGAGCCTGACGCGATTTGTTTCATGTCGCCCAAATCAGGAGAAATCTCATCTTTCCACCTTTTGCTCGCCAAGTCCCTGGTATATCTTCGACATCTAACACTAACTTGGGAGAACGGCAGTTTGACCAGTTTTCAGCACGCAAATCACCGCGTGGCCCTCTCCGGCAGTTTATACCACGCTCACCACTTCTCAGTCCTTGCACTCACGAGGGCGACTAAACCGTTTTGGCACTATATCAGACATTCCTTCACGCCGTCTCTATAACCTGTAAGTGCCAGATTCTCTTCTGCTTGCGCTTCTACCTGGGCCATGGTGTTCGACATTTAGCGGTTGTTGCTCCCGTGAGCCATGCGGCACAATAGAGCGACCAAGTCGAGACAGGGGAACCCGCCCTAGGCAGCGCCCATGCCCTTGTACTTGTATGCATGAGCCCCGGACCAGCAACGGTACCACTTGCGTCACGGCGCGGCCCCAAAAACATCTGTCGATGCGCGTAACAGGCATTTGAGGGGGAAAAGAGTATAGTGGAAGTTGCAAACATCTATCCCATCGCCGACCGCCGACAGAATGACATGCGATTTGGGCAATTGAAGCAAATATAGTCGTGTGCTGTGACATTGGAAGGAGTGCGGCTTACTGCTACCGACTGTAGTGTCATTCGATGTTAAGAAATAAGTACTGATCTCATGGCCTCTGCTAGATGGTAGGCTTTGACAGCTCTCGTACCTCGTAGTCGTTACTACGACGATTCAAATCCACGCCTTCATAATTCTTAGCGATCGAGTTCCAGCTCGACGATTCGCGCAAACCCAAGTCAACGCATGCCGCCCCGACGTTGACAGTCGACGATCCGTATACAACCCTATTCGCACCACCGACACACGGGTACGCACTTCTCTACGTTGGCAACCAGATCATACAGGAGCATTGGATCCAATCGGTTCTACATGCTGCTCCGACATCCGTTATTCTAACACCCTCTCAGTAGAATATCATTTCCACATCACGCATCTGCAAGGCATCCTGCGTCACGGTCACGCTGACTATTAGCTGACTCGGAACGTAGCGACTGGATAGCTTCCCAGGCCCTCCACCCGAGCTCTGACGCGATTGTAAGCTACCTGCAGCATCGATATGCCCAAACAGCGAAGCTGTTCATAAGAATCGCGCTGACGGACGACCATTCACAGTTGGAGACGGAGCAGAAACCAAGCTCAAGCTGGTATTCGTTTTATTTGCAACAGGTCACTCTTGCGCACCCGCAGCGTCGTCAGACCCCAAAGCCGAGAGGTACGACCATCTCATTTCCACATTACCACCAGACCGGTCTCAGTGGCAGAGGTGTAATTCTTTGAGCCACGTGTATGCCTCCACCTATCTCCCCTTTCAGGTCCCCTTGCCATCCATAACTTACTCGAGCAACACCGTCTCCCACGTTTTAGCCGCCCTCGTGTCTCATCTCGTATATGTTATCAGGACACCCGTCTCTTTTGCGTCGTTCCCGGCCTTGTTCACAACGTCATCTCGCCATGTCCCAGATTCCCAGATAGCACTTTGTATAAAGCGCGACAAAACCACTGCAGTGCAGCTCACGTCCTTCTGATCTGTTTTGTTTGCCCTCGCCATCTTCGTATCCCTGCCCCCACTAAATGCTACGGTGCAGGACATGGTAGCGGCGGAAGTGGTGTCAACGGAGGTGCATAGCGTCCCAAGACTACCAGGACTACCTCTACCTAGTCTATTGCCCGTCCCTGTTGGCTAAACCACCCCCGTCCCCATCCCCATCTCCACCCCCGTCACGCAAACCCTCCCCCTGTCTCGATCAGGTCCAGCGCCAGTTCAGATCCAGTCCAGGTCCATACCCTGGCCGCGCGCAAGCCTCTTCTGGAACGGCTGCTTCCACACAAACAGCTCTTTGTTTATACATACAGCATCATACTCTCGTGGCAATTGATTGTTCACGTTAGGTCGCATGAACTAACAAGCAATCAATCAATTAGATCCTGTCCAGGCCCTGGTCCTTGCGTTGGTCGCAACATATCGCGTGCATAGAAGCACAGTACAGACTAGAATCACAGCGCTCAGAAGGTCTGAGGCGGGAGGCGCCTTTAGGTAGCCTAGGGCAGACGTTGCTACCGTGTTGAACTACCTGGAACTACCTGGGTACTGTACCTAAGCCCACGAGGAAGAGTCGGGCCCCGCAAATACCGTATCGTTGCCCCACCCACTCAGATTTGTCACCCCAGCACACGCGACAAGCAGCGCACGGCGTGCGATTGTGGTGCAGCGACCCTGGTCAGCAACTTGGAACCCGCAGACCGCTACTAGCCATTTGCCAGTGCGTTATACGCGGTATACAGCATCATCGTACGAAGGACCTCAGCACCTGCTGTGCCTAAATTTTCAGAGGTATGTGCGCCGAGTCCTAGTCTCATCCCAGCCCGTCTATATGTCCTGTCGTATACCTCCCCTCCTACCGTGCCTTATCTACCGGTCAATGGGAAATATCTGTGGGCTCTGCTGTTTGGCTATTACTTTGGTATCTGTATTGTTACCGAGCTGCTGTGCCCGTCTCTTATTGGTGCCAGTCGCAATGCAATCTCGGCAGCTCTCAGCTGAAAAAGTACTCGCGTGAATGTATTCATGCGAAGAATCTTTTTTAGCTCTTTTTTTTTTTTGAGCATTCATTTAATTTCTCCTTCACGTTATTAATACCCACTTCTATTTATAATCATTTGCCAATCTCTCCCCCGGCATCTGACACATCGTCGCGTGCGTTGAGGATTGTATTTCTGATCTTCTCAACGATAGCTGCCGCCGCGGTTCTTGTTCATCATTCATTGTAGCTTGAACATTACCATCAGTTGGCCCAGCGCTGCTTTCGCGCCATCCGTTACGCGTATCTGTATAGGTAAGTCCAGGCTGTGGGCTTTCATGGTTCTAAAGCTGTTTGTCTCTTCTCTTCGACACACGGTCTCTTCATGACGCGCATGTAACGACTATTTCCATGGTTATCCTTGCTTGTCTTGACGCGCGCGGTGTGTTTCCGCAATGGATAGTCCTGACAACCAACCCATATGCCGCGCCCATGTGGAGAATTGCCTTCTGATTCATGGATTATCGTTACATCGCTAACCGTTGTTCTTCAGGCAAGGTGCGGATAACGAAGCACGGCAATGATTATGAAGATGGCGCAACACCGGCAGGGCCCGAGCCCCTATGTGAAGGAAGAGCAGCACGGAGAGCCGGTGAGTACCATTTATCTCTTTCTAGGGTCGTTGCTATATACCCGCATCGTCTCCTTGAATGTGTCGTCGGATTTGTCTTTTCACGCGCGCGAGTCCCGCTGGTCTGGTATGGGCATCCTTCCAAGGTGGACTCTGCCAAGCAGACTTAGAGCTGAGGGCCGTCTGCATGGTTACGGGCGACGGGTGCAGTTGTTCAGCCTCAAGTGTGAGGTCCCGTGGGTTGCAGACCAAGTCGACCCTTGCTCTACCAAACACCCGAAAGGGCATCTTTGAATTGGGGCCGGGCGGGCGCCCACTTCGAGAAAATTCGCAGGGAAGGTGGCAAGCCTGACCGGGCCAGGACTCAGGACTCGAGCAGCATCAACGGGAATTGCAGGGGGTCGATGCGTTTCACAGCGACTAGGGGGTGCGGGCTGCCGGGGGGGTCACTGGGGCAGTCCTTGGTGCAGATGCTGGGTGCTTGGTGCTTGGTGGGTTCTGTGGGTCTGTCCTTCTGGAACCCGACCCTGACCCTGCCTGGATCTCGACCTGACCTGGCTTGACCTGACCCAACCCTATCGCCTCGGGCCTCTGCTGCTGGCAATAGCACTGGCGCTCATCGGCGACGGTCAGCACTGCATCTCAGCAGCTCCCAAGCGCACGGTGCACCCTTCTAGCACCACCACAGCACCGCTGCATGCCCTGTTGAAACGCCGAACGCTCGCCCAAGCTCGGGGCCTGCTCGGGTTCGCTGTGCGCATTGAACAGTGATCACCAGTCACTTTGCATCCGGTCTGGCACTAGCCACATCCACTTCCGGCAACGCTCCGCTCCCGCCGTTCAGTACTCGGGATAATTATCCCTCGACACGTCAAAGCGTCCTAGTTGAATGCTTTGAAATTAGCCAGGAGTGCGCAGTGCGCGCTGTTGTTAACGGCCCATCCCAAATATAGCCTAGAAGCGTCAGCAGTACTGGAGCTTCAGGCAACACGGCCTAGTTTGATCGATTGCGTGTGCAGTTTCTGTTATCCACGCCATTTTGCAGATTTGTGCTCTGCAAACAATAATTCAGGCTGGTGAAAACACTTAGTGCTCGATGCGACACGCAAACGACGCAAAACGCGATTCGAGCGTGGAGCCACACTACATTCAAAGTGCTGATACTTGGCCACACTGTGATGACGGCAAAGCATGCATCGCAGCCTCTAGTAGGCAAGTTGGTCGTAGCTCGGGATGCTACTGAGGTACCGGTACTTGTGGTAGACACACCGCCTTGCCACCCTGCTCAAGCTCTCTTCCTGTGGGCCGGGCTTAAGGTTCCACATTAGGTGTTCTCTTCCTGCGCGATTCTCCCAGCGCCGTCATGATTGGACGCTTCATCTATGGCCGGTCTGAGGTTCACTCTGTCGAGTTGTTGTTCCCTGCACCGTCCCACACCTTGATCCATCCACGCCCCTGAAGCGATACCCATAATCCCCACCTCTGTTACTTCGTGCGTACAGGTAGACACGAGGACTAGCCCTTGCAGAGTTTTAGGTGCAAGAATATCGCATTGACTCGACTCATTCTTCATCAGCGTCTACTTCGCAGCACGTTTTTAGCGAGTGCCTTCCCCGCCATTTCACTCCCTTTCCCCAAACCACGAAAGTCCCAGGGTTCCGTCCGCCCTTGAAGAACATCACATAGACATTGTGTGTTTGGTGCCTTCCATCCCAGCTATTACCTACCCTTCCTTCCCGGTACTGCAGCTTGCCTGAATCCTTCCCTAAGGTATCAAACCCCTGGTCTTGCAGCATTAATACTCCCCTCACCTCACAAGCATACCCCGCAGAACTGGTTCACTTTATTCTATTTTATTTGTTTTACCTATTTTATCAGTAGTCTCATTATTGCTTTTTTTTTTTCATTTTCCCCAAAAGAAGAGACGAAAAAAGAGGGGTGGAAATCTGACCGTCCGACGACGACTATTCATGGCTCCTTCCACCTCAGTTTCTGCGACCAGTAATTGACGCTAATTGTGATGACCTTTGCGCAGCATCATCCCCACAGTGGCTCAACAACGCAACATCTTCAGCAACACACAAGACCCTCCAGTATAGTCCATCAGCAACCCCACCAGGCACCCCCGGCGCAGTCCCATGCATCGGCCTATTCGTCGCATTCTATACAGCCATACCAAGCATCAAGCCATTCCACCAGCGCTCAACACGGCCAAGACCTCCCGTACTACGCCCATCAGAGCGCGTATAGTGCCGCCGGCACCACTAGCGGATACACATCGGCTGGTGAGTATTAGACGCGTCGCGTTACTTCGACAGCTTCCAGAATCCCCAGAACTCCGTGAGCTCACACTTTAATAGACACACCGGACATGATGGTGCCCCGACCATATCCCCCGATTTACCATACGCCCCAGTCGAACTCTCCGGCTTCGGTACCGTCACCCTCAACTCATGAACACCGAAGCATCTACGGGCAGCCACCATCTCAACTACAACATCAATCTATATACTATGGAGCGCAGCAACAGCAGTATTCGTCGATGCAGTCGCAGGCGCAGTCTCCTTATCAACAACATGCGCAGCAACCTCATCAAACCATGACGTCGCAGCCAAATATGATTTGTCTCAGACCGGTCCACAACACCAGTTACCCCAGCACGCCAACCAGCATGGCCAGGCAGGGATGACCGGTAGCCCAAGACACACGAAACTAGAGCCTCAAATGACACCGCAATTACAGCGGCCTGGCTCGGGCCCGTTAGGAACACCACAGTCTAATCAAAACGGCGCATCACTGTCGACACCCACCGGATCTACTACTCCCGGTATTAACAATAATGCTGCGCCCGGTCCCATCCCAGCCACGACACCACTCGTTGTGAGACAGGATAATAACGGGGTTCAATGGATTGCCTTCGAGTACTCGCGTGACAGGGTCAAAATGGAGTATACTATACGATGCGACGTGGAATCGGTGAATACGGAAGAGCTGAGCTCCGATTTTAGAACAGAGAATTGTGTTTATCCTCGAGCGTGCTGCCCGAAAGAACAGTATCGGGGCAACCGACTTCAGTATGAGACTGAATGCAATACGGTGGGGTGGGCCCTGGCTCAGCTGAACCCTTGTCTCCGAGGCAAGAGGGGTCTTATTCAGCGAGCTGTAGACAGCTGGCGGAACAGCAATCAGGATCCTAGGTTGCGAAGTCGCCGCGTACGTCGGATGGCTAAGATGAACAACCGCAAGACGGTGCAAGCGACACATATACCTGGTCCCGGGGGCCCTGCAGGCATGCCAACTCCGGGCGCTATCGGGCCTGGTTCCGCAGCGCCCTTAGGAAAGCCTGGGCTGGGAAGCATGAGTTCACAGATGCATCATCATCATGCCCATGACGGAAATGCGCCGGGTGGAGGGGACGAAGTCGGTATGTACCAGATGTGATTGATGCGTTGCTGTTACAGTCGTTGTTGCGATACCTCTTGTTATTTATATGGTATAACCTGCTTGGCTTTTGTTTGGGATGGATGCTTCTTATGTTTATATTCGGCTTCAAAGGCCGCCGGCGTAGGGAGGAGCATATGGAAAACTGGCACCATTTCTGTACAATAACTAGTTGCCTTGGTTTGCTGGGGCGTTTGTCACCGTCTGGAGCCGAAAGCTGTATGGCATCGTTCTGCATTCCGCTGCACAAACACACTTCGCGCACATATCATCTCATCCACATATCATCGCAGTCTTGTATTACGAGCCCCTCTCATCTTCACCGCGCTTGCTTGCATTAATTCTCGGAATGTCTAAACCCCATCACCTTACCCCATTGAAACTGAAAGAAGGTTATGCTGATTCCCATTCCTCTTACAGGGGACGGAGAGTATTTGGATGAATCCCACCAGCACCATCATCAGGCACCTGGCCGATCTGGAGAAGAGACCCGGCCAGCTCATGTCTTTAGTGGGTATCCTCAGCAGTATCCCAGTCACGCCGCCTCAGGATCCTCTGTATCCCAAATACATGAGGGTCTTGGTAGTTCTCACCGAGGACCGATTGCCGCTAAACGCAAGAGCCAAGAGGACGAGGAAGACCTGACGCCAGAGGGACTCTTTCCTGACCTCCCAGAATCCAAGAAGCGGAAGTTTATACTTGTTGACGATAGCAGGCGGGGTAATCGCCTACGTGTGCGCGTCATATTAGACACTGTCGATACGAAAGAGATTCCCGATTCGTTTCGCAAGCGGTCAGCAGTCTTCCCAAGAAGCTACTTCCCTCGCGAAATGCAGGATCCTCCACCCAGTGCGACTGGTAGCCGTTTCTTTGAAGACGATTTGGCTGATGAGGAGGATGATGATGTGGAAGTCGATGGCGGTCGCACGGGACGCTCGAGGACCAATCGAACTAGAGACCGTGTCATGGTGAAAGTCCCCATGGCGAATGGTGAAGGCGAAGTCGCCATACCGAGGATGAGAAATAGTCAACGTTTAAAGGAAATTAAAGTCAACGACCTCGGCTTCCGCCTGGCCTGGCTCAATGGTAGGCCTTTCGCAGGCCGGACTATCTTCATGCAACGAGCTTGTAAGTTTACTCTCCCATATCCTTGGCCAGACAGACCCTAACTTTCGAAAGTGGATTCTTACCGTCATAAGACGGCTGAGAACGTTGGTGTGGATATCAAGTCGATGGTATCACACTATGAGACAAGAGTCGGTAAAAGAAAATGGAATGAGCGTAGAGGGACCACCGACAGGCCCGTTGATGACAGCACCTAGTGTTGCGACGCTTCCCTATCGCACTAAACTTGAGGTATGTCTGGAACACCGGGTCCCGGAGGTCTCGAAAGACACTTTCATAGGCTAATCATCTAGGTTATGTATAGGAAGCCACCCTACTCTGTAGTTTCGAGGGTGGTACACCCCAGGCTAGGCTATCTCGGTTTAGGATTCGCAATGCTGAGTTACTAATGGTAGAGTTGTCACGGGTTAGCGATTCTATTCTTTTTCTCGAATGGAATTCCTATTATCTAATTTAGTTTCTACGAAAATGGTCCAGCGGGGACAAGGGTAAAAGAATTACGCAGTAGATACCATTCATCAAATTGTAACCTGGGTATACTATTTCATACACAAACACGTAGTTTCACAATCAAGTATACCCACACTCAAACACACATTACTCTCAGCCTATTTTGCTTATCTACAATGATATACTATGTCTACCATAAGTACCCTATTCAAGGCCCTAGGCCTATCCACCAGGTCAGACTTGAGTTGCTCGAACATTGGTGTGCAGAACCAGTGACGCATCAACCTAGACCATCAAAGGTGGCTCAATCAGAGTCTACATCCAACTAACTACCAGGGTTTGCCTCCAACATGAAGGGATTTTGAGATGAAACTCCAATTGCTATGATATCACATGCTGTGTATAATGGTTTTCGCCTTTTATAGAATTAGACGTAGTCATTCATGAACTCCACCAAGTTCGTTCGCCGTGAGAGTGGATGTCAGCTTGTGCAAACAACGGCTATGAATAGATCGAATCTATTAACTAGATACCTTGGTGCTCAAGGGCTTCCTAACACTACTTTCGCTTTGCACACGCCAATAGTAAATTGACAAGTGGGCTCGAACTTGATATTTTTCTTACGACGCCTAACTGGTTCGCTTCCTAATCTAAACTATTATGCTTTATATGCAAGGGTGTGTGTGTATGCCGAATGTGAGAAGGAGTAGCGCAGTAATGACGTATTTAGAGTTTCCGGCTATGCAAGGCTTCCAGATAGATTCCAGACTTTCGGTCATTACGCATCATGTGAATGAATAATAACACTTTGGGGCTTTGGGAGCTGAGTGAGACCGTCGCACAGAAAGTCACGCGCAATTCACTCTCTTACTCGGAACTACGGCGGTTCAGATTCAAGGCCTGTTTGGTTAGGCGCTCAGGCAACCTACGATCGTTGCTCGGATTCATGATATGTGAACTTAATAATATTTAGTACGTATGTTTATCAGGAGGGGAGCCTTAGAATTTTAGTATGGATCACCCTCACGAATCTTATTTCGCCGTGGTAATGGTATGAGGCTGGAATTGTGAATGAGCACAATATATTTCAGATGTTGGGAACGGGGAGAATTTAATGTCACATTACGTGGAACCGAGCTCATAGGAGGTGACGCAAAGAAAAAAGTTTTTGGAATGAAATGTATTAGCGATTTTTTTCTCTTAGTGTCAGGACGAAGAAGAAGAAGAGATGTACCAATAAAGCTACCTCGGGGCATGGTTATCTACATATTATTCCAAGTCATTAGAGACAAACCAATACGATCTCTTATCTCAACGCTATAACCCTAGAATGCCACAATCCTAGCACATGTCTACTATGATACGCCTACGATACCAATCAACAAAGAATATAAGCATCTATAAATAGCTACATAGGCAATAGAAGATTCAATCCTGCTGCTGCGATAATTGGCGAGAATCTTATTATGTAGTGGTGGGCTGGGCTACGAGATTTGAGTCTGCTTGTGAGCTTTGTACCCTACCCAGTCTTATAGGTTTAAAGATGCGTAGTGGGCGTAAAAAACGAGTACGCAAATAAGTTACAACGAGTACGTGGTAAGCATTGACACTGCGTAGCTAAAAAAAGCTACACGCTGAAGATTTTATCTGAAGTATATTCATCGAAACCCCTTTAGACTAGGCTGGTTTTGCTTCATAGTTTTCGTAGCAGAAGATGACTGACGTCGTTTGGGCTACAGTAGTAAGACGGTGTTATTTTAGACTTTGGCGTAGTATTTGTATGCAGAAGCTCGCCGTTACTTCTCGGGAGGGCCGTAATGCGCCCTCTGAGATGGTCGGTGCCAGCGCGGTCAGAGTTGAGAGAGTAGAGTATTGCGTTGTTGCGCACATCGCCGACTCGATCACATAAAATAATGATACTTGTGGGGTTGTAGGCGAAAATGCTTCGCCTCGGCGTGGAAAAATTGTCATACTATAATTGAAAATCGATTGTAACCTACCGACATAACTCCATTGATCCATGATGTACTTCTAAGTTATTGAGACATTTGCATTTTGTAAAAGATAATTTCACATATCGCAAGGCGTCCGGCGACTCCTACGCTTCAGTGGAGGCGGCATAATTCATCGCCACGATCACTACACTCTATCAAACACTGCAGATTGCTTGCGAGAGGGGACTGCGAATTTGACTAATGATTTCGCGCAGTAATTTAATTTTACTCGTCTGGGAGAGAAGTGTTCTTGATTTATTGACTGATAGATAGACAAGAAAAAGTACGAATAATACATGTGTACGAAGCTCTAATCTAAGCTAAAGACCTCTTTTGATCTTTTTCTAAGTTCCTGAGCTGTGCTGCTTGAACCTGAGTCGGGGTGGTAAACCTGCTGTAGATTTGAGACATCCGGAGGTCGTTTGTGGTGTGCTATATGATTTCTGGTCATATGGAGAAATTATAATAGATAATGTTATTCTATTGTATTACGGCTCGGGTTGTACCGCGTCTAGAGATATTTTCAGGTCTAGAGTAGCTTCACTATCACGGAGCAACACAACATAAGGCTCAGCAACACGGTTTAGGAGGTGCGAAAGAAATGGGAATGTAAGCCTATGATGAACATGGTATACCTAGAATGCTTCGTGCAATATTGTAAGTACGTTCATTCTCTTCCTCGTATTACAAAGTTATATTCCATGATTCTTCTTTTCATATCTCCCTCCCGTATCCTCATTTCATCCACAAACTATAATACTCATATCTCAATGGAATATGATATGACTCAGAAGTAAAATAGTGTAATGATATTGGAGAATGAGCCTTGAATTTCCGAGTCTGTATTGATACGTATTAAAACACAATAGGGCCAGTGACACGAGATTGAGTAGCAGTTGCTGTGTGGGCCTCAACTCATTGATCTGATCATGATGCCACTAAAATCCTACATATCTGGAAGTCTAGATACTAAACAACCAGGTTGAAGGTATATCGCGGTGTGCCAATACAACCGTGCTCAGAAAACAGCTACTCCCACCGAGTAGCTGATAAGTATTCGAGAGCAATATTCCTTCAAAATGATACTAGGTACATTGCTTTCAACGCAAAGACACCGGTGACGAGAGGTAAACATTGTGGAAATGAGTGAAGGAAGCATTGGTCAACACTGCTCTATTTTACAGGGTACTTGGCGGAGGCAAGCATCTTTATATTGTGGTATCGATGCTTCATAACCAACTACAACGGTTGCAAGGACTTCAGACAAGCAACAACGAAGCAAGTCCAGGCCGGGATATCGCTTGCCCAGGATCGGAGGGTGTGAACATTTAGCCATTCGCGGAGTGTCTCGTTTCCGCGGCCCTTTGGTTCGTCATCGACAAGACCCCTCACCTTATTCACTATTGGCATCATTCGTTTTAGTAACATGCCACTTCAGGCATCAATGGCGACAACTCACTAATGAAGGGCACGAAAGCCATATGCGAAAATGCAAGGACGGTACCAGCTGCATACCACTTCCACGCGCCGTTCGCCTTGGAACAGATGTTGGTGATGCCAGTCGCCGTCGTCAGCGTGTAGAGTATGCCGATATCCCAGATACCCTTCATGAAAAAGGTCTTGAAGTAGGATGGCACGATCTCGTTGGCTCTCTCACGAACCTCGGGGCCTAGGAAGTTGTCGAGAAACAGCCATTGGTCATGCGAAAAGCGCATGGCCACTAGCGCACTCCTAGTTAGTTATTTCGTGCTCCGAAAGTTGCCACTGCGAGAAGAAGAGGGTCGCGGGAATTTCTTACTGGTGGATGTGAGAACAGGCGCGATGCGCAGGAGGACGAGGGGGTCAAAGAACGCTTTGGACGCCATCGCTCGATGTTTAATTATTAGAAGCTGATAATAAACAAAGGCAACGAACGGTAAAGTGGCAGAATACACGTTCCCCAGTTGATTCGCTGATATGTTGCTTAGTGCGCGACGGTGCTCATCGGGAATGACCACGGCGATATCGGGGTTTATCTCATACTAGTCTATACAAGCAAGTACCCACACGCGCTTGCTTTCTCATAGCTGAAGCTGCCGTATTAACCTATTAATTAGTGTCTACAGACCAGAGGTGCTAGATCTAGAGGTCATTTCTAGGTGAATGTTGAGATTGGGTTTGATGCTATAAGATACGAGATCTTGGATCTACGGCTACGATAGCACACTATATCATTGGCAAAGTTGTCGTTAGATGAAGAGCCTAGTGTCATATGAGACTCTGTATTGTTATATGAAGAGGAGTTCATTAAGTATTTGATCGTGAACCTTCTCTAGTTATCTATGCAAACTAGGTAGCCATTGTTCAGACAGGCCATGATCCAAGTGAACGTGAGGATATTGCCTATATCGAATATCTTGACAACAAGGGAACACCTAGGCACTTGCTATTAGGGGTAGGTAGGTAGCTTGAGAATTGTATACAGGCTACCTGGGTACCTAGGTATCTGGGTAGGGGAGTTTGAATCAACAAAGGACTCTGGAATATTTAGGTAGTGCCAACTTCAGCATAAATAATGTATGTTTCCTCCAGTCTGGCAGGTGCATGGTACCTGGTACCTGCCTTTACAAACATTTAATATGTGTTACCCTGACTTGGCAAGCACGTAGTAGGAAGAGTCTAGTGGTGGTGCCTACCTTCCAAATTCTCAGACATGAAAGCAAAATAAAAACGTCTGACCCACATCCTGCCTTACTCAGAGCCTTCACTCCTTCAACTAGAACTTGCGCCCCATCCAAGTCTCAAGGCTCAGTACTAAGGCGGATAGCCTATCTTTGTTACTTGGCAGCTCCCCTCAACACAAACCAGGCTTCCCAAGTTTCCTCTTCTGATCCTTGATATTGAACTCTCATCTGGCATCACTGAGCCGCCGCTTCGTTTAATACCTCCTGTATATCCCCTCACCTCAACATCACTGCTACTTCCTGAAAGTGCGAGAGCACTCCACCTGAGGTGAAATTGCGTCTCGAGAGATACAGCACATCTCTCTGTTGCAACCTCGTTCCTGGTCCATCGTTTCCCATCCACCTTGCGCCAAGTATCCTGATAATCTCATCAGCAGCAACAGTACTTGAATCTACCTGGGTAGGTAGAATTTTGGGTTGCTTACTACCTTTTCTATCTTGTGCTAACTTACCCCGACTTGAAGTTTAGTCTCTTTCCAAATATTAACGCTCTTACATACATAGGCCTCTTTCCCCATCTCCACCCGATTTGTTTGGTTCCAACACGTTCTGTCCTTCTGCACTTGTTCTGTGGCTGCTGGTAGTCAAATAGTGAGTCTCTATTGCCTTTACCCAGACTTCCGTCGTAGCGTTTTCATTGTTGTTACTTGAGAAAGCTAGAGCAACTTAAATGCTGTTGGTTCTGTTATTTCCGAGACGCTGGCTACGCTATGGTTGTGCAACTTGAGCTGTCCTTTCATTTCACAACCGAATCAGCCGGTTCATAATACGCTATTATATTACCTACATGAGTTGAGTGGATGCCTGAACTAACGCACGATGGTGGTTGTAGCAATTAATACCCTACAACGACGGATTTCGACATGGCACTTTCGCCATCTTCTGACATTGCTGGCAGTGGCCGCCGACAGTCCCTCACGCCTACTGCTACTGAGTTCACTCCGAAGATCATAGAAGCCAAGAGAGAGGTTCTTCATGCAAGCTTCATTACGCAGACAATTCCAAACGCCCATCGCTACGCTGGTATCGTCGGGCTCTGCACTGTGCCGGAAGATAAGGCGGGTATGAACGACTTAGGATGGCATATCACTGATTTTCTTGCCTTTCGAGCGCTGCTCTGTGGTGACAATCCACCAAGAGCTCAGACCTGGCTGGCCCTCTGTGATATCCCTGCTCTCGTGGAAGCGAATTCAGAGCGATACGCCCACGGAAAGGATAGACGCTTGGTAGGCTCTGCGGCAAGGCCAGCAAAACATCAAGTACAGGGTGGACTGATCAAGCGAGAAGACGACATCCAGGTTGCGATGTCGTCGGAGTCTCTGAAAGTAAACTTCATCTCGGCAGTGAAGCAAAAGCTGGACATCGCGATGAAAATGCAATACCCATTGTTGCTCATCGTCTGTGGCATCACGTCTCCAGAACAACACATATATTTTGGTACAATTGAGGCCGAAAACCAGTACACCTTACAAGACTTACGCAGCGAGCTTGGCGACGGCATTAACCATATCGAGGCCACCATTGTCACACCCTCTTTGTTTTCTGCTGGTTGGCAAGTGAACGCTTCATTCGGCGGTCAGCCGTCTGCACAGGTGCGTGGTGGCTGGTGTGAGTTTCTTGCCAGGCAGTTCGGTGGGCTTTTTGCGCAGAATCTTTGTGAGACTTTCGTTGGATGGAACTGCCCAGCATTGGATGGAACAAAGGTAAAACCCTCAGTCCGAACTGAGAGATTCCCTGGACCTGCTTGTCCATCTGACGAGGTTAAAAAATTGGTCTCTCGGCTTCTAATCAAGATCCAGTCTTGTCTGGTCGGGGGCTGAGTGCATCCCATATGGATCATTCATTCTCTTTCAGCAAGGACAACGATGAGTGGGAAAGACTCATCAGAAATCGTGAGCGGCCACTGCACTATCGCCCGTTAGATTGGTACGAGCGAAAGTGGGCCAAGCTTCCAACTGCGCAGGTTTTAGAGAATACTGACAATGGATACGAATACCTCGGAACCGCTTTTGGAGGTACTCGGGAATCTCAGCTCAATCACATCAAATACCTCATTAGAGAGTCTTATCTGGCTTGGCCAGACCATTGGGCATCGAATTTCGGCGAAGAGACAAAGGAAGCCTTCGAGCGCTTTATGAATAAGGAACAGCCAGATGATCTCGATTGCCACGAGATTTTCAACATCCTTGAACATCGCGCTCGACAATCTATTGTGGCCGATGCGGTGGTTCAGTACTTTGATCTCCCATGCCACACAACCAACGGTCCCGAGATTGGGACCATTATAAATGGAAGCAAGAGCTCTCGGAGACAGACCGATCTTCCTTGATAAAGTATTTTGGTGTTGTACTTGGATGCGTTCCCGGACCAAACCTGCCACCTGGCATAAACCAGAATAGTATGAGTAAATTGCAGAGACGTCTGGAGAGCGGAGCGAATTACGTTCGAGCCGCTCTAGGAATTCGATTTTTGACGTCTAAGGACTCCAGCGAAGCTGCCATGAGCCGTATCAAAAATTGTAAGTGTTCTCTATCTCGCGGCTGTTGGTAAATGAGCTAATAGGATATAGTCCTTCAGGAGGTCCAATTAAAGCAAGCAGAGTTGCTAATTTCGGACAAGGATGTTTATCTGCTTTGTTGCAAATGGCTCAGCGCCATCGGGATGCCAATCCGTGAGCATAAAAATGCAGTAGGCGCAATGAGAGTATCTCAAGGGATTAAAACACCCGAAGATGCAGTTGATGTCCTAGATGTTGAGGATGAATACGTAGTTTATCAAGACGAAGAAGAAGCACAGCCAGGTGATACGGCGAGCTTTACAGTGGCCGGGCATACTACGGACGAATATGCCCCGGGACAGCAGCTTTCCTTTACACCTTTCGGCCTCTTCGTCCCAGTCCAACAACAGGGGACCGTCGCTGCTGCTGCAGAAGAGCCCCCGGAAGGTGATTATCTTCAGCAGAAACCGTGGGTTACGCCGGAAATAAGAATAGCAAGCCCACCTATCGTGGTGACACAGGCACCAGAAGACGAGAAGATCAACTTCTCCCAGGAAGAAGTGGATTACAATGCGGAGGAAACTCGAATCATCACGGCACTGCACACTACGACTGATAGAGAAGAGAGAGAGAAGCTGACCAAAGAGCTCTTGCAGCTACTGCAGAGCGGCAGGAACCGTAGTCTTCCCGACGCCAAACATTCGAAAAACGTTGTGCAGAACAGTGCCTCCAGCGAAAATGACAAGGAAACCATCGCAGCTACCTCTTCCACCGAGATCAAGGATGGTTGGCACAATGGCGGCGAGACACAGCCAGAGACGAGCGGGCATACGGCTCCCACCCACATGCCACAGCCGTCGATTCAGAAGCCACAAGGTCTTGATGCTACTCCCCCTCCGCACAAGTGGGCTGAACGTTCTGTGGGAGCGACGAACCGGGACGCACCACAATCTCCAGTCCAGATTCAAGAAACCACAGGGCGCAAAATACCTCCTCACCTACGTGGTCTTAGTAAAAGACGCGACTAATGTGCCGGCACAGAGTTTCTGGTAATACCTGTAACGAAATTGAGAAAGTACGGGGCTATACGTCGTCAGGTGAGGGGCCAAGTGCTATATGATTCGAACCAAGGCAGCTCAGTGCGTTGCAGTCTTGGTGTATGTAATATGGCGAACAGATGAATGTGTTGGAAGGTAAACGGCTCGCGTGACATGATGGGCCAAAAACAAGAAAAAGGGAGTCTAGCAATGAAGACATGATGGACAGAATCGATGGGATGTAAATACTTTAGCTAGCTCGGATGGTGGTGCGTAATAAATCTCTTGCGTTACCTACGATTGTATAGCGGCTCTAAGTCCTGATGGCGCGGTAGGCTTTGTGCGTTACTTGACAAACCCAAGGCAGTTCTGTCTGTATCGTGCACGATAAGGGAAGATGAGGCGATATGCTCACATGCCAAAGAAGCGACAGCTATATATATGTACGGCCGTGGACGTCCCTGTTCTCTTGGGGGTGGATTGGGGTCGTGTGTTTTCCTTACCTTGGCTAACTGGTTCCTGGGTGCGCTGTCTCGGCCTCGACACTCGACGGTGCTCTCGAACCTCGCTGGAAGACGTATAGGGCCTCGTCCTTGCCGGGAAAGCTGGGCAATGGCACCTGCACCACCTTGACCCACTCGCCGCCGTGCTCCCGGGCCATGAACTCGTCCATGGTCATATTCCGAAAGCCGGTGTAGCCGTTGTGATTCTGGGTGCCGACGACGGCGACCGTGTCGCCTTTGTAGGCGTCCAACATGCGGCGCGTGAAGCCGCCCTCGCTACCGCCAGCGACGCCGCCCCCAACGATGGGGTAGACGAGGAGCAGTACGGCTTCCTCAGCGCCAGCACGAGTAGTGTGGAGGTAGGCGGCGCCGTCGGCGATCAGGGTGTCGGGCACCCAGTTGGTGCGCCAGCTCGACTGGGCGCTATCGACGGGCGTGACGAGCGGAAGGGCGGTAGGAGGCCTCGCCTTGGACTTGGACATGGGGTGTCCTGGGCGTGAAAGGCGTGGTAGTCGCGCAACATGCGCGTCCAGTACCCGTTCCCCGACCCGACGTCGATGATCTCGCGACCGTCGGCGAGGGCGCGCAGCATCTCGAGGGCCTCGTGCGACGGGCAAACGCAGCCGAAGTGGTGCATCAGCACGGGAAGGACGTGGTGGGAGGACGGGCGGCCGCGCGCCGACGACGCGTTCGGGCCCACCCATTCTAGATTCCGGCTTGTCCAGGCCAGGAAGGTGAGGTATGGGTTCGTGGGCGCCGGCCGCGAGGGCTTGGCGCGCGGCAGCTTGGCGAGGGCGTTTCGGGCTGGGTGGATGTATCGCCTCGAGGTCAGATATGTGCCGGTCTCGCGGCGGAGGGACCCCTTCTTTGCGTTAGCGGCGAAGTTCTTCAGCGCGGTCGCGGCGGCGTTGGAGGGGAGGAAGATGGAGAGGTAGGCGTCTATATCGGGTTGCGGTGGTGGTGCTTGCGGTTCCGACTCGGGTGCGCTGGCGCTCGTGGGTTCGGCCGGCTCGGCGTAGTACCAGCTGTGCAAGCCGTGCGCGCCGCCTAGGGACACGGCCTGTTGGACTTGGGGCAGCGTGACAGCGACTATGGCGTGGTAGACGTAGGTGTCGGACTTGCGCAGCGAGAAGGATGTCGTGATGGCGGATCTCAAGTCGTTTCCGGCCAGGTGCGCTTCGGCGCGCGCGTGTAGTTCGGCATCGGCGAGGTAGGTCTCCGGGTTCCACGACGGCGAGCCCTCGCAGTAAACGAATGACTGTTTCCTACTCATACTGCCGAAGCTACATACAGCCCCAAGGTTGGAAGATGTTGGCTGAAAATCATGACAAGATAACGACATGACATGACATGCATGACATGAGCTGATGGTGGGGTCGTGCCTTGGCCCATTAGACTTGACCTTAACCCCACTACCGCTAGTCTATATGTAGGTAGTCTAGGATACCCCCGATGTCTTACTAGTGCGCTGTTTTGAATCATCATTCAAATCGTGCAAAGTGACACCAATTTATCCATTTAGGTTATGCTTGTTTCAAACAAGGTAAGAAATAAAAGTATCACGTGCTGGCTTGTTGCTACGGTGTGCTCTAAATCAACCTCGTCCCTATTCCTCGTCCTAAAATTCCCCGGGTTTCCCCATTATCATATAAGCTAAACCATTATGTATCCGTCCAACACCCCCCCTTTCAACCAGAGCAGAAAAGCTACCTTTCCGCTTTCCAATTGGCCAATGAATAGTAGAGGCAATAGTTCCAAGACCTCTCAAACCATATATACTCCTGCCTGTTTCGAAGAACCGAACGTAGAGGCCCTCGATAAGAAACGAGCAGGTATATCTGCCAACATCAAGATCTTCCCCTTCCCTCCGTGCCCTCTAGCAAGTTGAGACTCTTTCGTGATGCTAGACAGACGGTTCCTGGTGACCACTCTGATCATCGGCTGGGCTCCCGAGAAGCATCCATGTCATCAAGATGATTATCCGACAAATTCACTTTATCCTGCGAGTTTTGGCCCTGGGCAGGCCCATCATGCTGCAGCCAAGGAGCTTCGTTATGCTCACCGTATTGATTAGGTGAGTTTGGGAAGGTTGGGAAGTATAGATCATCCAAACCTCGGATGAATTGCTCATTCTGCGGCTGGTTGGCCTCATCATGCTCAATATGGGGTTTAGATACATCCTCTTGTTTCTGCAGGTCCACGTAAGGATCGTAAGAGGCCTCCGGGAGCAGGGCTTGATATGTCTGGAATTCCTGGGATGAAAATGAATGAGCGGCAGTGAACTGAGGGACATCCTCGCGATGAGTCTGGTTAGGCTGTAAAGTAAAAGAATCCGGATTTTCGGTCTGATGCACTATTGGTGGACTAGAAGTTGGATGGTTATGTGCTGGAGTCTGTTGCCGTCGTGGTGCTTGAACCGCCGTGGGTGCTGGCGGCGCTTGATCCTTAGCCGCGCTGGGGTTGCTATCGTGACACATTTCCTTCTGCTTCGTTGCAAGGTCACGAGCCTGTTGCCTCCAGGGCTCCTTTTGCTCTTCAGACATGTATTTCCATATTTGGGACGTCTCGCTGGCTGAAAATATATTTAATTAGTATTATGCTGAAGTACCTTCTCGGAAGTTCTCACGTACACACTACCCTTTGATGCTGGGATCTCTCGCGTCTGGTATAATCCTGCCGGAATAGAAGGTACGAGTTCATAGGCTTTGGATTGTTAGATTTCGGCTTCTTTGGGTTTGGCACCGTGTCTTTATTGCCCGCTTCTTCATAATCTGAGTTGGATCCTACAGCTTGCCCACTTAGAGCGCCAATGAGACTCTAGCCCGTACTGGCGTTACTCTGTTGAGCATGATCTGGGGCTTTTCTCTTCCGGGATGAAGAGGGAACGGCCTCCGAATAATTGTCTTTTAGTGGTGATGAAGATACTTGGGCGGGTGTGTGGACAGCCATGCGGAAATCGGAAGAACGTTGGGCTTCTTGATTGATATATGATTGAGAAAGTTCATGGCTCCCGGATTGTTATAGCCGTTCGCCGTGCTTATTCTGCCGACGGTGTTGTTGTGCGGCATAGCCAAATTGGATGGTCCAACCCGGCTGTCAAAGGTACGCCAAAGCATACGTAGCCTACTTCCCGGAAAACGTGTGATGACTGAACCCGTTGTGTGCTGCATTTCTTCGGGATTCCCTAGCAAGACCACATTGGGGTTCGAAGTGTCGGCAACAAACTCGGTTACTTTATTCATGAGAGCCCTATTATTTTCCGGTTAGTGGTGATCGGGAAATAAAAAAGCAACATAGACGAGGACGTGTAGTTATCGCTTTAGAATCCGCATATGCTATGAGTAACTAGGCTTCTGGCAGAATGGACAAATACACTAAACAGTGATGAGGGGCTTCATATGTGCGAGTCGCCTTCGTGGACAAACCACTGATAAAGAAATAGTAGCAAAGCTATAAATGGCGATGCGCAGGGATGCGGTTAACTCGCGATGGAAAGCAAGTCGGAGAGTAAAGTGGTGTTGAATCATTGGGACTTCAAGAACAAAAATGAAGAGACTTACATAGAACTATACAAAAAGAGGGCTTCTCCATCGTCGTGCAGACTGTCAAACTCTGCCGCGGTTAATGTAATGGTTGTAATTGAACCATTGACTTGGGTCGATAACCGCGCCCAGAGCACCATCATGGCGTCGTAACGATCACCAACAACAGCCGACATCGCCAGTTGTGGATGACACGAGAATCAGACCAGTAAGAGTGGAAGATATTGTCTCGTGAACATTAGTCGCAAAGAAGGCTACTTTGTCCTTCGCAGTGCCGGCAGTAGAAGAATAATTTTGACGAGAGCGGCTAAAGATCGACTATAGGCAATCAATCGTAAAGAGCGAAGAGTGATTGCAGCTAGCTCCAGTGGCGGTTGTACGTTTCTTATGCCAGAGGATGAGAGCATAGAAAAAGATGTAGATGAGAAGAAGGAGGGGTGGGAATAAAGCAAGTGAGAGAAGTTATTTATGAACAGTGTTGTGGTTTTGTGGCTTCGATTTCGCTGTGGGTCAACTGGGCCCCGTCTGCGGTGAATAGCTTCTGCTATCTATCTATCAGGGCTTGGTGATAGATATTATTAGTGAACCACACAGCCTTAGGATTTTAGTTACGTGTGTACGTCTCTACCAGGCTTCTTGTGTTTACTTTTAGAGATGGAGTAAGAGGCTATGATCTATATCCAGGCGTAGAGATGTAGATATAAACTCGCTTGATTTCTTGAGAATATATGTACCACTTGTGTGGTCAGGTGCCCCCAGAATTGGGCGAAGGAATTACGACGTCGCCGAGAAAGCTGTCTTCGGGGAGTGGTAGGCCAGTACAAATGCAAGAAACACATGCCCACAGCGGATTTACTTGAGCGGTGGAGATGACAAACCTCGACTACTCAGTGAAGATGTGTCGAAAGGGAAATTATGAAACGTAGCCATGTGTACAGCAGTGAGAAAATCAAGCTCGCTATGAAATTTACGACCGCTTTCTATAGCCAAAGCTCATAAAACCATAATACACCTAAAGTTTCAACATATCTCAACAAACGTGAAGTATCTTTCATGAGGGTAACTCGCAGTGCCTCTATATGTACCGTCTCTAACTAGGGCTTTGATGTGCTAAATAAATTTGGCGTACTCCCCTGTCGTGAGGATCGTGAGAGAATATAGCTGCTCGACGCCAAGTAGTGATTTGTCTTCTAAACCGAAATTTACGCTAGTTATTACACTAGCTGGCCTGATAGTAAAATCGGTATTGCGAGAAGTAGGATTACGTTATTTTAATGCAGAGTGTCTCATCAACCTAATCCATTTCCATAGCATGGAGCTCTCATCTCTGAGGTGATCAGGAGAACAGGGATCAAGAGGAAGACAAAGAGACTCCCCCGTATATAGCCATATAGTCACGTAGAGCCCACGGAGATGACTTCACTGGTCCTCTGTGCAACAACAGATGTTTGCACCCTACCTCTGCAAGGTTCGTGACAGATCAAAATAGTAGTGAGGGATTATGAACACAAACAGAATGTTAGTTGCTTATGGTGATAGTTAGTTTCAGAGAACGAATAATGGTGGGAAGTTGTTGTTAAGGGCGCGAGGATTTATAGAAGAATAAAAAGTACTGTGGAGTTCTTAATTGTCCCGGAACGCTACATAATAACACCGGGAGCAGGGGTTAATGGGCGTGGGCCCATGGCCACATACATTCTAGAGATGCAGTTTCTGCTACATCGATTGCGGTTTTCTTCGTTGTGCAATCACGATAACTTATACCGGAAACACTTCGTATAAATTCTGACATTTATACCTATATTTTGGACAAAACTTTTATATTAATAATCAGAAAATTAACGGCTCTGACCTGTTAAGAACTATATATGAAGTTTCAGTTACATTACAATATTAATAACTCGGTACGAAGGCGTCTGCTAACTTATCGTAGCGGTGCGGCGGTCTCGCCTTTCCTCATAGCCGCTGGGCCTCCGTTTCGCCATCGACTCGTCGACCCTAATAATATACCGTATTAAAAGACATAGAACGGTCGAGCCTATACAGGGCATGCTTTCCTCCTGCTCTGAACGATGCCGCTTTTACTTAAGCCACTCCCCTCTTTCTACCCTTTGCCATAACACCCTAGGCCTACTAGCTAATCCTTTAATAGAGCCGCCAAAGGCGCGCTAAAAACTAACAATAGCTATTTTACCTCGCGTGTATAATAAAAAGCTTATTTATTATTATTATTTATTATTTATTATTATTATTTATTATTTATTATTTATTATTTATTATTTATTATTTATTATTTATTTTATTATTATTATTTTTTTATTATTTATTATTTATTATTTATATTATATTATTATTTATTATTTATTATTTATTATTTATTATTTATTATTTATTATTTATTATTATTATTATTATTATTATTATTATTTATTATTATTATTTATTATTTATTATTTATTATTTATTTATTATTATTATTATTTTTATTTTTTTTTTTATTTTTTTTTATTATTTATTATTATTATTATTTATTATTTATTATTATTATTATATTTATTATTTATTATTTATTATTTATTATTTATTATTTTATTTATTTTATTATTTATTATTTATTATTTTTTTACAAATATTATAAAATCTTTCTTTAATTATTTTTAGAAATAATAACTAGTTTTATTCAGCTTAAACTTGCTGGACAACATTTTATGTTATCTTTTACTTCGATCTTTACTATCCATACCTCCGTGATACGAAGCTGAATCCACAGCTTCTCATTCCTAGGGCCTGCCAACCCGCCTGCGGAGTTCCTGCAATGCTGGTTCGTAACACTCATTACCAGTTTAAAGTAGGCATGAAGAGCTGCTCTCAACAGCACAGATGTAGTCACTCAGTATCACAACTTTCAAGTCAATATAAGTTTCTGTACGATTGAGACTCCCAAAGTATCGTTTTCATTACCTGCAACTGTGCAAGTGTCACCCGGATCTGGCTAAGTGTGCAATACAGTGCCACACGGACTGCCACCCGGAGTTCGCTAGATACTACCCTACGAGGCTGAAGCAGTCGTACGAGGTTATTGCGAGTCTCAAGCAGATACCGAAGCTGAACTCGAACACCGGGACATTCAGTCTCCGGCTACACAGGTCTCTAGTTTTCGGTCCCGTAGAGGTCCGCGAAGCTGTAGGGAAAAAAGGGAGAATTCTAAGCATAAAAGGGCACGAATCCTCCCTTCGAGGGAATAAGAAACTTAGATCTATATGGCCCCTTTGGCATCATAGTTGCTTATTACTCAATCTGAATCCATTCCAAACCCTCTATCTGAGCCCTTGTGACAGCAAGTCAATGATCTAAAGTTGCCAATTCTTTGCTGAGTGATTAATACGTAGCCATTGAAACCAGGTTGCACTTCCTCACAGGGCAGTCATCGTAGCCTCCAACCCCTTGAACTTAATGCTTGGCATTGAAACATGATAATCATGAACCACATCGCTCCATCGCTCGCCTCAGTCTTCCACAATTTCATATCAAAGCCCTGAACCAGCGCTGCAGTCACCAGATACATCTCGGCACGTGCCAGCTCGATGCCAAGGCACTTTCTGCTGCCTTTACCAAATGACATCTGGTATTTCTGGAGCTTGCGGCCCTCGTCACCGAGCCAGCGTTCCGGATCGAAGACGAATGGGTCGGGGAAAACACTCGGTGCGGTATGGGCGCTCAAGGTAGTTGTGCTCATGGGAGTACCGGCGGAATCTTAAAGGACTTTCCAATGTTCGAAGAGTAAGCTGCATGAGATGTAGGTGTGTATACAAGTGTTTCCCGAGCGATACGTGCTGTTCTGGCCGTGACACCGAAGGAGAGACGGTGAGCTTCCTCGATGACCGCGGTGAGATATGGCAGTCGCTCAAGTTGGGTCCACGACGCTGGTTGTGCGACGGTGCTGAGTTCTTCCCGTAGCTTGCTCATGATCTTGTATTGGCTAGTAGGGTAGAATATCATGTTGGGGACTTGGCTGGTGATTCAGTTCCTGCGAAACCAGAAGTGCACCTTCTTGCTCAAGCCGGAGCAAAGCCTTCTCTGGTGCGGGCAAAATAGGATTGTCGAGCACAGTATAATATACAGATTTTGCACTCGACGAATCGCTACCGGCCCCTGAAGCTTTGGCTTTGATGCCTACTAGTTCGGCTCGGACTCGCTGCGTCTTTAGTATTAGAACACCATGCCGCTAATTTTCAGGGCAACGCATACATCAAATAGGTCTAGCATATCAAGCAATCCAGGTGGCATGATAGGCCTGCTGATGGATTTCGGGAGAGATTCTAGGAAGTCGGGAATGAATGGGAAGTGCTTGTTGAGATTAATTCCCATCATGAGCTCGTAGCTGTTATGGCGTAATGTGGCGGCTTTCTGTTCATCCGAAAGGATGTCTGTCCTCTGAGAGAACAAGAAGTTATTGACAACACTAGCCTCTGTTAGGATCATTCTTCGCCCGAATTTGAAGGGATCTTACTCATTGGAGAAGGCGAAGAACACATCCGAAAGATTGACTGGCGTCTGTTCGGAGGCATGCTTCAAAAGCAATTGACAAATCTGTTGAACTTTTTCGGTAATCGTCGGCTCAAGGAAGACCACATTGCGTTTGCTGAAGAATGGAGACAGAGCTTCACGTCGTTTGCGATGGACCTCAAGACTGGGACTAGTGCCAACTCCACCGGGAACCCGCAAAGATCTCAGTTGGTACTCATACTTGTCTCTCGGGGACGAAGAAGGGGCATAAATGGTATCGAGGAATCCAACATCAGAGATGTGAATCTCGTCCGGGGTGACCCGGATGATTGGTCCTGCGAGGTAGATCAATGATGCTGCGCTGTGAACCACACGTGCGCACGTATTGGGCTTACCGTATTGTTTGTGCAGCTCCTGGATTTTGAAGACATATTGGCCGGGTTGAATGGCGTCGAAATAGAATTCATACCACCAGGTGAGAGCCGCAAGTCTCGGGCCAGGAATATGAGCCAAGGGGTGGAGGAACAAACGGCGTATAGCACCTCCGATGGTCAGCAGGGCGGCCAAAAGCACTGTCGTTAAAAGGATTTGAAGGATAGCCATGGCAAGTTCTACGCCACGCGAATGGGACGGGAGAGAAGACGTGAGGGTAAGAAGATGCGGAGTAGATGTTGACGATGAAAGTCGAAGTTGGGAGGCGCGGGCGGGGTGGGGAAGCCATAGCCGCTCCAGTTTTTCAACGTCGACTGGGCTGAGGAGCACAACGTCTATAGGTAGTCTCAATGTCTCAGGCTTTGTACGTGCCCTAGGAGCTCTTGAAAAAGAAGGACGCTATTGAAAGAGTAGTAATCTCGATGGATATATGGCGGGGATAGTGATGTCCTCTACTTGCAAGCTGGGTGCTCTACAATGATGTGTTCGATTTTCTTTAATATGGCTGTGTTGCCGTAATAATGTATATGAAAGGCTAGACTTGTCGCTTCAATACCAGAAGCACACGCATCGTACTTGGAGCAAGTGTCAGCAACCGTCACCACCAGAAAATTCGACCAGGATGTGTAATTGCTAGCCTGCTTTCTTTGAAGTCACACGAGCTACGGGACAGTGCTGGTCAGCTTCGGCACCGAACTCCGTTAAAGTCAGCTCGGAGGATGCACTAACAGTTAAATCGACTTGAGCAATCTAGCCTTGGCTATTATTGAAATTATTTCACTTTGCCTAATTAGAAAACTGATGTCGAGGTAACAGAAATAGAGAAAAAGCGAAAAGACAACTACTTAGAAATAAGCTGTAACGAATAGACAAATGGAACAAGGACCGAGCATTATCCAAACTCTGGATAGCATCCCACTCAAGTCGTTAGAGTGCTTTCTACTTTCTCCATCTCCTTTCTTGTGGTTTCCAATCTGGATTCAACCCGTCGACGAAATTGGGGATCCCTTTCGCTCTCCAGAGCAACATTATCACTCCGAACAATTTGAAGCGTATCTTTGAGAGCATCAAAATGGGAGCCGACGATCCCTCGGAAGCGCTCCTGCGCGTTGTCTGCGTGGCCGTTGAAGCTTTTGAAGTCTTTCAATAAATCTGCAAAAAGTTCGCTCTGCTTGACTGTAGCGTTTATGATAGTCTTCCTACGGGCATCGCTACCTTGACCTACTAATGGTGAGCAGGATACACATAATAGCCATGGCAAGTATACTAAGCTTACCACTCTCCAACCTTGCATTTGTGTAGGCATTTTCCATGGCTTTACCGACGAAAGACGTACGAATACTCGACATAGCGTCTGTTCGAAGCGTTCTAGGAAAGGTTGTTAGCCAATCGTTCAAATTAAAACACAACTTTGCTCACCGAAGATCATCTCGGAGATCTTTCAAAATCTCTTCAATGTCCGCTTCTAGAACAGATTTCATGGGCAGAAGTGTGGATGCGAGGGAAAACACCGTGTCAGGGGACTCGGCCAATTCAGTATCTACAGATTGATCAGCTAGGACGTTTCTCCAAGGGTGTGTCCCAACTTACCTAGAAATTGGCTTACCCAGCCAAAGAGGTCCTCAATCGACTCAACGATATCTTCGCCCTGTTTGTCCAAGTTCATTTCCACTTCATTCCAAGGACCGCTCATGTCTTGTGCCATTTTTTCGATTATCTCCTGATTCCAATTCCGTGGACCGACAGCCGCAGTGTGGTGGGTGCCGTAATTGCGGCAAAACGCAGAGTACGTTTCTTGACTCGTCAGGAAACTTTCAGAGTATTTTGATGGACGACTTACGATGATGCCACTATGTGAGCATAGTTAGATGAACAGTCTCTAGAGTCCAGTAGCGCTCTTACCTACACAGCTCCAGTCGGCGCTCGCACTTTTCGCGGTTGCATTCCATATATCTATGTTCCTCCCTAGGCCTGTTTAGACCAGCTTAACATGGCGAAGAGGTGATACATACCCTGTAGTTGGTATATCTTCGTCTTAAATTCATTCTTATACAAATTCCCTACACAATTTAGTGCTGATGTACGTCCGCATAGCCCCTAAACAAATATTAGATTGCATCGTTGGTCCGATAAATTACTCGGGGTTCCAAACCAGGTACAGTCTCCTCTCTACAACGTCTAGAGCACCCCGGATCTTTTCTTTCTTTTCCGCACTCAAAGATCCCTGCCCTGACCGCACCCAGAGATCCAATTCTCCAAGAAGGACTCGGATATCGTTTCGCATGTAATTCGTCACCGCCACGTACTGACTCTCCGAAACCATCGTTAAGCAATGCTCACGGATTGATATAATCCCACTGAGCCTTAAGTAAGGCATTGATTTGTCTCTAGATGCGTCGCGGTGGTCCCAGTATATTGTATTACTGGCGCAGAACACTTTGAGCAAGCCTTCTGAAACCTCGTGTCTATAAAGCCGGACGAGTTTCTTTTCGACGGCTTGATTGCGAGTTGTGACCAGAAGCTTTTGTAGACTATTTCTATTAGTGAGTTCTGTACTGAAGATTCCTGTCGGCTTACTCAAATTTGTTTTCATTCCGTCGGTTTCTATAGTGAGGTGATTAGAGTGAACTTCACACGCTATTTTGAGGGTGACATATACCTTATCAATCTGAGTTTACGTTGTAATAGATTGCGTTCATCCTTCTCCTCGTTTGACAGGTCATCCTCTTCAATTTCGTCGAAGGTTGATATTTCCTCATCCAAGCATTTGACCTCGGAATCATTCTGATTAATAACTTCGATCCTTCGTTGAATTTCCTCGGAAAGTTTTCTCCCTTTCCAGTCCCTCAGAGCTTCTGTGGGTTTAATTTCCTGTACATACATAAGTAATTGATGGTGTTTGTATGCTTAAGAATACTTACATCAGACCTGGTGCAAATAATTCCAACGTTTGACAATCTCGCTTTCTTCGCCAATTCGATAACGGTTTGGACGCCCTCATCTGTTGTGGCTCGGCCTTCGATAGCCACGGCAAATATTTCATCGCATTTGAGTAAATACCGTTCAGTTATATTCCGACGTGCGAAATTCATATCACGCAAACTAGCGGTAGCTGCGTCAGTGTGAACAATGTGATGGCATATTAGTGAGGGATATACCTGGTAGGTCAACTAAGATGAGCCCTTTGCTCAGGATATGTGCATTCAAATAGACCCTATAACGTCAATTGCCGTGTGTCAGAACGATTAGAATCTTGTTCTTAATCTTCTTAATCCACGCCAGATAGTGGTAGCAGATGATGGCAGGTCTGAAGTAAGTTCTGTCAACAAAATAGAGCATCGGGTAGGGCTCAACCCGGTGTATTCGCGCGGATCATGGACTGATCAAACACTGCCCCATGACCTCAGCGTTGATAGAGCTTTCGATTCTGTATTCTCAATCATTTGTGTCTTTCGACAAAGAGACCACGGATAGAGCTTGAAAAGTGTCGCTAGCCAGCTTGGCTCGCTTTCAGAGTCAGCAAACTCGTGTGGCTCCAGTGAGTCTCTTTTCAAGTGAAAATGTCGGTGTCTCGAAGAGACTTCGGTTGAAATACAAGTTCAGTTTCAGAGAATCTTTCCACTATAATGGCCAATTTTTCGTCCTCATGATAGTGAAATTCCGTAACTACGCACGTACAAGCCGCTCCGCTGTTGCTCTATGGTTTATTAATAAGTTATAACCCACACGTTCACATAAGCAACTCACCGATTTGCAGATCCCGATAATCAAGTAGGGAATTAAGCAGGCTGCTTTTTCCTATGAACAGGGAGTCAACATGTCACCAACCTATTATAAGTAATAAAGATCTCACCGGCGCCCGAGTCCCCGACAAGCAACAATTCGTGTAGATAGACACTTGAATTCGGCTAGGTTCTTTGCTTGGCGGTGAAGCCGTTTCATGACTGAGTCAGGTTCATTATGCACCACACTGCTTTAGCACATCGGCCATTCATTCATCAAATCCGTCGTAGTTCGCAGGGCATTTTGAACTGCTGGAAGGTTAAAACGATCATGTGGCGGGGCTTCCTTGATGTCATGTTTTTCAAACCGATCTCGCGGTCTTGAGAATCTTCGATGAGGGCCTAGTCCTGTGGTGGTGGCGACGACGTTGGATCCAGAGGACTAGAACGGCTGTCTCTTCCTGCTACTACTGCTTGTATAGCATCTGCCACACTAGTCATATCTATACTGATCTGTGGATGAGAAACGCAACTCTTTGAGTTGGGCATCTAAAGCACTAGTAACATCTCGGCCTCCATCGGCATTTTCAGGGCTGGAATCATGACCAGAAGTCGAATCAGATGGAGTGAGGGGTAGCGACGGGATAGAGAAGTAGAAGTTGACGTGGCCGATATGTTGTATGTTGCTTTACTAGGTGAAGGCCTTTCGGTCGCCAGAGCAGTATCAGGCGAGAAGCTGAAGTTGAACTGGGTACGAGGAACCGTACAGCGTTCGATAACGGACCCAGACGCCGAAGAAAGTGGAGTGAAGTAGCCGTCAGTACTATTCCGAGAGCTTTGCCTACTCCCCCGATCTGGTCGGTTAACAGAGCGAGAAGATGGCTACTAAACACGTTAGAATAACCAACAGGAAGGGTGGTTGAATACTCTCACCTTTACTCTGACCATTGTGCAACGGGATCAAATAAGGCGACTATTGCCTTCAGATGCAAACCTGTAGCAAAGGGAGAAAACAAAACAAATAGAGAATCCAGGTTGTTTACTATGATGATATGTCATGCAAACCCAAACAGTGTCGCATCACTTCATATAAATACCCCAAAAGTGTCTTGCTGAACTGTCAAGCCATCAAGAGCAGCTTAGAATTGAGTAGCACATGGTCGCTTCATTTGGTAAATAGTTGTATTTCCAGGCAGCAATTGTCTCAGCAGTCTTTGGCCGGGCCAGCCCGGGACGTTTGACGACAGACACCCTGACAATCCGCCCATCCCACCACACTATAGTCCTCCTAATTATAGTAAGATAGTACAAGCTAAATCATGATAAGTCTCTCTATAACGAGTGTACTATGCCATCAAGACAACAAAACTTAGCGCTGGATCAAACATGGGAAGCAACCTAGAAGCCAGACAACTGCTCCGTTTGAAAATGCATGCGAAGCTTACCAACAAGGTGTTTTATGGCTGAACTCCTGCAGCAATTGTAGCACCATCAACCAACAACTTAACTTGCAGCATGGCATAGTCAGACTTGCGGCGTGTCATTGGTTGACCACACTGATGGCGCAGCTGACCCACAGTGACAACCCTCGTCGCGACCGCTCCCAGCGCTTAGACTTCATTAACACTGAATGTTCATTCTTTCCTCCGCCAGCCCATCATGGTGACCAATTGTTTCCCAAAACCTAGATCATCATATGGCCTAACATCTTGCGTGCCAATCGGCTCGATATGTGAAACACAAAGTACTAGGGCCAACAACTTCAAAAGTGAGGCACTCATGGTCAACCTCAGCCCCAGCTCGTTTGATCACAAGGTACCTCCGAAACTGTAAAACAAAGGGTATTCTGCATACATCCAGAGCCTTCCACGAGACAAGCGTTGAGGCTACCTTAAGTATTGGTAAGAGGTTCCTAACACGTTCTTTATTCAAATTTGACTGACAGATCGTTTAGCGCCACATGTGTGTAAGACAGAAAAAATATCGGCGATTATTACATTCATCGCCCCCAAGAGTACAATTCCACCAAATTAGCTTTCCTAGTTGTCATCATATATGTAGTACCCTTCATAACAAAGACACAACATCTGAAAAGGAATCCCCCCAAAACTATATGCGCCGAAGGCCAGCTTAGTAGGTCACATTGACCCTCACCAACGTCGTAGTTACCAAAGAGAATAGTAGAGCTGAACTTTTGTTTTCATCAGTAGATGAATCATAGAGACACTAACCGCTATAACTGCTTACCACGCGCTTGGTTCAGATCCTTCTGGCCTTTCAAATTGTATGATCAATTCCTTTCTGCGGAACTTAAGCATTGTTGGAGCGGTTACGAAGGCCTCATAGCTTTTCCAAGACATCTTTTAGAGTTTGTTTGAATGAACAGCACAGGCAGGACATAACTCACTTCACAACCCCGCCAGCAGCAAGTGACATCAATAACATCCGGACATTATTTCCAACCACTTTCACGTCCTTTGCTAGCGATGAGATATGTATGGCCTCAGTCCCATCCGCGTGTGGAGCACAGGCAATTCGGATATAGACTAGGGATCTCCTACGTGGCTAGGTAGATAAGGAGACCAGAGTTCCATGGACATAAAGCCCGTGGTCAATAAAATGGCATATCAATAACCATAAAACCATAAAAACTATCCCGTCGCTATTGTATGAGTACCACTACGCCTACATTCCGAAAATACGTCATAGACGTCTTTTTCTCACACAGCTCGTACCCATACATTGCATAGGTTATATTATATATTCATCCTATATCACACTCACATTTAAAGCATCTGAGTTCGAACTTGCTTCTATTATTTTATATGTTGTGGGTTCCGAAACCCAAAACCTTGGTGGTTAAGAATCATATTGGGCACTGTATTATATCACTCTCATGTTATCGATACCGGTAAAAGAACCTTATATTTTCCGGGGGAACATCTCTTGAGTTGCCCTTATTGATTTTGTACTCTTTTTCGCTAGCTGTCGATGCCAATTGGAATGAATTATGATAAAAGTGTAATGACTATTGATCATGTAAACAGTGAATATGTTTTTGTTCTAGCAATCTGCGATGGGATGACATGCGCCTTAAACATTTAGTAAAGGCGCTTTTCTCATTTATTTTACTAAAAGTCTCCCACCAAATCTTTTGGTTTCAACATTTCTCTTCAGAAGCTAGATGCGCGCATTAACATATCTAGAAAATGGTCAAGAACCCAATATCCTGGGATGGCCACGACATCATCAACTAGAGACTACGGCGGTTTTGGAGTGCGAGCTATGTAAAACAGACGCGTAAAAATGTATCGTGTTTATTGGGATTCGATTTTTATTTCTCTGCCCCTTTGGGTTTTCTGTTGACGGGACATTGCAAAGATGAAGCTTTCTTGCTAGAATTTCGTGCCTCCCGGGAAGCCTATTCATAGTTTGTCCAGAGTGATAGTTTGCCCACTGTCTGATATCTAACACTATATGGAAACGGCCTGAAGACATCAAATCCTTATGCTGGGGCTTGAAAGGGTATCATCGAGGGGTTAGGAGCCCTTGGCTCTGTATGGATTCGATTGTTCATCGTCAAGGTTCGGGTCCAGTCAAACAGTGATACAAGTGTGAACACTTTGAGCACGACACGCTTACTCTGTACTATAGTACATTAAACCATGATCTTATCATACGAATGGAACACCGCCCAACATATCACTGCCCAGTAGTTGATACTTTATTGGCTGCTTCTGATAAATAATCTCTGTGTAGTCAAATCTTGCCCTCTTATGCGAGTAATACACTAAAGTACCTTGATACATAACATCTCGGTTACATCGCCATCTGGGGTAGGGGGCGTAAACGTTTTGACCTATTGAGTTCGGTGGGAGCTTGGACCTGGGCTGATCACAACTCGAAATTCGTGACGCGATGTTGGTGAATCAAATGACTCCAAATAGCCAGGAACCAATTTTCGAAATCTGGTTGTCATCTGCGATCGGCTACTTGGCAAGCCAGCTTGTTTCCAAATCATCTTCAGGCTGCCAATATTTGATAAGCAGCAGTAGTGAACTTGACGTAAGTGCAGTAATATAGTGCAATACCAAGACATCTGCCGAGACTACTCCATGCACTACCCATGCACCCGCACGAGAGGCGTGCGGCATGTGCCGGCAATCCTGCATATCATGTAGCCATTAGGTGAGACCCAGGAAAACGGTCGCGGCTAGTTCTCCCCTGGTGGCGTACGGCCTCTCCACGATACGACGCGTCTACACTGCTATAGCCATGCTCATTCATGAATGCGTGTATGTATGTACGCACGGTAATGTGCCGAGGAAGGGTGCTGCCTCTGAACTCAAATGGCACCCATGAGATTGTATCGCGTGGTGGAGGCCAGCGCTTTCGGCTTGATTTGTCGCTATACGAATGTATTCCAATTTCCAGCTTTGCTAATTCAGCCGCACCGTAAATAAGACTGGCCTAACCTAGCCGCGAATTGCGGGCCCGCGAGACCTGAGCCGCCCCGACAAACCATCGCATGAGCCAGCAACTCAACTACGTGTGCTATCCAGACATACGACGGCCCACGAATGAAAATATACAGGCACTGTAGTGTCATTTAGCATTGAAGATGCTTACCTACTAAGGAGGTAGTGTCCTAATAAAAGAGGTACCATACAACTTCCGCAAATGAGGAAAGAAGTGAGCACATCTCACCGCCGCACTGGTATTAGCGGTGCCAAGCGCATCGACATTTCAAATGGCATGCAAGCCAAGAGGCTTTCCGGTGTCATGCCACACCTTCCGTGTGAATCGTATTGTGTTAGTAATTCTTTCAAGTCGCCCCTATTATCAGATAGTGGTCGATGAATAGCTTCCCGAATCACCGTCGAAACCACGGTTCACACCAAATACACCGGCGCCTTGAAGTCTTTTTTTATTAAAAATGGTAAAAAAAACACCGTATATGTGCTTGTTAAACGTGATAGGTGCTCTCCTCACTAGCGAAGTATCTAAAGCTTGTCACGATCTCGGGCCCTGCCGTTGCGACACTCCACAAAGCTAACAATCTTAGAATGGGTTAATTTGGTGAAATTTTGATCCAAGATCTCCCAGGATCATAATAGTTCAAAGACTGAAGCTGTATTGGCTAGCTTGGTGCGCTTAGTCATTTGTTGCCAAGATGCAATCAACCCAACCGAAGACACAACTGACGAGAGCCTAACCCCGCGCATTCCGAAAATTCCATATCATCAAGCAAGCATAAGATCAGCAATTATCTGAAATCATGGAGGAAAGAAGCATGGGGAACGTGTAGATCGGATGCAGAACCGAGGTTGCTTAATGCTCGTCAGTTCATTCCAATTGTAAATGCCCATGATGGCCTGATGATGGGAGCAGCAGACTATAAAGAACTACAAGTTCCCGTGGCCCTGATGACTCTGGAAAATCTCTCGGCCTCGTCCCTCTCAACGTCTCCCGGTTCTTGTATCATCTCTCCTCAACCAGGTTACTTCGCAAAATGAAGGTCAACGGCATCATTTCGGTCCTTGCGCTCAGCGCCACCACCTTTGCCTCTCCCAAGCCCAAGGCCACAAGCACCTCCCCACCACCACTATCGCCGGTGTTGAGGTAGTCGATACGCAAATAGTCCGTGATGCTCACGACCTGATCAAGAATTTCCCCGATTTCTTGTACTGGCACTCTCTGCGCACCTGGTTGCTGGGTGCCGCTACCATTAACGCCAACGAGACTCTCAAGGCTCAGGTTGACCTAGAGGCCCATGCCCTGGGCACGATCCTCCACGATCTAGGGTGGGACAGTATGTGCTCAAAGTGCTAGATCCCGCCATCGCCCTACCGTAGCTAATCCTCGACTCTAGTGTCTCCCGATTCTCCCTGGGTCACTCAGTACGTTATCCTCTTCTCGAAACATCCTGCATTTTGTGGACCTGGACCGGACTGGGGGGGCAAATAGACGAGTTTCTTTAGCTTAGTAGTCTCTGTGTGCCGTACTGACTTTTCGACAAATAGTGAGAATCGCTTCGAGGTCGACGGCGCTCTCGGCGCCGTGAGATTCATCAAGGAACACAAGTCCTACACTCCCTGCGTATGGACCGAGGCTCGCCTCGAGCGCATTTTTGACGGCATCGCGCTCCACGGCACTGTAGGCATCCACCCTTACAAGAATATTGATAGCAAGTGGATTACAACTAGTGTTGGCTTTGATGGCGTCAACTTCCAGCCTGAGGAAGTTCCTGCGGACAAATTCGATAGCATTGTTGCTGAGTATCCCAAGGAGAGCTTCCAGAAGGGCGCCATCGATACCTTTACATGGATGGCTGCCACCAAGCCGGACGCTACCTACAACACTTTCGTTGAACCCTTCGGAACAGCGTATGTGGATGGATACAATGCAACCGGCCACCGCTCGTTTGACCGCATCACTGCTGGCTACACCCCACAGTAGAATCAATTCACTTCACCATAGATTTTCGCCAGTGTATGTCTGGCGGAATAATTGGCACGCAAAATAGATACGAGACAATAGATACATACATTAATGTCAGAGCAATCTCATCCATTGGCTTCAAATCAGAACCCGCATATCCTAAATAGAGGGCCCTTTCCTCATCTCTACGTGTGCGCGCGTGTATATTATACTTTTCCACCATGTGTCATCACCGGCCGTAACGTATGCTCTCAATACAGTAACCAGAGCAAATACGGAACTACTTTGCCTCCTTGTTAAGATGTGGTATCCTAGTATCAATCAACCACGAAAGTAAGAAAGAGTTTCGAAGAAACTTGCCACCCAAGTTCTTGGCTCTCACTGCCAGTTTGGCCTGCCATATCCCAAACAAAGTTACAAAGTTAAAAATCAAACATCACGAAAACAAATTTCGTGTTGTTTTACGATTTATATATACAATCATATTTAAAAAGCTGCTTTACAAGCAGTTGGAAACTATTTCAAACATTAGCTACAAATCTCAACTACAGGTTTGCTCAAAAGTCTATAAAAATGGAATCGTAAATCATTGTTAAGGATCCTGCATAAGAGGTAGGTGATGTAGATTTAATTTTGTGCGAATGTGTCTAAAACTGTCTTTGCGGGCTATCCTAACTATATACTAGAGTGTCTTTTTGTAATGAAGTGTATCTCGCGAATCCAACTACGTATATGATAGCGTTTCATGCTAGGACTTCCGAATATCCCAACAATGATCATTTATGTTGTGAACAACAACTACTACTGCAAGGAGAAGGCCAGCTCGGCGAGGGCTACAAACCTGCTGATAGTCATGGGGTAGCCCAGTTACCTCCAAATGGTGGCAGCCAAGGGAGTTTATCTGTCGGCGAAGATGAAGGCAGAAGTGGCTCACGGAGTTAAAGGGCAAATACGTGCGGGGCCTCGTGCAGATGGAGGTTATTAGAAATAAGCTCGGCAAAATCGATGCTATGGTCAAGGATCGCCAAAGTAAGGCATAGCGATTTCTCCGGAGGACACTAAACGCTACTTTCCGACTGCTTCGATCAACGCAGCCATAGATGCCGCCAAAACCACGCAAATGGCGGCGGCAAGGCCCGGATCGGTCGGGGAGCACAACAAGATCCCCAACCACGGCCGCAGCCACCACTATCATCCAGCGCACCTCAGGTTCAGACACCAGTCACCCCAGCGACACCCTCAACAAATGCACCAGGATGACAAAAACGGGGTTGAGGATGATTTCCAGTCTAAATATAATAGAGTCAAGCCTCCGCCTAATGTGTACATTCGATTCAGAAAGGCGCAAACCCCGAATCTCCGCCGTGCTAACCCCATGATGCATGAAACCACGATATGTAAGTGAAATGCCACGACTTCAGCAGCACTTCAGTAAAGCTTGCTGATCGCTCTTTATTATTTTTCACTAGCGGGCGTCACGAGGGATATGTGGAAGAATATGTCGGATGACGAGAAGAGGCCATGGAACGGGCTGGCGAATACTCCTTTAGCAGAGTTTAGAAAATCTTATCCGGACTACTACAAGGATGGCAACGCTCGTGGAAAGCAAAAGATGGCGTCAAGGACGAAGCAGGTGAAGCGACAGAGAGTCGAGTCACCGTTGGAACAGCAGATCCAACAGCCAGAGCCGATGGCCCAAGGGAATGAAGCCGTCTATAATAACTAGTTTAACGGAAACTGGCTTTTCCCAAACCACCTAGTAGGTCCTCTAGGAGTACTGGATCCTACAGCAAATAACCAGTACAGCCATCATACTGCAGAATGGCCCTGGGAGGACCTGATGGAAAATTTTGGGGGCACGGGAGAATCATTACAGCCCCGATTCCAACATGACGGAGGAGAAAAGGGAGGTGGGTTTATATATATACCATGAATACCCGTAGAGTATGAATAGCGTGAGTTCTACTCGGCGGTAACGCATATACATAATGGCATGATGGAAGCAATGATGGTACGATATAACTCGAGACTTATGTAATAAGTGCCTATATTGCAAATACAGCTCTATCCCTTCGAACTAACCCTATCCTAATTGCATCGATGTGAAATCCCCGAACCATCGATTCCTCATTGTCTTTTTCCACGCACGCGTAGGAGTGACATGGATTTTATTTTCCTTGGCATCATCATTGTATTAGCATACTTAAGTCATCCGCCATCGTGATAGCCGGTGGAGTTAGGCGATAACTAGCGCATTCAAGTGTGTTCAAGAGTCCGAGCTAAGTAACTAAGTGGGCCTACCCCGTAGACTTTGAATACTAGGTATGTATTTAGACTACGTACCTACTTAAGGTACGTGCTGGAAGCTTTTCGGATACGCGTATTCAACTTGGGAGGTGATGGAGGTAGCGCAGCCCGTATCATGGCGGCATACGTGTATTGCGCGCAAAGGTGTGAGGCAGAATTCTAAAGAACCGGAAAATATCACGTCTGCTTAAGTCCGTGACTCCACTACTTGTGACCTTGTTGCCGCCATGATGAGGACGAAGCGCACTGAGATGAGACTCAAAGGACGTCTTCACGAATATATAAGGGCACTACATGGCCTCTCAGTATTATCCATTTATATCCCATATCATGCTCTAAGGCGCCATTCCCTCATCGTTATTCTATCACTCAATCTACGCCTACCACGCTGTCAAGATGGCCACCGAACACGTTCTCCTCGGCGCCGCTGCCAAGTTCCCAGTCCATTCTTCCACTCCCGTTATTTCCTTCGCGCCCGTTGTCGTACCCAGCCCAGGCCGTCCTACCGAGTTGCAACTTCGTGTGACAGCACCTGCCATTGGCGATGGACTGGCTATCGTCCCTCGAGGGCTATGCCCCTCTCGCTGAATTTTGGGCCAAGCATGGCTTCGTGGTGATTCAGCCCACCCATCTATCCTCTCGAACGTTGGATCTACCGAGTCCCCCGCATGGCGACGAAATGTATTGGAAGTCACGGCCGGAAGACATGATCCAGATTCTGGACCATCTCGATGATGTCGTCGAGACAGCTGTACCCGGCCTGAAGGGGCGCCTCGACAAAAGCAAGATTGCGGGTGTCGGCCATTCCTTTGGCACTCTGACGATGAGTCTCCTTCTCGGCGCGAAAAACACAGACCCACGTGATGGGGCCGTGTTCGGCCCGTTCGACCAACGCATCAAAGCTGGCATTCTCTTCGGCGGCCTGGGAATGGCGGCGCGGACATGTCGGAGAACGGACGCAAGCTGCTTCCCTTCTACGACGTCGACTTCAGCACGATGCATGCGCCCACCCTCGTCATCGGCGGCGAGGATGACGTCGGCCCACATCTCACCGTGCGTGGCGCCGATTGGCATTGGGACGCGTACACGCTCGGCTCGGGTCCTAAGGACTTGCTGCGGGTGAAGGGAGGCCGCCACGGCTTTGGTGGCATAAGCGGATGGGATGCGGCGGAAACCCAGGACGAGAGCCCACAAATGCTTGGTTTCGTCCAGAGGATGTCGCTGGCCTACCTGAGAAGCCGACTTTACGAGGGAGATAACTCATGGAGACAGGCGTGTGAGATATTGGCCGGGCTAAAGGAGCTTGGATCGGTTGAAAGCAAGTCGTGATAGAACTATATTAGGGAATAGAGCTGGCGACCGATACGGGGGAAATTCAGGGAAGGATGTTTCTTGTCATGGAGCATACCGTTACTACGGATAATTTAACATGTTAAATATATATAGGCCACTCAGTGCTTCATTTCTAAAGCCGTCGCCAGTCATTCATGTCTGTCATGATAGATCAGGAAATGCCAAATGTAGAATCCAGGGCCAGCGTGATTGGCCATTGGACAGGTACCGGCCCACAGGATTAGAACATCCTTAATTTGATTACAAGTAGTGGTACCTAGGTCCCTACTTCACTCCTGTCAATTGATCAATGCATTGGAATTCGTCTTAATCATGTAAATGCAACCTGGAATGGATACGCCTTAAGTATAATTGCACTACATAGTATGTCGGTGGTAGTAGGTGTGCAACCTTTGGTTCCATTTAGCTACCAAGTACCTAGGTAGGTACCTCGTACTTGTAACCTCCGGTGCTCTCCGAGTCCCGGTGCTAGCCGACAATTCTATGGAGATACCTAGCCAATTGGAAATAGCAAAAAAGCGGTTGGCTCATCCATTCTCTTTCCCAGAACATCCACTCTCACCACCTTTCCTACCGTACATGTTATCACCACAACAAAGACGATAGCGAGATGGCCTCGATCCGGGCCACCGTGCAGCGCATACGCATACCACTGCAGCAAGTCATATCGGCACCGACGAGAAGTGCTGCTGCCTTGCGCTCGTATGCCACCATCCCCACCTCCAGTGACGCCACCGAGCCACCGTCATCACCACACACGACCACGGCTACGTCCACCACCCGCCGGCCGACTTACTTTAAAGACACGTCACTGGGATCGCTTGACGACTTCCTGCCTACCTCGTCGAGCGCCTCGCCCCTGCCGCCCAGCGATGCCTACAGGCTGCGCACCGCCGAGGTCGGGCCGGCGTCCAACCGCCGCACCATCACACGGCTGCCCGAGTGGCTGAAGACGCCCATTCCCGCCGGCAATGACAACTACAAGCAGATCAAGAAGGACCTGCGCGGCCTGGGCCTGCACACCGTCTGCGAGGAGGCTCGCTGCCCCAACATCTCCGAGTGCTGGGGCGGCAGCAACAAGAACGCCGCCACCGCCACCATCATGCTGATGGGCGACACGTGCACGCGCGGCTGCCGCTTCTGCAGCGTCAAGACAAACCGCAACCCCGCCCCGCTCGACCCCCACGAGCCTGAGAACACGGCCGAGGCCCTCGCGCGTTGGGGCCTGGGCTACGTCGTCCTGACTACCGTCGACCGCGACGACCTCCTCGACGGCGGCGCCTACCACTTCGCCGACACCATCCGCCGCATTAAGGCCAAGAAGCCGAGCCTCCTCGTCGAGGCACTGACCGGCGACTTCAGGGGCGACCTGGGCATGGTGAAGATTGTCGCCGAGAGCGGTCTCGACGTCTTTGCCCACAACGTCGAGACCGTTGAGGCCCTGACCCCTTATGTGCGGGACCGCCGCGCTACCTTTAGGCAGAGTCTCGCTGTCCTGGAGCATGCCAAGAAGGTGAAGGGGCCCGACGACATCATCACCAAAACCAGCCTGATGCTTGGTTTGGGAGAGCAGGAACAGGAAATCATGGACGCCCTGAGAGAACTCCGCGGGGTTGGCGTGGACGTGGTCACCTTCGGCCAGTACATGCAACCAACGAAGCGCCACCTGAAAGTCGAGAAATACGTCACGCCCGCCGAGTTCGAGATGTGGCGCCAGCGCGCCATCGACATGGGCTTCCTCTACGTCGCGAGCGGGCCGCTCGTCAGGAGTAGCTACAAGGCCGGCGAGGCCTTCATTGAGAATGTGCTAAGGAAGCGTGCTGGTGGCAAAGCACCTGCCGGTCTGAGCGGAAAGCTTGAAGACGCCGCCGTCGTCGAGGAAATAATGAAGACTAGTTCAGCTTAAGCGCGTTCTGGCTTGAATGCGCATCGCTTCCTGTCCTTTGAATTGACTTTAACCCTTCTATGTATAAGGTTGAAGCTGATTATTTCCGTATCATTTCTAGATCTTGGTATTAATTAGAATGGGGGCATCGTCCTATCGGGTGTATTTTCAACGGCATGGCTGGCGCAAAGGAATCCTTTCAACTAGGATGTTAGGGCATATTTATGATGAACGAGCCACCACATTCTGTTTTCAAAATCACTTACTCACTTACCTACGTTCCTCAACTAGCTCTTGTGCTCATTGAACCTCCACCCTTGACCCTCGATATAGCTGTTAGACCGACCTAGGACACTGTGTGGCATTCATATTCTCCAACGTTGCACAGTGCATGTGCAGGTATGTACCCTGTACCGCTTGAATGACCACGAGCATTGAGGAGATGGTGAAATCTCGCCAATCCACTACCTCGCAAGGAAGTCTTAGTATGCGGTCATCATGTGGGGTAACTCGCGGGAACTTTATGTCTCTATTGCCCTCTCTAAAGAGAGGGTGAGCTTTCACGATGCACAATCCGCACATGCCGGACGTGCATCTAAAGTCCGTGAAGTGTCTTATTGGTTCATTTGCCAGGGTAATCGGTAATGGGGTGTCGGGAATTTCCTTTCGCGCAGGAAAGGGAAACCTCTCCGCCGTCACTGTACGTGGAACTACGGCAGAGCTGTCCAGTGTCAAAGGTTACACTCCCCAAAACATTCTCACCTCCGCAAGGGTTTTGACCATGAATTAACGCTTAAGGCTATTGATGGATTGTGGCTATTGATCCAAAGCGTTGTAGACCGTGTGCTCGATAGCATTGATTGGCGGTTCGTGAGGCAGGAGGAACCTTTTAACCTGATGGACGAGCTTGTGGCACCCCTGGGCCATGCCAACATAGATTTTATTGCAAGATTGTGGATGTGCCAGCTCCTGATGTCGAGTGGTTGGCGCAGGATACGTCACTAGGTAGGGATCACCCGCGTGACGCCGCCGAGGACGAAGAAGAACTACTCATACACTATGTCGGGCAGCATGTCGATAGTCGAATAAGTGGGAAGGATTTAAATGATTGGGAGGATGGACATCACCGGGACAAGAGTGATGCATCGGAGCTATACGAACTGAAGGAGAGAGCGGACAAGAATATGAGGGGAACAACTACGCGCATGAGCACGAGGGCCTCATCTCCAAGCTCGTACGCTAGCATATAATACAGGCAACCTCTCTAGAGACGAGGTGGTTTACCTCATGATTAAGAAAGGAGAAGGCGTTTCCTATCAGCTTGTTTGATATTGCGAAACGTGTGTTGCATTTAACTAGCTTCCCTCTCTATGTAGTTATTTTCTATTAAAGTGCATGCTCTGAACAGGTAGTCTATAAACTCTACTGAGCCCCTGCTTATGCAACAATTCCGTTTCGTTCATGTACTCATCCTCTCGTGATCCTCATTCCCGTGTCAGTCCGACATGACTTGTAAAGTATCGGTTTGGTTCGGTTCTTCGTCTCTCGTCTGATTCTACTCAAATTTTCCAGACCTTGGCAGCCTCGAGGCCTTCTGCGAATGCGCCAAGCTTGCCATCAATGGCGAAGCCTTGAGTCTCCAGTCGTCTACATTCCTTGTATAGGTCCTTGAATGGGACCCAAAAACACTCGATGAACTCGCCGTCCTCTAAGTGCGGTTTTGGGTTCTGGTTTTCTTCTTTATTGGCATCGACCTTGAGCTGAATCATGAAGGTAGTGGAACTAAGGCATGTGAGTCAGTCAGGTGACCCATGGTAAGAACATGAGATGCATGAGACACGGAGAGGCGAATTACCCCGACGATGCTGGAGCTGGCAGATTGTGGTCAGCATACGACCTAACCAAGATGCCTGGTTGGTGAGACGAATGCACTCACAGCTAAAGAACATAGGGCGCTGGCCCGCCTGCTCATGCACGACTTCGCCGACGTAGCCGGTCTCTTCTCTCAGTTCCCGCAAGGCAGCCTCCTCGACAGTCTCGCCCTCGTCGACAAGACCCGCGGAAACTCGACGACGAGCTTGCCTGCGGGGGCTCGGAACTGCTTTTCCAACAAGAGCTCTGCGCCGGTGGGCAGCTCCCGGACGGCGAGCATCTGCACAGCGTCGACAGCGCTGGTCTTGGGCCGCGTCGGACGCCTCGTGCCCTCCCACGTGCGGACTTGCCCGTTCTGATCTTCATAGGTGATCCTGATGCGGACGGACGATCAGCCAACGGACTTGCAGCAAGCATCATTTGCGCGCCCTCACTTTACCAAGTTGATCCACCTTGCATCCTTGTTTTCCTATATCGGCCCCCCAACCTTGGTTAGCAAACACATAGCTGCAGCTTCAGAGACTCGTAGGCACGTACAAGGAGCTCTGTGGAAATAACCTTGGCTAATTTACCAGACATAATGAATGATAACGATGGATGCCCGGCCTGAATTGTATGAGAGGAGGTCTGGTTGAGTGTTGGTGCAAACAAGTTCGCTCAGTGCTATGTGAAATGATTTGGGGGATGTGAAAAACACCGCCACAGTGGCTGAAGAGGTACTTGCATGAAATCGAAACGTCGCTATAAATACATGAGTCGGTGAACATTAGCAAACGTGCAGACAAATCATATTTGATTTAAACCGTTTCCCGAAATTTCGGACGGCTGGCTATTTCACCGATTGCCTGTTATTCTGTTGCTATGAAAAACCTACACTAACTAACAACAATAATACAAGTCAACTGGACCGGGCTCAACAGGACTGGGATCAACCGCGGCAAATTGACTCGCTGTAACAGTTATTTCTGCTCTCTTATAGCTCGACGCGTTTCGACCAGACTTTATACGACGAAGAAACTCGTCACTACGAAATCCGTGCCCAACATTACCACAGACGGAGGAGGGGGCTTCCAAAGCTCTAAGCAATGTAGCGCACTCTAGCTATCATAATATTCCACATCATTGAAGGCCAGGATCTTCAACAAAACTCATCCCTTGCAAAACCTCGAAAAACCCTAATGATAGCTTGCAATCCGCTTAATTCGGGGATACCTCGAGCTATCAGGGTCGTCGCGAACGAGTACTTCAACCCGAATCTAACATATTTTGTCAATTCCTGAAGCCGGACTAAAATTAGCCCCCTCCCTTTTTCTAGCTCCTAATACCTATAAATCAAAGTAGAAATAAGATTATGGCAATACATAAGTCACCATTACTGAATCCTAGTCACCGAACGCAATGTGTATGGCATTAAGCGCACCAGCCTAGACTCATTCAAGCCCATGATGGGCCACGTAAGTGAGGATGCTTTGCTGGGTGACACTAGCCTGTTCATTCACTATCAAGTTCCCGTGATAGCAGAGATATCCATGCCGCAGTATTTACAAGGATGATAAAGAATTGAACGTAAGCCTCCCTCTGGGCCGACTTCTGGAACCGGCTGTAGATCGAAGTATCCATCCCTTACATTTGCCACTGGAGAGTCGTCTTTGCCATGATAGATACTGGGAACGGAGAGGAACAGCTCCTATTGGAAGTAGCAACTCTCTTCACTATTTAGCCAGATATTTAAAGGCTAAGCTGAACGTAGGACTCCTATGCACCAAGTGCAAAGGTGGGCGAAGGCAATATCTCAGGCTCAAGAGCGCGATATTAGAGCGCAAGAGCGACATCGATAAAGTAAGTGAGCAGATGGTTTGTATTAGTGATAATAACGGAGAATAGGCCAAAGCTCATCAGAAAATCCTGAAGCGCTCTACTCTCCTTCCGCCACCCCTGGTTGAAGCTGCCTGTCATATATTACACAAAATCCACTGCCGCTGGTTCCAGTAGAACAGACGTTCACGATGGCCACTAGGAATCGGAGTGTGATCGATTGCCTCTTCAAGCATCTTAGTGTGAGTCCGCCTGGTCGGCCAAGTCGCAGCCCAAATCGTGCACTGTTCACCGCTCGCTACCAACACAGGAGAAAGATGCACAAGCTAGCTTCCGTGGGATGGCAATATGAAACGTCGGCGAAGGGTGCGCCTAACGTATGTATAGAAGCCCCTGTTGCTTAGTATCCCTCTATGAAAGCCAAAGCTGAGCTGGCAGCCCAACTTATCACCAACCAACCCAAGACCTCAAGCGATTTCTGCGTCCTTTCCAGCGCCTCGTTGTAAGCGCCCATCTTAGGAAGCGGTATCTTGTTGGCGGTGACAGCCTTGCCACCCCTGCCGGCCCAGAAGTCCTGCAAATAGGAGCGGGCAGCAAAGACAGCGAGTGCCATGGCGGGCGATGCGAGGTAGCGCACGAGAACGCCGTACGAAGCGCCTCCCGTGGTCAGCAGCACCGAGACGACAAAGGAGACGAGAATGGCGACCGCCCCCGAGGCTTGTGTGGTGCGCGTCTTGTGTAGCTGGCGCTCGGCCTCGCTGGAGATCTTGGCAAGCTTCTTACTGGCGTCCTCATACTCGAGGAGTTTGGAGATGGCGGCTTGGGATTGCATCGCGCCATAGGCCGCGATAACGATTTGAGCGACGTGAACTGCTTTCAGCAACATGGTGAATAAGTTGATTTTGTTCAAGGCAGATTGTGCTGGTAAAGAACTATGTTGTCGTTTGTAGCGAGTGCGATGATGTTGCGGTCCGATGAGAATTGGATGTTGATGTGACCTTATGTATACTCCCATTACCTTAGTATACAGAAGGTATCTAGGTGACGTCATGGCGCGGTTGAAATCCTGTTGCTTGCCCACGTGGTCCCTGAATAGTATAAGTCACCCTATCCTCTTGTTCGACCTGGTTATTGATGTTATTGAAAGAGAGAATTAATTGCTTTCCAAAGAGGCAAAAAAAAGGAAGAAAGACGAAAGTGATCATGTCAATATTTACACTCCACAAGCCTACACTTAAGTCGCAGGTCAGGGTTACGACCGCGGCTATGATCTTTCAAGGCACCACTTAAACAATATATGTCATTAGTATACGGGGACCATACTCGCGCTTGTCTTTCCAGCTCACGACTTGGCGTTCCCCCTTATACTCCTTTCTAGCATAGAGGTGTAATCTTTCCCGTCCCTAGCTCTCGACTGACTAAAGAGGAAACATCTTCCCAACGCTCTAGTGTATCCGCCTCTGCGTCAAATGCATATAGCCATCTATTTCGAATCTTCAGGGACTCGGGGTCGATGTCCACACCATCGTCAACATCTTTAAGGGCGTTGTGCCAGCGGTCACGCAGATCCTCGCCGTTGCTTTGACTGGCGCGTGTCCGAGCGAACCGTAGTTTTTCATATGTCCTGGTCTATAGGCCATTAGTATTATTATTAGAAGGTGGCGAACCCAAGATTAATTAAGAATCGGAAAATCTGTAGTGTACTTACGGCAAGGGGTATCCTCTGCTTCCCTGCTAGCGCCAGACATACCGCGAGCACCGCGGCGCTCTCCGTTGCTTGGCTGGCCCCTTGAGCGCTCGTTGGAAGATGAGGGTGGCAGCTGTCGCCGAGCAGGGCGATGCAATGGCTCTGAGGCGATACCCACGTCGGTAAGGGGTCACGGTAGCATATCTTCCAGTCCAGGCATGATGGAGTCTTGGCCACTTCAATGTCAAGAGTCAGTAGTTTCCATGGGGGAGTGGTTGGTTCTCCTATTCGCTAAAAAAAAAAGAAAAAAAAGAGAAGAAGCATGAGGCGCTTCTTGTATTCCTTACCGGCGGCGCGGATTCGGGGGTCCACGGTAGCCGTCACACGTGCTACGTCTTCTAGATCGCCCTCCTGGAACCACGACTCTCGGATCTCCATGTCGGCCTCGTGTGAGAGCTTGCGTGTAACGATCCAGTTAAACTCATCGCCGTTTCGGACTATTGATATGCTCGCTCGGTCAGTAAGTTGACGCATTCTCCGAAGAGCCATGCCTGTGCTCTCTAACATATTTGGTTTGCGAGGCTCTTACGGGTGTTTTGTACCAGATGCGTGTCTTCCCCGATCCTAATGACAAAAGCTTCACACTTAGCGCAGCCCACGGATAGTCGCATATACGTAAGATGCCAAGTATTGCGGTCATGCGAAGGTTGGTCATACCATATATTTACGCAATCGTGATCAACAAATTCCCTACACACCGGGTCCTCTTTGAGGTGCGCTCCTGGAAAATACGCGCGATAGCATGAGTATCCGCTGCTCTTCGGCGCGTCCGCGAATCCAAGCACGAGTTCTCTGGCTCGAGATTTGATACCATCGGCGCCTATAATGACGTCGGCTGGTACTCTGACGCCACCCCCAAGTATGATGGCCGGTTGGCTCCCTTCCTCATCTTCGTAGCCTATTACCTCGGATCCCATGTGTATCTCGATACCAGCATCGCGCACGGCGTCTAAGAAGGCGTTGTGGTAGTCACCTCTATGACCAATGTAGCCCGCCATGTCCATGAGCGGCTGTACCGCCAGGATCTTTCCGTCATGCCATCGCCGAATCTGCATGTCTAAGGCTTGGTTGCCGATGCTTGTGAGGCGATGATATAGGTCTTTCCCGCCCCAGCGCTCGAGAAGCTTCAGCGCATTCTCGCCGAGGCCCAGCGAATCGCCTAGGCGTCGGAAGGTTCGTAGCCTCTCGTAGATGGCAACCGAGTGGCCATGATGCTTTAATGCAAGAGCGCACGCACACCCACCAAGGCCCGCGCCAACTACAATCGCTACGAATGAGGGGTAAGTAGGGCTGCATGAGTTGATCGCGTTGGTGCGTCACATACCGTGGATTGGATCTTGCGAGGCGATACCGCTCATGATGTCGCCTAGTATGGCCGTTTAGTGCTCTGCATTGAGACTGTTACCCAGTCAAATGATGCAGTTCCACCTTACTATTTGGCGTATATGAAAACTACGGCGCTTGTTTGGGCTGTGTGATATCTGCCGAGGACAAGACTGCACCCGACCCCGCGCTGTGGTGTGATTAGTTGACACGGGCGATCCGTCGTTGGGGGATATGCACCGGGGATATTGAGGAGACACCTTCGAGCCCAGTAGTTTAGATAGCTAGGCCTGTGTCTCAATGATGAGTTGACGCACACGAGTTCACTATGGATTTAGTCGGCCTGAAACACATTTTTCTTCTTTCAGGACTTATTGAGTATCTTGGAACTTTTCGTCGACTTCGATTGCATTTTCGTAGCCTTTCTACAGTTAGCATTTCCATCCAGTCCTTGTCTTGCGGATGTTTTATGAAGACAGTTATATAATTTGTCGAATTATCGATTATCTAGCACTACTCACCCACATATTTTTAGTGGTCACCAACCTATGTGCCAGATATCCATCACATTAGCCTAATAGATGGAGGATACGCTATCATCTCATTTCCCATATCCTCCGCAAACCGGATAAGCCAATGAATAGCGCCTCATCGGTCCTGATGGTCCGGCTCCCCTGAGCTGGCAAGATATTAACCCAATAGTCGAACAACTCTTTGGTCCGTCCTCTCGCAATGCCCATCTCCTGCAATGACGGGTCATTTCTCGGCGGCGTACTCGAGGCCACGAGGCCCTCCAAAAACGATGAGAAGATGATTGAAAATGGATGGGTCTTTTTTCTTCTTTTCGGGGAAGGCCTCGGGTATCGACAAGCCGCGTTCAGACGTGCCGATGCTCATATCGTACCCGCCATCATAGCTGCACTCTTCAAATACGGCAGCTAGGGAGCGACACCGCCGGACAGCGTAGCCCCAGTAATATCCACCCTCGGTCCTCGGGGTAGCTGGGTCGACGGGTTCGCCTCGAGATGGTCATGCTCATCCATCTCAAGGGTGATGCGAGTCTTGGGTGGAACGTCGTGGCTGATGGTGACGGGAATCTTGCGGCCGACGTCGACGAGAGTACCAGACCCGTTTGCGGGGGCGCCGGAGGTGGTGACGCCCTCACAGTAGGGGAGCCAATCCGTATGATGGGTGGGAGGGGATGTCCAGACTCGCCATCAGACCGGCGGCCTTGAGGTTGGGATGAAGGGGGAGCAAGGTGCGGCGCATGAAGGGCGGCATCTCCATGTACTGCAGGAGGTGGTCAAGATAGCCGCATGGGTCGACGTCGCCGGTGTAGCCAGAGGGGTCAATGTTGGTGGGGCGTGAGTCGTTGGGCGAATCGTCGAAGATGACAACCTCATCTATGCTGAAGACGGCCAGAGCGCGTGCGATGTGTGAGACAACATTGGTTCGTTGGTCATCACGGCGGCAGCTGTGAGCTAGTGTCAATGATATTCATTCATTTATGCACCCATTCATGCATCCGTTCATCTAGAAGGGAAAGCAGGAGCAAAAGCGCAAGCGAAAGTAGAGGGTGACCGACGTGGATAATATACTTCCTGGTACAGCAACCGACAGGGTCCATTCCCTGCCGCCCGAGGGCTTGAAGAAGGCAGTCGGCTTGGAAGTGTCTACATAATCTCCTTCTTGTGTGATTCGCCGTTTCTAGAGAGAGAAAGTTAGCAAGACGAGATTGTAGTAGGTGAAGTGATCACCACAAACACATGACTTACTCACCTTCTGCCTATCCTGGTCATAGTACGACATGATGCGTATAAGAAGGATTCGGCGCACGCGTAAATAGTAGGAGCAGCACTGAGTACTGAGCACTCGAGCGTCGATTTAATACACACGCGAGGAGAATGCTGCTACCATGCGCTCATGTGAAACTCTAGGGGTAGGTAGCTCAACTTAGGCGGGTCAAGGATTATAAAAGTTGTGCCGGCAGAATTGTACCGCCAACACCCCTGCGATCGGGCCCCTAGCCCCCCTAGCCTCCCCAGCCAGACAGCTAAGAATGAATGGTAAGGCAAGATGTCATTGTTAGTTCCCCACGCTACCCACCTACTCTCGTACTCATCAACGCCCGTCTACGCAGACGCTCGCTTCATCCTCAATCACCCATATATTAGGCCTACGAAAACGACAAGCTATTATACATCAACAATACCTTGAACGAGCACCCGCCCGACCATCGGCATCATACATCATGAGCGGAACGGTAAACATCGCCTCGACGGCGAGTGGCAGCGCATCCTGGCCTCGTCCACCGTCGTCATCACCGATTGTACGTAGACCCAACCGCCTTTGCTGCTGTCGCATTCACATAGACTGACCCGACTGACCCCCGTCCTCGGCATCGCAGTCTACGCCGACTGGTGTGGCCCCTGCAAGATGATTGCGCCCACCTTCGAGTCGCTGTCCACCAAATACTCCAAGCCGGGCAAGATCACCTTCTGCAAAGTCAACGTCGACAACCACCAGCCCATCGCCCAGTCCCACGGCGTCAGCGCCATGCCCACCTTCCTCATCTTCAAGAGCGGCTCCGTCGTCGAGACCATCGGGGCGCCAACCCGCCAGCCCTTACCGCCGCCGTCGAGAAGGCCGTCAAGCTAGCTGGCACTGCTGCGCCGGGCGCGTCCTTCTCCATGCCTGGTCGGACATTGGGCGGCGGCGGCGGCACGTCGGGTCGGAGGGCCGGGAGCAACACTCTGGTGGCCGGTCATGGTCGAGTTTCAGCCCCTTCAACTTTATAAACTCCCTCTTGACCTTCTTTGGTCTCTACATCGTCTCTCTACTATCGGTATGCCCTCGCGCCTTTCCCCACATGTGTCGTCCAAGCCATGGCCCGCTTATGTGCTTATCTCATGCTAATCGTGTTACAGTTCGACCCCTACAAGGCTGCCGAGCGTTCCGACTTCAATCTCAACAAGCCGAGGGCGCAGCCGGCGCCCATCAAACTGGGCGGGAACAGACCAGCGGGGGGTGCCAGTGCTCCAGGCCGGGCGGGCGGCGGTGTCCGGACCCTGGCTGACCTTGGTGGTAGCTAGTAGTGCAGTTTGCAGGCATTTGACAAAGGTGGGTTGTTACAGGTCTTTGTATGAACAAGCTGGGCGTTTAGCATCGGGTATTTCATGGTATATATATACAGATGTTGTTTTTTGGTGCCATCCGCGATATTGAGAGCAACCGCTCGCAACCTATGCATCCATTTCAATGTTGGCCGATGGAATCCGGCGACTCCACCAGAGTCACTTACTATTTGTTTCTCCCGGCATTATCCCCAACGGCCGTGGAAATCTCTACACGAGGGACATGCGCTGGTTCATGGCTTGCGCGTCGGATTTCAGAACATGAACGTAGCTAGATCGAATGCTTCCTCTTATCATCAAGGTAGTTGCATTCGATGGCAGACGTTTGCTTCCTGATATAGGCCATTTTGCATCCTCCTGCCTTCATCAAGGCCAATACTACATGTACGCTATCCCATAAATCACTGAGGCATCTTGGGTATTGATTGGCCAATGAGCACCCACCAGAGAACTACTGTACACTACCCAAATAGACTAATGCATGTATTATAATTGGTTGCCACATTGCAGGTAAGTTCCATTAACCCCACACCAGCTACAAAAGCCCGCCCCGGAACACTCCATGTTGAAAATACATGAACTTGGAGGGGGGCCCTACCTAACCATCCCCAATAATCACCGACTCTTCGCAACAACATGCTGTCTGTCGCAGGAGCGCAGCGGCCATGTCCCCGTTGTAGGCGCCAAATTTTAGGTCTTTTTGAAAAGGCCTTTGCGCAGGCCGGAGCGCCAGCGCCAGCCCTGGCACGTTGTCGACCCGCATTGCACGCGACAACGAGGTCTCTTCGTCTCAACTCGCCATGTTTCTCAACCGCCCGACCCAGATTCCAGGGACTACAACCCGAGGCCCAACCCTCGAAACCCTCGAAACCCGACGACATCGAGCTAGTGGTCCGGCAAGCCAGGCAGGCCTTCGGCGACACATTACCTAAGGGATACCTCGACGAGGAAGAATACAGGTTATATACGAGACTCTACGGTCCACCCCTTCGAGAAACCCAGCCTGCAGACGTCGGCATGCCCATACCGCCCGACGCTATGGAAGAAGAACAATTCTACGATCCGTCCGAGAAGGTCCTGCTGCGAGAGACTGAAGACGGCCAGGTCGAGGAGATTGTGTATGAGACCAACGAGTTATCTTCGTCTGAAGAGAGCGGGCTTGCGGCAATTGAGCCTGCAGAAGGAGACATCCTACCCCAAGACTTACCATCGGAAGCCGGATTAACCTACATCAATGCTGTTGCCAAAAACCAGCGCGAATTCAATGCGCTGTTAAAGCTACAGAAGGATTTTGAAGATGCCTCGATGCGACCGCCCGAGGAGGACATGGAGGATGAAACCCCACGAGAAGAAGAGGAGGACGAGGGCGAGGAGGAAGACGAGGAGATAGACGAGGAGGACGAGGGGGAACCTGGTGCCACCTTTGACCATCCTGCTGATCGTGTTCACGAATTCTCCCGTATCGGCCGCTGGAGAACCAACCCGAGTACGCTGCAGCTCCCCAAAGCGGACTTTGTCACGCCCATCACCAAGCTACTTGACCGAACCGACATTAAGCATGTTAGAGAGGCGGCAGAGAAGGCTTTTGGTGGCCCCGGGCTTCCCTTATCTGTATCTACGCCACCCTCGAAGCGAAATACCGAGCAGAAGCCGATCCCGATGGCCGCCGGCCACCACAAGATAACAGAAATCGAGGCCGACGCTTTCATCGCCACGATATTACCTGCCGCATACTCATCGACTATGAGTGTCCTGGTCGAGATTCGAAAACGGCTCGGGTCCGATTGGATGACGAAGCTGATGTCCCGAGGCAACGGCGAAGGGCCTCGGGTGCTGGATGTCGGGGCTGGTGGAGCCGGCCTGGCGGCTTGGGAGCAGGTTCTCCGAGCCGAGTGGGATCTGGCCGGCAAGGAACGGAAACGGAAGGGATACATTCCTCCAGGGAAGAAGACGGCTGTGGTGGGTTCAACCCAGCTGCGAGAACGCGTCTCACGGTTCCTCCATAACACTACCTTCCTGCCTCGACTGCCCGACTATCTGCACTCGGGAGACCATCCGGACAGGCTGGAAGGAGGCGAAGTTTCGCAGCCGAGGAAGCAGTTTGATGTCATCATCGCCTCGCATCAGATGATGGCGTTCAAGGAGGGTTTTAGGCGCAAGGCCATGTTGGATAATCTATGGGAAATGCTTTCGCCCGAGGGCGGCATTCTCATCGTCATAGAGAAGGGCCATCCCCGAGGATTCGAGGCTGTTGCCGAGGTCCGAGCCCGTCTCCTCGACGAGTTCATCGTGTCAGCTGCTTCGGATCCGCGACCCGAGCCCATCGAGCCCGAGACGACACGAGAGCGCGAGCCGGGCATGATTGTAGCGCCCTGCACGAACCACAAGGCCTGTCCCATGTACCTCCATCCCGGCCTCACCACGGCCGAAGGGACTTCTGCCACTTCAGTCAGCGGTTCATACGCCCGCCGTTCCTGCAACAGGTTCTCGGCGCTACTCATCAGAACCACGAAGACGTCGACTTCAGCTTCATCGCCGTGCAGCGTGGCACGTCCCTTGGCACAGGGGCGACGCCAACATGGCCCGGACAAAGGCATGGCGCCAGCGCCGCAGACGACGCTTTCCGTGGTTATGAAAACTCGGCAGGCGCTCCCGATCCCCTGTCGCTGCCGCGGAACGTGCTGCCACCCATCAAGCGACATGGCCACGTGACGCTGGATCTGTGCACGCCGGCCGGGACGCTGGAACGGTGGACGATCCCTAAGAGTTTCAGCAAGCAAGCGTACCGAGACGCACGCAAGGCGAAATGGGGCGACCTCTGGGCGTTGGGAGCCAAGACGCGGGTGGTGCGTCCGGTCCGGCTCGGCAGAGGCGGTCCGGCGCCCAACGACGGCGGTGTGAGGGCTCAACAGGCTGCGCGCGGGGGCAAGCCGAGAGTCATCCACCTCGATGCCGACGCGGGCGGCATCTTCCGCGCCTCGGAGGCTGGCAAGGCCTCCCTAGCCCAGAGACGGACCAAGGGCAGCAAGAAGGGCAAGCGCCCCAACCTCATGAAGGAACTCGGGCTGGATGAGTGAGATGCGAGTGCGAACCAATCCAACGGTCACAAAATGTACGAAAGAGATGTGTATGAATGGACTATGCCAATCTGTATTCTACCAGGATCAGCGTCGCATGACCATCCATAGTGTATAAATTAGATGTGCACGTATCCATCCACACCTTGGCTGGCCATATTAGTATACCCAGACAACAATCGAGGCAATCAATCGCCAACTCCCGAGTTCCCGAAGATTGTTGCGGGGCAAATACATCAAGTCGTAAGTAGGTACCTGCATCTCCGTCAACCGCCCCGCGGGGATGTGGAAATCAGCTGCTGATTAGTAAGAAAGTGCCCGTAGAATAGCGAAGAAGAAGAAGAAGAAGAAGAAGAAGACCCACTAAAATCATTAAACCTGCTAAAACCACTAAAATGTCTCGGCAAGCACATGCGACATCGCAGACCCTGTCGATCATCCATCCACCCATCCCACTTCGCGCGCTTTTCTTTTCCACGGCCCCGCGACATGACGGAAATGCCGTGACACATCTGTCTTTTCACCACTCATATTTATTGCTATGCCTGACCCCTCTACCCCGTCGCCTCTAACATGCTGGTGTGAATTTGAGCATTTTATGATTTATCAGCAACATCCAGCTTGTGGTCGTCGGTACCCTCATTCTTGACAGAGCCACTGCAGGCGCTGTCACAAAAGGCGTGCGGCATGGCATCTTCTCACGTCTCTTTGCTCACGGCAGTCAACGCCACATCTCACATCCACCTAATCATCGGCTCCAACTCTCTGGCTGCTTCCCGGTGTAGCCAGTCGCTTGCTGCCGGCGCATCGCCTATACTGCTTGCGCCCGCGACGACAGAACTCCATCATGCTCTCCAAAAGCGGCTCGATGACGGCGAGATCAAGTGGGTAGAGGAGGAATTTCAAGAGAGCCATCTCTTCACGCTAGGGAGGGAAGATGTCGACCATGTGGTGGACGCTGTCTTTGTCACCTCGGGCTCGAGGGAGCACCATCTCGGTACGCTCCTCTGCTCCGCCGCGATGCCACGCCGCCACTTCTGAGCCAGGCCGGTCTCCTGGATGGTTGCTAACCCGGATAGACAGGTTTGCGCGTATCGTCCCTCTGCAGACGACACCGGATTCCTGTCAACGTCGTCGACGCCCCACAACTCTGCTCCTTCACTCTCCTCTCGACTTATACCGACGGCCCTCTCCAGATCGGCGTCACCACAAACGGTCGCGGCTGCAAGCTGGCGTCCAGGATACGTCGCGAAGTTGCTGCTTCGCTCCCACATAACCTCGGAAGTGCCTGTCTCAGGCTTGGCGACATCCGCAGAAGCATCCAGGAAGAGGATCGCCTGTTGCAGCTGGCTCAAGCCGATGGCAGCGAAGGCGATGAGTCGGTTGACCAGCCCGCCACCTTTAATAAGCTGGTGACCGAAACCGATCTCGACGCGGTCAAGAACAGACGCATGCGTTGGCTAAGCCAAATCTGCGAGTACTGGCCGTTGAAACGACTGGCTGCGATAACCGATGAAGACGTCGCCACTATCCTGAAGTCCTATCAGGCAATTAGCGTACCAGAGTCCCTAGAGAAGCCGGCACCAGTAAATGATCCCAACCACCACAAGGGCCGCATTCTTCTCGCCGGATCTGGCCCTGGGCATCCAGACCTGTTAACTCGAGCTACCTACAAAGCTATTCAAAGCGCCGATCTTATCTTGGCAGACAAGCTTGTTCCTGCAGGTGTGCTTGACTTGATCCCTCGCAGAACGCCAGTTCAGATCGCGCGCAAGTTCCCTGGCAATGCCGACGCCGCGCAGAACGAGCTTCAGGAGATGGCTATAGCAGGCTACGGAAGGCAAGACGGTTTTGCGCTTGAAGCAAGGCGATCCTTATATCTATGGCGCGGAGGGAAGAAGTAGAGTATTTCCGAACCATGGCTGGTGATAAAGTGGTCGTGTTGCCCGGGTGACTTCTGCTCTTTCAGCACCTCTTTTCGCCAATTTCCTTCCACGCAGCGGATGTCGCCGACCAGGTTCTCATCTGCACCGGTACTGGAAAGAAGGAAAAACCACCCGCGCCACCCGAGTACACGCCACCCGGACAGTCGTATTTCTCATGGCATTGCACCGTATAGAAGACTCATAGGGGAGTTAACCGAGCATCTGGAAACTGAAGCATACCCAGAAAGAAGAAGTACCTCATCCCACTACAACCCAAGGGCAAACCCGACACTGAGACGAAGGGCGCTATGGCCGAGAATACACCTTGCGCCGTGATCGAGCGCGCGAGCTGTCCTGATCAGAGAGTAATCCGGACTACGTTAGCCGCAGTCGTCGAGGCGATTGAGCAGGAAGGCAGCAGGCCCCCGGGTCTTCTCGTCGTCGGTCGCGCTGTGGATACTTGAACAATTAGAAAGCGGCGCGCTTGGAGTGTCGAGGAGGGTTTCAACGGCTTGGACATGATAGATGGTCTAGATTTGGGAACGCATGATTCCTCACAGAATCTTTCTGGAGCTTAGCATATCACATTTTACGGACACCATTTAGGCGGCGTTGAGGAATTTACTCTAAGCCAAGTTGTCTGATTTACAGTGTTAAAGACAATCTACCTATTCACACATTTTTTCCTGCTCATATTGCGTCTCCCGTGTACAACTCGACCATTACTTAACATTCCCCATCATACAGCCAGACAGCGACGATAAGCTTGCCTGATTTAGTCTCGATCGTTGGGGTGGAAAAGAGGCAGCGGACCTCGACTCTCGCGGGAAGGGGCATCGGGCTTGGAGCTCGGTCTACAAAGGCCGTGTGGGGGATGCGCCGGGCCCGCCATCGGTCTTGCTATCGAAACACTGATGAGGAGCACTCCTGAGGCGTCAGCCCCTTCTTGTAATACCAGCGCTGCGTGGGCGAGTACCGCACCGCGAGCGTCTCGCCCTTGCGCGTGGGTAGATCAGCGATGGGCACGAGCTCATCCTCGCCGACGCTGTGGGCATCGCCACGGCGAGCGGGTCGCGCTCGACCGTTTGATCGGGCGCCAGACGTTGATGATCTGGACCGGCCCTTGAGAAGCTCGGCAGCCTCCTCGCCGGGAGGTGGTGCGGCACGCGAGACAGCGATGCCGAGTACGACTGGTCGATGTGCACGCGCTGGACGGGTCCGCGCAGGTTGGGATCTTGGGGCCGTCCCTGCGCCTTGTCCGGTTATCTTGAGGTTGACGGCGGATGGTGGTCAAAGATGAAGATCTTGGACGCGCCGGTGCTGGGGTGGGCGTCAGTACACAACCGTCCGAGGAATCGGGAAGACGCGGGTCCGAATACTTACACGTCCTTCAGCAGCTGTTCTGTTCGGGTAATAGACGCCTTGATATGTTGTCGTCGAGGAAATCCTTTCCTGCGCCACGCTGGGTACGACCTGGAAGCCTGCTTGTCGAGGTGAACTCGGCCTCCCGTCCGGCAATGTTGGTGATCTTGACGCGCTGGGAGCGACAGGTCGCTCGTATGTCTCGGTCGGTCCACATAGGAGGGCGCCGGGGCGTGCCGTCTTCGTTGTCCTTGAAGTAGTTCAGCACGGCTTCACCTCGCTCGGCGAGGTGGACCGCTACGGCCTGGAGACCCTCGGTGAAGAAGGTCGGGAGGCTACCCGTGGTGCTTGGACGTCTGCAGAGGCCATTTTTAAGAGCAGAATGTCAAGAGTTTGTGATTGAGTTGTATCCGAGCTTGCTTGTTTAGATAACTGCGGCGGTTTTGTATTGATGCTATCCATGTATCGCAGGAGATGGTCGAGAAAGATGCATTCCTCGGCCTTCTCTCCCAGCGTATTTATATATGTCGTGGAGGAGGGCACGGCTAGCTGTCTCGATGAGCTCATGGTGATCCCTGCCGATTAGATAGCTATAGGATGGCATGTCGTGTTTGACAGGCCCGTGTATCGGTTCCCCGCAAGCACGTCACCTCGCTCTGGGTTGCGACGAGACTTGCCGTGGCCTATTGCACGCCGTCTCGTACACATCGGGTGCACGCATTAGAAATCAAGCTACATTGTAATCGGCATCCAGAGATCATCCGATTCTAGCATCTAGCACATTGGGGCCCTCGTCGGAATTCGCCCATTCGATACTACGGTGAGCTTCATGCAGCCTACGACGTGACATGGAGTGGGCGCTTGCCGACGTTCATTAATCTTTAAATTCACAGGTCATGCGGCTGGTTACGTGAATATTGATCCTGTTGACTATTGCCTCTCCCCTAGTGAATTGGAAAACTCGACACTGATTAGACATATTATGGAAGAAAATAACAGTTGAGCCGGGCAGCCCGGAATTCCGGCCCCACGACAAAGCCGTCGACTTCGTCGGATAGATGTTTTGTCAAGTGTTCGAATCGCGCCACTGGCTCGCTTGCTACGGCGACTTAATATGATATCTGCAGATTGTTGCATCGAATTGCAGGTGCACGGGAGCATGCAGGTCTATGAATTCCTCCTCGTCTACACTAAAAGACTCCCATCCGATCATTAATCAATATCATCGTCCACACCCTCCGTAATGGATGCGTAGCTACAGCATGGGGGGCTGGGTTTGTTGCCTTCTGGCGGAGATCCGCATTATCCGGTGTAGTTGAATGATTGCTGCTTCCAACTTCAACAGATATTCGGCAGCATTTGTAATCCTCCTCTTCTACGTCCATACACCATATGCCCTCATCACACACCGAGAAGACATAAGCATGATTCCCCTTGCCCTGATGGGACATGTTTGTCCGAATGCAGCACCCAGCCCAAGATGCCAGACGAGCATGGCCGCCGTCACAACCACCATGAAGATAGAACCCAGGTGTATAGCCTGTCAGTGGCGGTGTAGGTAATAATCGCCTCACATCCTCTTCCTTCTCAGGCAGGAATCTTTTATTTTCCAAGAGCGTAACTCTCCCCGGCATTGTTTACCATTGATGCACGCCATGTACGCCTTCGGGATCCATGCCTGATCAATCGAAGTTTCGTTCGCCTCTAGGACCAGTATTCTTTAGGGCGACAGGGTCTTCACCTCGCCGGACATCAAGATCAATGTGTCCGAAGCGATTTGCTTCAGGACACCAGCTTCCGGTGAGCTAGGATTCGGGCTTCGGATCGATCGTTAGAGCCAGCCTTGGTGAGAGCTTGTCCTGGCTGCTTATGGATGAGACTACACTGTGATCAACGATCAGTATTTAGCTTCTCCTTTGTGTTTTTATATAATCTGTGCCGTAAGGCTGAGCACTAACATCAAACCAAGACTTCTTTGCACATCTCTCACAGGAACCCATATCGATCTGCCACACATCGAACGTGTGCGGCTCGGCATGACGTGCAGCTTCTGACTGTTCGCTTTCCCCAATCCGTTTTCTTGTTCGTCGCAATGTCGTGACGGGCGTTGTACTGGATTGCGACATCGCTGGCTGTTTGAGAGGAGTCCTGCCGTTCTTTTCTTTGCCATCGCGGCGTTGTCCACGGGCTGCCTTCGTCGATTGGTTCCATCGTTGTAGTTAATGAGAAACGCCCTTGTAATGAATCACCTCTTATTTGACGTCTGAAACTGACTTGCAAAGTATAAGGTTATAACTTGATTCTCACAACAGGCCAGAGTCTAATAGCAACCCAAGTAGACGGCGATGGTGAGAACACAAGACTGCCATACTTACTCCCTTTATATTGTCTAGCAACCCAAGTGAGCTAATTTCACCTTGAGTTCATGCGACAGCAACAAACAAGGCTATTGGGGTGGAGGTTTTGAGACTATGCTGGTGCGTCTTAGTCGGGAAGACAACTAACGGCTTCGCTTGTAGCGCAATAGCTCTTGTTTGTAAAATATGTCTTTGAGGTCATCTTGACGATATCGTGAGCTGCAGCAAGGCTTCTTTGGGTAGCTCCCTTGCGCATGGTATCACTTTGAGATGCATGTATGGAATGTACCTAAGCTCTTGTTTATAGACGTGCATCATGCGTTCTTGCTGTACATGTCGCGTCTAGGGTATTAATTAGATAAAAATAAAAGAAGCAGCATTTCAGAGGAATCCTGTATCTCATTGAATTGGTAGGGTTTGGAATGACACGAGGCACAAGGTTCCCCGACAGACGTTGTGTACACGAAGCCGATGATGCTTGCCGGAAACCAAGAGTCCACGTTGATAATCAATTGCAGTAGCCTCCATCATCAAAATATCATCATTATCCAGAACGAGCAGTTCGGCCGTGTAGCTTAGCCAGCCAAGAAGTTGACATGAAGCGGCGAATATTCTTTCCCCATATCATAAAGACAATGAGGAATAGGTTATTAGCGAGGAGTATTCCACCAAAACCAGCAGATATGACAGCCGCATAACTGCTCTGCATGATCCAATCCAGGACCTTGAAGCCAAGGCCAAAGCTAACAAGCTGCTTACCCGTTCATGGCCATGAGCATTTCCGAAGTGTCGCTATTGTAGGAGTCGACGGCGTAGGCCAATGTGAAACTGCCGTGACGTTTAGTGGTAGCCCAGCAGACTCGAGAGAAGTTTACTCACCTATAGTAGAAGTAGCCACACCACACGCCATTCCGGCGCCAAAGAAATAGCCTATCCAGTGTAAGTTAAGCTGGGCCGTCAAGCCGTAGACAACAAGCCCGATAGGGCCGACGATCATGGCAGGCAGCATAACACCCAGTCGCATCTCGGCCTCTCGGATCCCATTATTGCGCCGTGTGAGGTATGCTGCTAACATGTCCGACGTCGGTGTGAAAGGGACGGCAAGGAGAAACCCAATCACGGAGCCGACAGCATGGATTCCAGAACTTGACTGTAATACAGGATTAGCAACCACCTCACACGTCGATCCGCCATCGGCATCTATACTTACTACGGGCCAGTTATACGGAGGCGCGGTGATCTTGATCGGGAATACGAAATTGAATGATAAACCACCCAACCGATGATGATGCCGAAGGACGTAACGACCCACAGGACCTGGGGAACGAGGAAATAGGTCATCGACCTCCATAGCAAAGTAAAAACTGGCACCGTCGGGTCACTGCGGCCCCAGGCCGGAGCGTGGAAATGAATGACCTGCGAGAAGGGATGACGGGCGCTTGCTCCACCGCGAAGGTCTCGGGCTTCTCCTGACCAGAGTTTGCATTCGCCGCGCCTCGGTCCTCGCGTCCTGTGGTTTCGATGGTTTTGCTTCGCTGGTACGAAGTCTCCTCGACGAAAAAGAAGGCAAAGATGAAGAGTGCGGACGCAAAGGCTAGGATGACGTAGAAGAAGAGTCTCCAGGAGTACTTTGTGGGTAGCATATACGCCGCCGGGAGCGTGGCCAGCGCCGCCAGGCATAACGCAACTATTCAAAATGTTAGCCAGCCAAATATCTCCGACAAGTTAACGACTGTCTCCAACAATACATGTGTAATATCCGAGCTGTATTCCACGTTCATGCAGAAAGAATATGTCGTTCACAAGCTGGACAGGCAGAGCTTCGCATACGCCAGCGCCCAGGCAAGAGACAATCCGGGAAGCCATGAGGCCGCTGAAGCTAGTCGCTCGTGAGCTGGCCGCGAGACCTGCGATAAACTGCGCAGATAAATGAGCCTTTCTCCTCGACGAGTAGGGGATATTGCTGCTTACGGCCAACATGGATCCTAACATGACCGGTCTCCTAAATCTCAAGTACAGCGGTACCAATAACCATGACGTGAGCCCGTATGCTAAGTTCGGATAGGATATCAGAGTAGACGCCTCCGCCTGCGAGACCCCAAAACCTCCGACCATAGTGTGATGTACGGACCGACGCCCAGTAGCGCCGAGTTCCCTAGGAAAGAATAGACGCAGATAATGACGAGGATCATGGTCTTCTTGAACTGGGACCATTGAAGAGGATCGTTCGGGTCCTCGGCGGGCACGGGAACAGCGCCTGACCATATCCAGTATCATCTCCATCTGCTCAAATGTTAGCAAGCTATGGGAAGGGGCATTGCCGTTCATGGCCCGCGGCTTTGACGTAGACCGTGCCTGGGATGTCGCCTTCGTGCGCATGGCTGTTGGATCGTCGTTAGTCAACATGAGCTCAATATGGCGGCCACCATCTGGAGCTGGACACACCTGTGGACAAGATGTAGGCCTGATTTGGGCTCTCTCCGTTAACACTGCCCGCCATACTGACTTTCTGTGGCCCTGCTAATTTCTTTGGCAGAAGGAGGGAGAAAGCTGAGCTCAATCCGTGCTGACGATATTTCGGTAGCCATGGTCTAAATAGACAGGCTCCTGGGTCTCAGAGTAACTGGTGGTCCGTTTTGCATTAAAAAAATGCCCTTTCAGGCAAAAGACACGCCGCTGTAGCACTGTTCTCTCAAGGGGCATATTTATTCTTTATAGTAACCTATTAAGACACTGGGGATCCGGCAATTGTTGCATTACCCACGACCCCATATCCGGCTGTTGTTCCGTTCAGGGACAGGCCTTGACATGGGACATGGTTTAGACATGTACGGCCTAAGGGGGAGGCGCACTGGAGAGCATGATATTAACCGCTTAAGATCAGCCGAGACCAATTACTCGATCCTCAGCTAAGCAGACGGAAACCGTGGTTGGTCAGGGCCGTGTGGGCGTAACAGCACTGCTCCAATGCTCTAAAATCGTTCTTGCTGCCCTTTTTCCAGCTCAGAGTGCACCCGGCACCGAAAGACTGGGCATATGAAGACAGAGGTCGGATCATTATTGGCTGGTACGTGTATGTCAGGCAATAAGAGCATGTACGTTCAACATTATAGGCTAGGGCCCAACAAACAATTGCTTCTTCTAGCTCCCCTATTCTCCCATCGCAAGGAAATGTATATTGTCAACTAACAATCCCGAAGAGGTTTACATAATACAGATAAACAAAGATAATATGCCGGGATTCAGGAGGATATAGATACTCCCGTCTATGTCGTAATTTTAAGGGGATCCAGGAAGCGACCACTGTATGTGATAAGACTTGACTTGTAGTTTGGATCAAAAAGTCGTGCACAGACAATGTAGCAGATTCAATCATGCCTTCATAAAAGTTACCCCAACTCTGCTCTAGAGTTGCTGGAACTGGGGCATAAGGAGAAAAGAGCACACGGTTCAAGGCTAAAATAATAAGCATAACTACAATTTTCGATAAATATAAATAAAATTGATACATTACAAAAATAAAACAAAGTTTTCAAATTTATAAGATTTTATATTAGAATATATGGGAAGCAGAAACCATAACGTCAACATTAAAAGGTTATGGAGATAACAAGACAATAGAGTTCTATTTGATATCCAGGCTCTGCATAGCGCACTAATATACCAATGCACCCGGATATACGTGGCTGCGGCATATTGCCAGGGCCACTGACTGCAATGTCCGGAACCGTTGAGCTTAGAAATACCGTGAGTGGAGTGTTATCGATGACGCAGATTGTCTGGGGCTGGTTTGCCAGGCTCTTGTAGCGATTTAATAGTTAAACTCAAGATTGTCAGTTACTACCACCTTTTGACCAACAAAGGCTTCACAATTCAGGGCTTAGATAGAAAGTAGGCTATTAGTAACCTCTATTAGGTTGGTAGACTGGGAAGGTCGTAACCCTTTTCAGTCCACGAGGATGACCTCCGTCTTATAAGCTCGAAAAGCCTTGCTTCGCTTTACTCATACAGCTTCACGGGGAGACCACGGGAGATCAGGTGAAAGAGGGAAACTAAAAGCTGAAAGTCTTATATCAATTTAAATAAATAAATAAAAATAAGAATAATACAAAGTTAAAGTCATTTAAAAAATAATAACAGTATTTTTTTTATTATTATTTTAAACTATAGCTTAGTTTACCTACCACTAGCTTTTCTCTAGAATCCTTGTGTCCATTTAGTCACCATTGATCAAATCGATCTAGGTTCATGATCTTGTCCCATACTGCCACGAAGTCCTTAACAAACTTAGCTTGGCCATCGGAGCTGCCATATATCTCTGCGATAGCTCGGAGCTCAGACTGAGCACCGAAAATCAGGTCCACACGTGATGCCGTCCACTTCTTCTCACCCGTCTTTCGGTCGACACCGTCAAAGATCTCGTTATCGGCGCCGGTGGATTTCCACTCTGTGTTCACATCCAATAGGTTTACAAAGAAATCGTTTGTCAACAGACCAGGCTGCTTGGTCAACACACCCAAGGTTGACCCATCATGATTGGCGCCCAACACACGTAGGCCACCTAGGAGGACGGTCATTCAGGGGCCGACAGCGTAAGTAGCTGTGCCTTGTCGACCAACAAGGATTCCGTCTTCACTCGTGGAGTCGACTTGCCAGTTTCGGAACGCATCGGCGAATGGCTCAAGATGACCGACAGATGTTACGTCAGTCTGCTCCTGAGAAGCATCCGTTCGCCCAGGTTTAAAGGGAACGGAAACACCAGATGCCTTCTCCACCGCGGCCACGCCGGCGAGTACAATCAGGTCGGCAATCGAGACCTTCTTGGACCCGCTGGCCTCATTGAAGCGTTTCTGGATGCCTTCTAGAGCCCCGATGGCCTTGTCTAACTGTAGGTGACTGTTGATGGCCCAATCGCGCTGGGGAGCCAGGCGGATACGAGCGCCATTGGCACCGCCACGCTTGTCACTACCGCGGAAAGTAGAAGCGGATGCCCAAGCCAGAGATACTAGATGGGATGTGTTCATCTCGACAGCTAGTATCTCCTTCTTTAGGGCCGCGATGTCCTGGTTGTCGATGAGGGTGTGGTTTACAGCGGGGACGGGGTCCTGCCAGATCAATTCTTCTTTAGGGACCTCTGGGCCCAAGTAAAGAACCGATGGCCCAAGGTCACGGTGAAGCAGCTTGAACCAGGCGCGGGCAAAGGCATCCGCAAATTGATCTGGGTTCTCCAGGAATCGGCGGGAAATTTTCTCGTACTCGGGGTCAAAACGAAGTGACAAGTCGGTCGTCAGCATCTTGGGCAGGTGCTTCTGCGCAGGTCGAAGGCGTCGGGAATGATAGCCTCGGCGTTCTTGGCTACCCACTGATGTGCGCCAGCCGGACTCTTAGAAAGCTCCCACTCGAACCCGAACAGGTACTCGAAGAATTGGTTGCTCCACTTTGTCGGAGTCTTAGTCCAGATGACTTCCAAGCCACTGGTGATGGTGTGTGGCCCTTTCCAGAGCCGTGCGTGTTGCTCCAGCCGAGACCCTGCTGCTCGAGGGGGCGGCTTCAGGTTCATCGCCAACATGTTCCTTCGGGGCTGCGCCGTGGGTTTTACCAAAAGTATGACCGCCGGCGATCAGTGCAACGGTTTCCTCGTCATTCACTAAGACCACCGAGTCAGTAAGCCCGAGCAACAACAAACAAAGCGTCTACGGCGAACTGAGAGCCGAAACAGGCATGATTGGCCACGACAGCAATGATCCATTCCGAGAATACGGGTTGAAGGAATCCAGGCTGGTTCGGAAACCCGGGAGGAAGATATAACGAATCGCCTCGCCCGAACGAAAGAGTTAGGGGGTAGATGGTGGTAGAGTCACTTACTCGCCATGCGGCCAAATGTATCACGGATATCGTGGGCTGCGGCCACTGGATCGGGTACGCCATCAGGGCCCTCAGGGTTTACATAGATCAAACCCATATGAGCAGCAGCTAGCGGCTTCTCGAGTTCGCCGGAGTGGACTGCGCCCTCGGGATTCTCATCCGAGGACAGGACGCCATGGCCTGCGAGACCGGCGCGGCCTTTGGCGTAGCGAATGTCGTTGCCCAGCCAAGTCGTCTCGGCGCCCCAGTAGGGAGTCTCGTCGGCCTCCCAAGTATCCTTGCGGCCGCCAGCGAAGCCAAACGTCTTAAAGCCCATGGATTCGAGGGCGACATTTCCGGTGAGTAGGAGCAGGTCCGCCCAGGAGATCTTGTTGCCGTACTTCTGCTTGATCGGCCACAGCAGGCGGCGTGCCTTGTCCAGACTTACATTGTCGGGCCAGCTGTTCAGCGGGGCAAAGCGTTGCTGACCGCCGCCGCCACCGCCACGACCGTCGAAGACACGGTAGGTACCGGCACTATGCCAGGCCATTCGGATAAAGAGACCACCATAGTGACCGAAGTCGGCCGGCCACCATTCCTGAGAGTCGGTCATGAGGTTGTGCAGGTCCTTCTTCAGGGCGGCATAGTCGAGAGACTTGAAGGCTTCGGCATAGTCGAAGTCCTTGTCTAGCGGGTTTGAGGAGGGATTGTTTTGGCGGAGGATGTTCAAGCGCAGCTGCTCAGGCCACCAGTCTCGGTTTTTGGTGCCAGCGCCGGCTACGTTGGCCTTGACGGGGCACTTGGACTCTGCCATGATGCTGCTCGAAGTGTGGAATAAGTCAAGATGTCGAACTCGCACGCCAATAGTACGCGGGAGGTGGGCTTGGGCTTGGGCTTGGGACGTGACAAGGGCACGATAACAAGACCTGAGCATACCAAGGCCGAGGGGAGACAAAGAAGAGGAAGAGGAGGAAGAGGAGGAAGAAGAAGGAGAGAAGAACAAGAAGAACAAGAAGAACAACAGGTGGCGGCGAGGAGGATCGTCAGCAGCGGCGGGCAACCCCGCACTTTTAAAACGCACAAGCACACGCAAAGGCGAAAACGCCATCGGACGATTGGGTGACGCCGGTAGGGTAGTTAGGATAGTGAGCCCTCACCGTGTCAGGTTCTTGGTGACTGTAGGCATCGTACCGTACCGCACCGTCCTGAAACCCAGACGTGTAAGTGGGCGAGAGACGAGCAACCTGTGGGGTCATGGTTTTCCAGACTCCAGGCTCCAGACTCCAGACTCCAGACTCCAGACTCCAGACTCCAGACTCTAGAACCCAGAATCAAAACCAACAGTCGACGGCCCAACCAGGTCTCCGCCCTCTGTGCCGGCGCAACTGCAGGGCGGCCCCATGCCGCGCCCAGTGTTCGAGTCGTTCTCGTGCGATAAAAAGAGACGGAGGCTTCCGGGGTGGTTCGGCAACTATGGCCACGTTTGGGTCGGCTATCTTTCTGGGCACGCGTTGCATACTTTACCCCTCTTTTCCTTGGCTGCCGAAGCACTACACTACCTTCCAGTCCATGACTAAACTGATCATCTTCGCCGGCGTGTCACGCCACTCGGTTACTTTATTTTACTAATGGATCGACTCGTCGGTACGGTACGGGCTGTACGGGCTGTACGGGCTGTACGGGGGCATGTCTGCGTGGATAGGCGGATAGGTCGATGGATGGATGGTTTCTGGATTCTCTGCCGATGCCGCTTCCATGGTTGACAGAAGAGCTTGGGGCCGGGGCTAATCAACTGTATCAACTGTATGTATGTAATGTCTGTCGTGCTATTCGCCGCAGAGATAAATTCGTGGGACGTCGAATGCGGGGTAATCGCCCCATGAACCCCGCCTCATCCGCACCGTCCGCACCTCCGCATCAATCCGCATCCGCATCTCCCCAAGCAGCATAACACGCCATGAATTTTAGATGGTTGACCATATACCACCAAAACTCTACTACTTCAAAGGCCAACAGAATAACAAGAAAAAATAACAAAAACAAATAAATAGCTGTAGATTATAAACGAATACGTGAAGTTTATACTGCATTCATTTTCTTTGAATTTTCTCGATTTCTCGGAATGTTTTAATGTATGATATAAATAGAAGAAGTAATGATGCACCAAAACCCCCACACAACGTGTATTTGCCAACCCGGTCTTTTGTGGCGCATGCGTCACTACATTTCGCGTTTAGTCCACCAACCAAAATTGGGTTCGTTCCCTTTTAAGGATTGATGTCCGCCCTCGGACAAAGCTCGGCTCGCCTCGGAACAAGGTGAATAGGCGCCGCTAGACACTTATTTTTTCTGATCCATTACCCGTATAGACCTTACACCTATATATATTGTTACGGTAAACGTAGTTTAAAATATAAAAGTTAATTATTGTCACGGGCCATATAAGCTAGACCATTCACTATAGATTAGTTATTATATAGGTAGGTACCTAGTTACACACTTACTTTATATATATTTGTTGTTACACTTAACATACTTTTAAAGGCAAGGCTCTAGTGTATGTGGTATGCTTGTACTGCCGCCCAGTACAACCCAATATTCCTGACATAGTACCTGGGTAAGCAGTGGAGTTTGATCTTGCCAGGCGCAAGCTAGCATTAGCTAGGCGGGCGTCCCACAGCCAGACGTCGCGAAGACGTTGCGCGAACACGGCTTCGCCATAGGCCATCTCTTCCACGCCGTTCTGCTCGTAGCAGACGAGAACGTCCTTCCCGAGACGTGTCCCCTGCAGCCAGAGCCCAAGTTCAGCGGCGGCATCCGAGTGCCGCGTGTTGATGATACGCACTGGGGACGACGCGCATCTGAGCAGACCTGTATCTTTCGCAAGCCTCGTGAACCCGTCAGACGGCGGCCAGGAGGATGGGTCCGGCCAGGTGGACGTGGTTAGAGTCACGGTCCCTGTCGCCATACGTTTCTTGCACGAGCTGCAGGTACAGGAGGAAGCCACACACCCGGACAGGTGATGAAACCCGTCTTCTCCCTCTATATTCTTGGAGTATATGGTGAAGCTTTGCGAGTAGTCGGCGTACATCGAACTGCGAAGGACATTTATATTGATGGGTTGCCGTGATTTTCATAGACGCTCCCTACGAGAAAAGTATACCGGAGAACTATAAAAAAGGGAACCGTCATCCAAACCTTCTCGAACTCGCCTCAACAAATATCAAGAACTCGCCAGCCCCAAACTGCCACGGATCAGCCTAGCTTACGGGCTCGAGCCGCCCGTTGCTAACAACAGCATCAAAGCCAGATTCGGCCAAGTAGCCCTCCCGCAAGCCATCGCCATATTAACAAGCCGTTTTGCCGCAGAGGAGCAGTAAACAATAAGGAAATCACATTGATTCATTAGAAACTATAGAAAATAGTTAACACCAACATCCCCACAGGCACCCAGCCCAGCCAATGGCACATCTGGACGAGGCGGTCACAGCTGTCGCGACGGGGCTCCCGAGAACATGTTTGGTCCCGGGGTATCGGGTGTTGTCCGGCTTCGTTTTCTGTGCGTTGTGCCGACAACGGTAAGGACAATCCACGCCAACGGTGACAAAGAAGACTTACACCGTGAATTTCGAGCTTGGGCTCCGGCGACTTCTGCTGCTATCAGTACCTTGTACGCAGGCTGTGTGGGTTGGATCGCGAACGTTTAAATATAATGAATGATGCTGTAATTGAAAGTGCCAAGCGCCGCATTCCCCAGATAAACCCACAACCGCGGCCCGCCAAGCTGGTCTAGTCAGGGGTCGCGACACGAGGAGTTTCACATACTCAATTGTCTACCATATACAACCACGGAAACGCCTTGCTTTTGTCACGAGAACCCACATATCGCCCATCTTCATTTGTGGTGTAAGTACCTGTATACCCAGGGAGCCCCGGGTCTGCGCTAGATAAAACATGTCACCATCACTGTGAGACCAAGCTACCAGAGCGGCGACGGTAAACCCAGCCCCTTCTATCTCCCATCCATGACATGACGCCGGGCGCTTTAAAATATAGAGAGGCCCAGGTCATGTAAGTGTAGATCACACACCACCTCTCTTTCGTTTCTTGTCCCTATTTTCTTCTCCCGCGTGTTTCGATCTTCTCCAGGTGCAAGCTCGCCTCCCGTCACTCCTTTCCCGCGTATCCTCTTCTTCTTTCTCGGCTGGCCGATTCGCCGTTCTCGTGTAGCCCGGTTTTATTCAATTCACCTTGCTTGCTTGCTCGCTCGCTCGCTCTCACACCCAAACACCCGTAAGGCGTTATCAGACATATTAATCATGCGTGCCTCGAACATCCTATTCCCCCTCTCCGCTTTCGCCGCAGCCGTATCGGCGAGTGCCATCCCCAGCAACAGCAAGACAAGCTGGCGAGGAGACAGACCGAGATTGATACAGCCACGATACCTACGTTCAGCTTCGGGCCTTCCAGCACCGTTTACATCGGCGGCGGTCCCGCTGCGAATGCCACCAGCAGCGCGCAACCGGCCTCGGACACTCCCACCAGTAGAACGCAACCGGCATCAGCAACAGCCACCAACAACAGGTCAGCGTCTGGAACGGCCACCAGCCCGGTAGATGACTCAAAGACCTCTTCGGCTACTACGGGTACTGCTATCGCCACAGGAACGGGGACCATCCCCACCTTCAGCTTCTTCCCATCCTCCACTGTGCCGGTAAATGGGGGGTCCACGAGCCAACCCAGTGCTGGCACCGGATCCGGCAATAAAAATGGCAACGGCGCTGGTAGCACGGGCGGCAACGGGGCGACAGACGGAGCGGGCAACGGAGCCGGGAATAACGGAGGCAATGGTCTAAAGCAGAATCTCGCTGATCTGCTGCAAAGCCTGCTGGACTTATTGGGCAACTAGACTAAGTCGTATCTCACCGCACCACTCCTAGACCACGCCAGAAGGTGTGTGCTTTCCATAGCTCGTTTCGCATCTTTACACAACAGACGAAACAACACTAGAATGTCAAGGACAAGATAGAGGCGCCACTAAGGAAGCCAACGTTTCCGTACATAATGTATACTTTATTTGTCGTGTGTATATTGACATCTGAGAGCCTATTGTTATAGTGCTACTGTCGTGAAAGTACATAGAATACGCGCTCAAGGCGTATTAGATTCGCCATATCCTGTGGACCGATTTTATTTCCGGTTGTCGTGCGAGGTAGAACTGACCAGTATCAATTTCGTCACGATAGACCTATTTTTTCATTTCATAATGACTCGCATTTCATAACTAGCTCTATATTACCTATTCATCTCCTGATAGGAATGAATCACCTATCATTATCCCCAACCTTACACCGTTGAGAATCTACTCCTCTTTCGTAGACGTTTCCCGTAAATGAAGAACACATACGGCAAGGGCATAAGGGCAAGCGTGATGAACGCAATTATGCTAGAAGCCCATTGATATCCCACCCCGGTATACAATTGCCTTCCAAATAGGGGAAACGCAGCTGCAACGTCATGTTAGCACCCACGCTAGCCAGGCCCGGAATGTTTTCGAGAAACAGCTTATCAACTTACCGGCAAAGGTACAACGAAGGAAACTATTAGCGGCCAGTGCCGAAGCCGCATACAACGGGTATGTGTCCACTATCGTGGGAAGTCAGCCATGCCATCTGTGACGGGAGCGCCGAAGCAGCAGACACACTCACCAAGAAACGTGAAGATGCCATTGAAGACCAATAGCGTTCCACAGCCAAATATACCTGAGCCGATAATGGGCAATATCCAATGGACCCACGGAAACGAGGTCCACGCAAACCAGAATAAGCCGATAGGTACCATGACCGCTCCGATGATCGACGACGCAAGTCGGAACTCGGGCTCGCTCGCGCCGTGATTTTTTCGAACGAGCCTACGATGAACACTATGCCAGATGGGATTGGTCGCGGCGCCCGCTATCATGCCTACGAATATGCCTAAGAAGCTCAGGCCGATCTGCCAAAGATTAAAGCCGTAATTCCCGCCGAAGACGAGGGGGAAGGCGCCGAAGAAGAGATAGATGACACCTAGCAGGACGGCCGAGAGGAGGGAGAGTAAGAGGCACATGGGTTCAAGCGCCAACAGCTGGAACGGGCGCATGAGCGAGAGGGCGATGGTGCGAGGGATCGACTTTGTTGATTTCTCCACTGTATAACCACACGAATCAGCGAGACGGCTCAACTATATGTAAAATACGATGTGAAGACATGTAAACGCCAGCCAGAGGTGCGTGGCGTCTCCGTACTATAAGTGATGCGGCTTGCTTACTGGGCGCTTTCCACCTCTCATCTCCAGTTTCCTTCCTTATGTGACGAGCCTTCTCCCGCAATTTAACTGGGTCTAAAGAGCTTATTAGAAACTGTGATGTTGGAGTACTGAGCCGGGATTACTTACGATAGGTCTCTGGCGCAAGCAGAACAATCGTTACTAGCAAGCCAAACGCCCAAATAATGAGAACCTATTAGAAAACCTCGTATTTAGCTTCACGCGCTCACAAGCAAGGACGAAATGGTTAAACTTACGTAATACGTCCAGCGCCAGTTTGTGTAATAGTTGACTGTTGCCATCAGAGTCAGCCCTTAAATGACCCTACTGACGTCTCCGATAATGGGGGTATTTGCTTACTGAAACCACCTACGAGGGGGCCGAGACTAGGGCCTTCAACATTGGAATAGTTAGTCTTGTGACATCTCTTAGTTCGGGGCACAGTTGAATCTTACCGATAAATGGACTAAGGGATATAATCGTCATGGGCGACTGTATTTGATCCCGCCTGAACACATCGCTGACCGTACCGCCGGCGACGCTGAGAAACGCACTTCCAGCGAACCCAGCAATAAAGCGTGTCTGTCCCTAGTCAGCACCACTGCCTATTTCCCCATTCCCGTTGCTCGATGCCGAGAAACCCTGGGGCAAGGTAAGAGACATACCGTGATAATAGTAGCCGAGTTATGCGCAACGGCAGAAGGAATCAGCCAGATCACGAACATGGCCCAGGATGCCAGATAAATAGGGCGTCGGCCATAAAACTCGCTCAAGGGGCCCATGACAAGAGGGCCGAAGGCAACTGGCAGTCATCTCAGTCAGTACCAAAGCCCAGTGAACTTGACATGCTGTTGAATAGAACCTACTGCCGAGGACGAAGGTCGAGAGTCCTACTGTCGCAACGATATCCGATTGGTGGAACTCGGGATTCATCTGAGCATAAGTTGCCGTGTAGATCGAGCTCGCGCAGGTCCTTTACGAATCAGCATGAAATATCTACGCTGCCAACCACCGAAGACTTACACGCAAAGACTACCCAAGCCCACTATACACACGAGGACCCATTTCCGAGCAGTATTCACTGAGATGGTAGGATTAGAAATAACACATCGAATAAGATTTCGGGGAGGGCCGGGACGTGCGAGCTCGATACCGGGGATACAACGAGAATCGTGGGCACCTACTGCTACGCGGACAAAAGGGGTCATCGTCGCCGGCAAACTTCACCTCAAAGGGATCGCCCTCATTCTTCTCATCCTTATCTGAGAGGTCGTCGCAGCCGTGGCCATTTTGGGATCGCGCTGGGGCTAGTTCAATGGTACCGTCCGGTTCTATTCCGATCACTTCTCCTTCACTGGACGTAGTCGACGGAGCCTCTTCAGCCTCAAACTCATGACTCGACCCCATATCGTCCGTCCTTGTCTTCCTTGGTAGTAAGCTCTTCAAGATGATAGTGATATATACGGCGCGGTACGAAACGAGGTGGTTCTTATTCCCGAAGCGAGTACGAATGCGAAACCGGAATTATTATTGGTGTTGAATCCAAGAGAGAGTTATACATTATATATTGAAATTAAACATGGCTATTGCTATTGCTATAGACAGTGGAAGCAGCGAAAGGTCTTTCCCAGCTCGCGTTGATGGTCATGGCGAATTTATCACCGAGGACTCTGGTTTTCCCCATCGTAAAACCCGATGACGAATTTTTGTTATTCCCAGGCGAAATGTTGATCCTAAGTAGGCTATTAAATCCGAGATATAGTATACGCTAGCCAACCAGACTTACTTTGTCATTGTGACTTAATAAGCGCAGACCCGCCAAAGAAGCCCCATAGCCTTGTTCGGGTTGGATTGGGGGAGGGTACGTGCGAATCGGCCTTTGTTTTACCCAACCAGCCTAACTAGACCCCGATATTGACTAACCGCCGTGGATCGGGTCTTGAGCCTAGCTTGAGCTCAGGGACAAAGCGGCTTCTGTCCGTTTACAGCAGGCCGGAGGACGATGGTGCTGCCTCCAGACTTTTTCGAAACCTGTCCCATATTCAATAGCTGGCTACCTAAGCGTACGGCTCGCCAGGAGTTAGTAGGATTAATGGTGTAGCGAATAGATATTATTCAACCCCGAGCCACTTTCCCAAAATCCTTTCCACCAGGGCGTTATTAAAGACGTCCAAACTTCCTTCTGTTCTGGTCTAGGACGGCAAACACTAGAAATCATGAAAGTTAGCGTTTTTGAGCTCCACCTGTGCCGTGCCGTAATGTGGACCGAACCCACTTAGTGTAAGTGCGAAGGGGCGAGGGCAAGGGATAAATGGTCTTGGGTCACGGTCGGCGATCGTCATCCTCGTAAGAGACCACTCGTATCTCCGAAGGATTCCCAAGTACACTACTTGCTGTCTGATGCTGCTTGTTTTGTCTGGGTTGTAGGTAACAACTACGTAGTAGTAGTAGCGTCCCGTGCCTAGGTACCTCTATGGGAATGGGGAATAATAGGTAGGTTAGGTAGGTAAAGTAGGTTAAGTTAAGGCATGCGGGTAAGAACGGTCATCATATAGCAGACTTGTCCCCCACGCTGTGCTTATTGCGCTCCGCCAGGCACCTATTTGCGACTTACAATCTCTCTCCACCAGCCACCTCGAAACTCGGCCTCGTTGAGAACTTCGGTCCAGCATTGCGCTATCTCCCCGGGTGGATTCCTAAAGGCGCCGCATCCCATCGCTCCTAGAACCAGTAGCTCGTGCTTCTGCCGCGCAGCGATACGCAATGTCAGTCGCATCTTGTTCTTGGTTAAGTTGCGGTCGGCAGCAAACTTGAATATAGTCTGGCGATACTGGCCATCCTCGAACACTTTGCGGACTGCGGGCCTGCGGATGGCGGCCACTACGATATTGGGAGTCAGTTATCGCTCATTGGGCAGTGAAATGTAGGGGCTGTAGGGGCGTCCAGGCACTTCCCTGTGCTAAGATGTAAATGTCATGTCCCGAAGCTTGCCAAAGACAACGAAGAAAACGGAGCTGAGAATTACCCACCACTGATGACGCTTACGACGGGCAGCTGCGTCGCAGGTGTCCGAGGACGAGTAGCTTGTGTCCGGCGTTCATGGCGGTCCTCATGATGACAACATCACGGGTGTAAACGATGGTAGTTGGGTCCAGGGTAGTAGGACTTATGCAAAGATAGCGCTAGTGAACTTCGATAACACAAGGCTTCCTCCTGGGCCATGGCACCGCTCAACCAGCCACCGCCGGGGTTCTTGTCGGAGGCAAGGTTGATGGCGGCCACTCTCTGATTACGCTCCGGCTGGGCGGGCGCAGGTTCGGTGAGGGACTCGGCCATCCGGATAGCGGCATTAAAGGTGTCCTCGTTCACGGCCTTGACATGGGTGCCTCTGCACTTAGGGTCGGAGGACAGCGCAAAGCCGGGGCACTCAGCCGGGTCAAGAACAGGAACGTCCTCGGCGGTCCACTTCTCCGACTTGTGCGCTTTGATATGGGGCAACTGGCGTAGTATGTCTGGTAGAGCGGCCATCGTGTTTCTCGCGATGGCACGCAGGATAGCGCGGCGGTCGATGGTAGTCTGTGTGAGAGGCATGGTGAGTGTTGGCTGGTTTGATTTTTATTGATTCAAATAGGTGGTTCGATATATTCTACTCGTTGTTCATCGAGGCCCGAGGCCGGGTGAGTTCTTGGCTCTTGTTATATATAACAATAGGTAGACGCGTGCAAAACTGCTTCTTCAGGTAAAAGCTGAGGCACGCCAGTGACTGTGGATCGCAGCTGAAATTTAAAAGTACGGCCGGGGTGAGTCAACCGGCCACTTGGGTTGGGCTACCTATGATCCTACAGAATACTTGTGCAAGGCGTTTTTCATTTTGAGCATTAATAGACACAGGACGGGAAGATGGGAAAGAGATGAGAGGGGCTACAACTTGAAGTTACCAAGTTACATACGGGTCCCTATACTGTATACTGGTAACGACGCCCACAGAGGTAAGGTAGGTACGTTCTTGGGTAAGCTCTGTTGATTGACCAATGGGCATGGGTTAGGTATGGTGTGGTACCTATATTGCTACTAGGTACTTGTGTATAATTGTCACAACATGCTCTTGATGTACTGTGCGTGGAAGTAGAATGTGATTGTATTGGTCGAGAAACTCGATGTGGTACGGAGTACTGCATGTTTGGTCTGGTGGGGGCTGCTGCCCTTGGCTGTTCAATTTTCCACCGTCGTGGCCGATTTCGGAGCTCACAACCACCGAAAGGACATGGGAGTGACGCATATTTCGATATTCGAATTTTAGACACGCTGTACAAACACGATCTCATTCCTGCAGCCAGATCCAGTTCCTATTGGTCAATCGGTCAATTGGTCAATCGGCTCAGCATGCTTAGTTGGAATAGAGATAGATTGTTGTAAGCAGTCGCACGCCCACTCACCGCCCTCCCCCTTCAACTTCGCAGGCCGCTCGAATCAGTTGGCGCCATGGCAGCAGACCAGGTGAATGGCTCGTCGTCGCCCTCGCCGTCTGGGCCGACGCGCGTGCGTATCCTCGGCAGCGACTCCATCATCGTCGACCACGGCCTCTGGCGTTCCTTCGTCACCGACGACCTCCTCGACAACCTCGCCTCCTCCACCTACGTTCTCATCACCGACACCAACATCCACCCCCTCTACGTGCCGCGCTTCGAGTCGCAGTTCCGCCATGCCGTCGCTGCGCGTGGTCTTGCCGCCCGCCTCCTCGTCTACACCATCCCGCCCGGCGAGACCTCCAAGGGCCGCGAGACCAAGGCCGAGATCGAGGACTGGATGCTGGCCCACCAGTGCACGCGCGACACCGTCATCATCGCCCTCGGCGGCGGCGTCATCGGCGACATGATCGGCTACGTCGCCGCCACCTTCATGCGCGGTGTGCGCTTCGTCCAGGTGCCCACCACGCTCCTGTCCATGGTCGATTCCTCCATCGGCGGCAAGACCGCCATCGACACCCCCATGGGCAAGAACCTCATCGGCTCCTTCTGGCAGCCCCGCCGCATCTACATCGATCTCGCCTTTCTCGAGTCCCTGCCGTTGCGCGAGTTCATCAATGGTATGGCCGAGGTCGTCAAGACGGCCGCCATCTGGGACGAGCGAGAGTTCGCCTTCCTCGAAGACAACGCCGCCACCATCCTCGACTCCTTCCGGACCCCCAGTAACCCTGCCGATCCCGGCGCCCGCCTGCTTCCCATACGCGCCACTCTCAAGCGTATCGTCTTGGGCTCGGCTCGTGTGAAAGCCGAGGTCGTGTCCGCCGACGAGAAGGAGGGTGGTCTACGAAACTTACTGAACTTTGGCCATTCTATCGGCCATGCCATCGAGGCCATTCTGACCCCGCAGGTTCTGCACGGCGAGTGCGTGGCCATTGGCATGGTCAAGGAGGCCGAGCTAGCCCGTTTTCTTGGCGTCCTGACGCCCGGCGCCGTCGCCCGCCTGACGAAGTGTATCGCGAGCTTCGATTTGCCCACCTCCCTCCAAGACAAGCGAGTGGTGAAATTGACGGCGGGGAAAAAGTGCCCCGTGGATGTTCTTCTGGAGAAGATGGCCGTCGACAAGAAGAACGAAGGGCGAAATAAAAAAATCGTGCTTCTTTCCGCCATTGGTAAAACCTACGAGCCCAAAGCTAGTGTGGTCGAAGATGGTGCTATCCGTGTTGTGCTCTCCCCGGCCATTCGCGTCACCCCGGCCTCCCCCAAGACCTAAAGGTACAAGTAACCCCCCTGGCTCCAAGAGTATCTCGAACCGTGCTCTCGTCTTGGCCGCTCTGGGACACGGCACTTGTCGCGTCAAGAATCTTCTTCATTCCGACGATACCCAGTATATGCTGTCGGCCATTGCCCAGCTAAATGGCGCTACGTACTCGTGGGAAGATGCCGGTGAGGTTCTGGTAGTGACTGGCAAAGGTGGCAAGTTGCAGTCGAGTGAGCAACCCCTCTATCTTGGAAATGCGGGCACAGCCTCCCGTTTCCTTACTACCGTTGTGGCTCTATGTACTCCGTCCAAGACCGACTCGACCGTCTTGACCGGAAATGCACGTATGAAGGTCAGGCCCATTGGGCCACTCGTAGACGCGCTCCGATCTAATGGTCTTGGTGTCGAGTACCTAGGCCAGAACGGCAGCCTGCCCGTCAAGGTCGGCGCTGCTGGCGGTTTGGACGGCGGCGTCATTGAACTGGCCGCGACTATATCCTCACAATACGTATCGTCGTTGCTGATGTGTGCTCCATACGCGAAGCAGCCCGTGACACTTCGCCTCGTTGGCGGGAAACCCATCTCCCAGCTATATATCGACATGACAATGGCTATGATGAAACAATTCGGCGTCGTTGTGACTAAGTCTCCTGATGAGCCGTACACCTATCATATCCCCCAAGGCGCCTATCAAAACCCAGCCGAGTATGTCGTGGAAAGCGATGCCAGCTCTGCAACGTATCCGCTGGCCATTGCGGCCATCACTGGGACGACGTGTACAGTCCCTAATATCGGCACTAGCTCTCTACAAGGTGATGCTCGTTTCGCAGTTGATGTGTTGCGTCCTATGGGTGCACTGTTGAGCAGACTGCTACTTCTACCACGGTGACTGGGCCCAGCCCCGGCTCATTGAAGGGCATCGATGTTGACATGGAACCCATGACGGATGCCTTCCTTACCGCATCCGTACTCGCTGCTGTAGCATCGGGCAAGACTACAATCACCGGTATCGCTAACCAGCGCGTGAAGGAGTGCAATCGTATTGCAGCCATGCGGGAACAACTGGCCAAGTTTGGTGTTCATTGTGACGAGCTTGAAGATGGCATCATCGTCTCCGGTAAGAATTACAAGGATTTGACCGAGTCTATAGGGGGATCTACTGCTATGATGACCATCGCGTCGCTATGAGCTTTGTGTGTTGTCTGTGCTCTCACCGAATCCTGTTGTTGTGCTTGAACGTGACTGTACAGCCAAGACATGGCCCGGTTGGTGGGATATTCTGTCGCAATCGTTTAAAGTGCAACTAGCCGGCGAGGACACCGAAGTTCACGAAGTCAAAGCATCCGAAAAGGAGGATATAGGGCCATCTGTTTTCATTATCGGCATGCGTGGCGCAGGGAAGACCACAACGGGTGCCTGGATGGCAGATATCCTAGGTAGGCCTTTTATTGATCTTGACCATGAGCTCGAAAAGCGAGCCGGAATGACCATCCCCAAATGATTAGTGATAGTGAAAAAGGATGGGAAGGCTTCCGAAAGGACGAAGTTGAGCTCCTAGCAGATGTTATGAAGAAAAATGGTCGAGGGCACGTCTTCTCGTGTGGCGGCGGCATCGTTGAGACGCCAGCGGCGAGGGAGCTACTCATCTCCCACCAACGCAATGGTGGTATCGTCCTCCTCGTCCATCGTGATGTGGAACAGATGGTGGAATATCTCATGCGTGATACAAGTCGACCTGCATATTCAGAGGAAATCAGAGGCGTGTACGAAAGACGCAAACCGTTCCTACAAGAATGCAGCAACTACGAGTATCACAGCCCATACTTGGATCCTTCGGGCAGTCTCCTCGAGCCGCCCCCTGACTTCGTGAGGTTTGCCTCTATGATCGGCGGAAAGAGCACTCACTTCGACGAGGTTAGAAAGAAGAAGCTATCTTTCTTTGTCGCGCTAACCATGCCCAACGTATCATCGCGGCTCGACATCATCTCGAGGGTCAGTGTGGGTTCTGATGCTATCGAGCTCCGTGTTGATCTTCTCGAGGACCTATCACCTGAATCAGTGGGCAATCAGATTTCCTCCTACGCTCCGCCACCAAACTACCCATCATCTTCACTCTCAGATCTCAGTCACGGTGGCCGCTTTACTTATGCTTCTGAAGAGGAGATACTTCCTTTATACAGGACAGCCATGCGAATTGGGGTCGAATACGTCGATCTCGAGATGGGTCTCTCCGATACTACAATAAGGGCGATTCTAGAAATGCGCGCAGGGTCTACACGCGTCATTGCCTCCCACCACGATCCGAGGGCAAGCTCTCCTGGAAGAATGGCGGATGGCAAACGTGGTACAACCGAGCCCTGGAATTCGGCGATGTGATCAAACTCGTGGGCGTGGCTAAGAAGATGGGGGACAACTTCGCCTTGCCAACTTTAGGGACAGGATGTTCGCAGCCCATGGCAAGCCAATTATTGCTCTCAACATGGGCACCGTTGGCCAGCTGTCCCGAATACTAAACCGTTTTCTGACACCAGTATCCCATCCTGATTTACCCTTCAAGGCAGCGCCTGGACAGCTCTCAGCGGCGGAGATTCGTCGTGGGCTAGCGCTAGTCGGAGAATTGGAGAAGAAGCAGTTCTATCTGTTTGGAACTCCAATTTCGGTATCGCGTTCTCCCGCTCTGCATAATGCACTATTCCACCAAGTAGGGTTACCGCACGAGTACTCTCTCCTCGAGACCGACAGGGCGACTGACGTACAAGAACGGATCCGCTCGGCTGACTTTGGCGGTGCCTCCGTCACGATACCGCTGAAACTCGATATTATGCCTCTTGTAGATGATATCTCGGATAGCGCCAAAGCGATCGGCGCTGTCAATACCATCATCCCGGTGACATCCGGAGATGGAAAAGTGCGCCTACTTGGCGATAACACCGACTGGATGGGCATAGTTTACTCCTTGCGTGCGGCTGGACTCGTGCGGCCTGCTAGCACAGCCAACCATACTATCAGCGGTATGGTAGTAGGGTCCGGGGGACTACGAGGGCTGCCGTCTACGCACTGCACCCCTGGGCTTCAGCCCTATTTACCTTGTAGCGCGAATAGGGCGGCAGTACAGGAGATTGTCTCGTCGTTTCCGCAAGATTTCAACCTCACGCATGTGGAAGATGCCAGCAACGTCCGCCACCTGCCGAGTGTCATCGTCAGCACGGTACCGGCCGACCGACCTGTGGACCCATCTATGCGAGAGCTTCTCGTGTCGGTGTTACGGCAGCCTCGGCAGACTGGACGGAGCCGGATATTCCTCGAGATGGCATACAAACCCCGCCAGACTGCCCTCATGGACTCGCTGAGGATTCGGTGGGTCACGATCCCGGGCCTCGAGATACTCACGTCGCAAGGGTTTTACCAGGTCAGTATTCATCCAAAGGTATTCAATACTTGTTAATGCCTGTGTACTAATTTAATCCGTTCAAGTTCCAACTATGGACGGGCATCACGCCCCTTTTCTCAGACGCGCGAGCAGCAGTACTGGGCGAGTGAGAAAGGTGAAGGAGCGATAGAAACGTGTGTATATACCGTCTCATGGGCCTAGGCCATCTAAAGACGGCTAGACAGCGAGGAATTTCTATAAAAATTGGCTTGGCAAAGAGTAATACGGAGAGGGGAAATACAGCCAAAAGTACTAACGACTTTCTTTTTATGCAACCTTGCACTGAGATAAGTCATGTCCTCTTCGCCAGTAAATCATCCCACGTGTATATAGCTATGCGTCCAGCCTGTCAATACGCAGCTAAGCGAGACCCGATGGATCTCAATACGCGAGTCTGCCTCGATCCACGCGATAGATCGGCCTACGTTATATCTAACCCTGACTTACCTTATTGAATACATCATTACGCTCGATATCGCAATGTCATCTCAAGCCTAACCTCTTGATTTTAATTATAGCATCATAACCAATCTCTCATTCTCCAAGCATGCGTATAGCACGAGAACGGGTCCTGCATCCACGACTCGGTCCTAGACTAATCAGGTACTTAACCTCACCCGCAACCCCAGTCCGCGTCTACTGACGGCAAGCATTGTCAATCGACGTAATTAATATATACCAATCCACCACCAAGCTAGCTTGCTAGGCTACTTACAAAGTACCCAACACATCTCCTAGTACTCGATCGCACTACTAAATAGATAGTATGGTAGTTTCATACTATATACTAGGTAGAAACCACACATCGGTCGGCACCTTCCGCCGGTAGATGCAGCTCGGAGCATCTATGCAGTTCCATCCGGGGCTTTCTACAATACAAGACAGCAGCACCTATACGGTCTAGCGCCTGCGCCGGCATAGTTCCGGATCAAAAAGCCAACTACACGTCTTCCCACCTAGGTAGGCTATGACATACCACACGCTCCACATCCACACACCCCATCGCGGTATCTGGCATCGAACCATCAATTACGTAGCTATACCAATCACGTCCCAGGCCCATGATGCACTCAATTCACCAAAATCTGCTGATCGGCCCCATCGATCGAAAGATACCCATCAATTAAACATCGCATTTTGAGCTAAGACAAGGGGATCTTCGAATATGTCATAATTTTCTTTGCTATCACTAGTATGAATAAATTCAAATTCAGGGGTCGTATTCCCAGAAAACCGTCTAAACCGTTGTTCATCCCACCGTTCCAATACATAATAATGTCGCTCCCCATATCGGAGACCCTTTACTGCTGATATCATGCGCGCCTGGGTCCAGCCCGTCTATTTTGAGCTAGCTAGTCGTACAATATAATTTTAGTTCTCGTGAAAGCGTCCATCGTCTAATAATTTTATGTATGATTCGTCGTCAAACCGATGAACATCAGGTCGTAAAAAGAAAAGACAAGTCAACCATATGCCCTCTAACTTGGAAACATAAACGCAGAGATTACACACGTAGAACCCGACGTGATAAAATTACAAGTGAAAAAAAAAGAGTACATGCCAACTGTCAGGGCGGAAGCAGGCGTCCCATTCCCAACCGACGTCTTGGACACCAATACACGCCAACCATGACGTAGAACAAGGATTAACAGAAATGGTATATGCAAGGAATCTTGATTCTGCGCAGACCAGGCGACAAAAAAACATTCTTTTAATGACACCCCCATCCCATATGTCGTAGTAAGATACGGCGAGGGGAAACTGGTTGCATAGGAAGGTCGCGCATTCGCTTGTCGCGCAAGCGCAGAACAGAGGAGCATTGTGACGAGATGCCGGATATATCGACAGTGGCATGTCGTCAAGCTGGTCCATCGAGGGACGGGGAGGGAGCGCAGCATGACGTAGGTGGTGACATGGGATGATGCATTGAGCGAGGGTGAACGTCATAGGCATGGAACAAGAGACCAATGGCGCCGAGGTGAAAACTGGGGTCGTGTCCAGGATTAGTCCCGGAGGGGTTAGCAGCGGTTGAAGGACTGGTTAAGGGGTCCTGAGGAACCACGTCCGGCCACTCAGTAACCCCTCCACCCATCCCAACCCCAAAATAGGGAACGCCCCCGCAGGACCCTGCATGAGCTATTGATGTTGGACCCTGATTTTCGTGGAAAGAAAGCGTGTTGCCGATCATGTGGTCCCGCCATCCGCAAGTGGCCCAAGCGTCGACGCATCGCATCCCATGCCTTAGAACCTTCTACCACCATCGACGCATCGCCAGATAGCACGACGTGGCGTGGCGTGGTGTGGTGTGGCGTGGCATAGCATGGCATAATGTAGCGGCCATCGTAGCATCGTGATGGGGTTCTGGCGCCTAAAGCCCGAATTCCTCGGCTCTCGAAATTGACACGTGGTGCTTATGCCAACAATACCCTCGCACTCAAACGGCGGCCCGTCTACGGTGCTTGCCAGGAAGTTCGACGTCGGGATGGACCACGCGATAGTGTCGAGTGAGCGCGTCCGCCCGGCTGAATGTCTTGTCTTCGGTACAGAGCTGACAACGCACCTTTTGCTTGCGCGCATTATGTATCGTATCCTCGTGCCTCGTAAGATCGTAAGGCCTAGAAAACACCGTATTGCAGGGCTTTCCCGTGCTCGGGTTAATCCGATTACACTTGTTGGCCCCGCCTGGCTGTTTGCCGCGCTGTTTTCTGGCAATCCAATCCTAGCCGGACTTCGCAGGTGGTTGAGGGCGTTGGCTTGTCGATGCCCTTCCCGTTTGTGCTTCTGAAGCAGCGCCGGGGTGTTCGAACCGTTGGGTGCATCCGTGGTAAGTGCATGTATATGTGCCACCCTCCGCGGCTGTTTGTCCGGCCTCTGTACAACTGCGTCATTGTTACTACTGCCGCCATCCGTATTGCTTGCCTCTGCTGAGCTCATGCGTGAGAATGTCGATGCCGATGGTGTCAACTGCTGTTGCTGTGATTGGGATTGTTGCCGAGGCACGAACGGAAACTGCTGCGGAATTTGAATATGTGACGGCATCGTGAAGGTAAAGGCGCCATTCGCCGGGGTCGTCGACAGAGATTGAAATGGCGAAGCGGATTGTTGTGATGTCGCTCTGTTCATATTTCCACTCTCGTCATGATGCGGCAAACTGTACGTGTTGGTCTCTTGCGGCGGGAATAGCGGAAAATTCGATTCGTCTGCGTCATTGAACTCCAGCACGGCATCTTTCGGGGAGATTGTTGTTGGCGTGTTCTGTTGTTGTTGCCCCTGCTGGGAATTCCGCGCCATCTGCTGCTGTAATTGCCTTGTGTCTTCCTCGGCTTTTATCCTCTCCCGAAGCTGCTGGGCTGATTCTAAACGCGCCTGGCTTGTGCCCACCTTGGAAAATTCGTTCATCGCCGAAGCATATGGTGAGCCCTGGCGAAATGGAGATCGGCCTCGCGAATCGCTTGACACGGGAGACTGGGTGGCATATAAATGCCGGCTGTTAGCTGCCTGTATCCTCTGGGAGAACAGGTCGTTGGTCGGCGATAGAGCGAGGTGGGTTTGCGGAGATGGGGATGCCGACGTGATGGTAAAGTTAGGACTGTAGAGCTCGTCGTTGTAGATGTCTGTCATAGTGCGATCAAGTTTTGGCATGATAGCGCCGGTAGCAGAGGCTGTATTGTCGTGATAAAATTGTAAGTATTCATCAAGATACTCTGGGTCTGAGTCGAGAGGGAATAGAACGGGAGAAGCGGGTCCCTCACCATTCTGTACTCTCCTGTGGTCGTCCTCGTGCTCGTGGAAGGGTGGTGTAGCTGGTGAGTCACCCCCTATCGAGCTCGCCACCGACACGGGACGCGACCTTGTTGACGAATTACGGGCAGGCATGTCTGGGGCAGGTACCAAGCCCCCTTGCCTCTGGTGCTGTGCTCCTGTAAGGGCGGGCACCCCGTCGGACATGTTCAGGTCTCCCAGGGTGTGGTGGCCATTCAACTTGATCATCCCGCCACCGTGGCTATTGAAGGCGCCCAGTGTGTTGGCGTAGAACTGATCAGGCAGCGCCAGAGGTTTCGTCCTCGTAAAGGTATAGTTGTTGTCGCCAGCGCCCGTCATATCATGCAAGCCGTCTCCAACGGCATCAGTGACGGCAATATGGGGGTTTGCCGTGTTCGCATTATAAGGCGACGCGGGTGTGTTGGAGCCCACCGATGACAAAGAAGAGTCTCGCTGGTGGCCAAACAGCTGGGTTTGTCTCGGTGTCTGTTGGCCATTCAACGTCCACGGGTCCGAGGACATCGGGTTCAGATTCTGGCTGCCTGAGGTGGCGGGCGCGGTATGGTGGTAGCGCTGTGTGGCGGCCAGGGCAGCGGCAGCGGTGGGTATATTATCGAGGGTTGTGGAGAAAGCAGCTGGATTTGAGGCGGCGAAGGGGCCTCGCTGGAGCTGCTGGATCTGCTGCAGGTTGTATTGTATCTGTGGTGGTAGTTGAGTTAAATGTTGTTGTGGTTGTGGTTGTGGTTGTGGTTGTTGTTGTTGCTGGGGTGGTTGTTGTTGTTGTTGTTGTTGATGTTGCTGGGCGTTGTTGTAGTATGGATAAGGTTGTCGTGGGCGCCTCGAGGATGACTATTGTTATTATGAACAACCATCATAACTTGTGACTAGGTGATTACGAAATTACAAAGTAAGGCAGTGAATAGTCGATGACAGATTTGTCAGGGATGTGTGGGGTGGAAGGAAGAAGAGATGATGCTGATGGGGAGTGGCGAACGACTCGACACTAGATATAGTCTAAATGAAGGATGGTGCTAGCCTGTTAGTATCGACGGAGTTTTGTTGTGAAGGAGGGAAGTACCTGACGTAGGAGGATGGGCAGATGTATTATAAGTCGAAAGATGCTGTGATACATATAGGCTGCATAGAGCAGGGGACATGGATGTAGGATGTAGGTGGACGGGTAGATGTGGTATCCACTCGGGTAAGGTAGGTAGGGCGGAGGGGAGGGTGTGCGGGGCGTGTGCGTAGCGTACTTTGGTACTTGGTACTTGTGCTTGTAAGAGGGAGTTCAGCGTGACGACTCGGCCCTCCTCACTTTGGCCCTAGTACTTATATACTTATGCAAAAGGAAGTCGACACTTGGTAATCAACAACGGAACAAGCTGAAAGGAAAGATGGAGAACCCCGGCGACGACAATGAAAACGCGATTGGTCGATTTGTCGATTGGTCAGGCGAGGGTCGACGGATGGTCGTCCCAGGTGCGCCCTTTGATCTAGATGCCATACTCATCCCCCGACGGCATGGCTGGACCATGGCCGCTTGAGCGGCAGTGCTTTCATACATCGGGTCGGCGTTTAGTTGCAAAGCGATGGACAGAACCCGCCTAACCTCGGCACAAATGACGGCGTTTGTGCTGGAGGCGCTGGAGTACCTAGTGTGTAGATACGGAGATGACAAACTCGGTAGCAAGACGACGTTTAGTGTCTACCTAGGCGTCCGGGGGAGTGCGGATAACCGATGAACGTCAAGCCAGAACAACTGCGCTAGGCCAGCTTGGTGCGTCAAGAGTTGATGCGAAATGACGTCGGTTTGCAGGGACTGGCTGCTCTTTTGGGTAAGGGCCTCAAGAGGTAAAGATTTTCAGATCCCTGTAGATAGATACCTGGATTAGGTAGCTGGCGGCCTGTGAGCCACTGTAAGTACGGTACACACCACAGACGCCAAGACGGGCTGGACTGTTTTTTCTGGCGGTGCCCTCTGCACCCGTAACTATAACGGGTGCACATTCATCCCCCGCCGCGACTAAGTCTACGTGCGAGACAACGATTGCGGGTCTAGACGCGGCGAGACCCTTTCCCAGTGAGTCCATTGATCTACACCTCAATGTTCAGCGAAAACACACATCACACAAACCCGACTCGACCCAAATGATGGTAGGGCATCACCATATAAAGCTGTGGGATCTTGGACAAAACTCGAGGGTTGGCCGACCTGACTACTCACTCCCCATATCTTCCTTACCTTACCTTAGACGAAGGGCCAGGGCTAGGTGATGACTTGTAAAGACCTACCAGTCATAATAGTACCAAAGCTATGGTTGTTTTAGAATCTGCGAGGCAATGCAAGTTAGTTAGGGTCATTTTGGCACATGCAACCATCCTAGGCACGTTTCTGGATTGAGCAGGAAAAGACGGGCGAGATGAGGTTACAACATGCAAGCAAATAGCAAGCATAAACATCGAGCATGGCTGAAATGGATGTTGAATCGGGGTCTGATAGACCGCCGATTTCCGACACTGGCTCTCGGGTTAATCCACTAGGTACCTACCTAATTATCTATTACCTATCTACCTAGGTACTCCTGGCACCTTAGGTAAGGTACATAGGTAGTGGGCAGTGCGCGCTGTATTTAGTACGCTAGCGCCGATGCGAAAGCGGGGCCAAACTGTCTTTCTCCGGCAATCTGGATTAATCATGATTTACTCGATTTCCCTAGGCAGGACATCAATGACTGTTGTAAGCGATGATTCCATGTAAGTGACGGATGACTATTTTCTACGGCTCAAGTTTGTTCCGGCGCTACTGGGCTGGTGTACCTAACCTGCTGATACACGCGGAGAAGACGGAGTTGAAGTCACTACTCATGCACTACATGAGAAAGCTACGCTGCTTTCCCCATCAAGGCTGTCTGCATGGAAAAGGTATCAAAACTCTTCGTAGTTTACTCCCCACGCCGGGCACATGTATGTACTTACAGTAGTATAGTGCGGTTGGATGTTTGGATCTGGGTTTATCGTGCGGGCCGAGGTGGTGAGGTTCAGGTTAGATTGTCGCATGAACATGGGCTCACCCAGTAAAACCACGATACTAACACGCCACTGGAACACCATGCCAGAGTCTGGCAATGCGAAACTCCGGACGGCCTGCTACATTCACATCTCCATCTCATATCTCTCGCCAAGTCGGATTTCGGCTTATGAAAGTACCACACAAGACAACCTACCTAGATGCAGGTGCGGATGTAGAAAAAGAGAAAGAAAGGAAAAAAGAAAGAATTTTAATCCGCTGCTCGGCATTAATGCTGCATTAGCGGCCGACGAGGTGTGCGGACCCCGCGGAATAAAAATGTCTGTATCTGTGGAAGCATCCACGCATCTTGCAGCGGGTTCTCCGATCGGCGTGTGGACAGCACCTTCGATATTATTAGCGCCCACAGTCTCGGGACGCCGAGCGGTCCATCGTATCTGTTTCTTCCCCCCTTCTCTCACCGTGCCTCTCCTTCTCGGCAGTATCACGTCCCGTGTGCCAGCCTACGTGCGATTCGCCGGCGACACCGGAGTCTCAATTACAGCATACGATATTGTGCCTATGCCATACACCGAGGGTCGCTTATTCAAGCCTCCTTGGCCCTGGCTCGCATCGCATCCATCATCCATCCCATGACTAGTGCTCATGACCTGAAATAGTATGAAGCAGCTCTCGTGAGATGTCCCTCGGCGTGCGCTTAGTTGGTAGTTGGTAGAATAAGGGGTTCGTCAAGTTGTCAAGTTACACGAGGCGGCAAAGGATCACAAATGACACGAATCTATCTAGATAATCGGCAAGTTCCCATTATCCATGTAAGTATATGATCGGTCTGACTTCGGATTGGCTTTAAAGGATGCATCTCGTAATACTCCGCAAATGCACATCATCTATCTAGTCTACCTTGTCTAGCCTGGGGACCGTGCTGCGTGCATGGTATGTGTACAGAAGTATGCGTAGATGATTGTTTTATTATTAGATTCGAAAGCCGGGACTGTTGGGGGTACGGGCCCAAAGAGTGAGAGCGAGGGGGTGAATGCGGCCTTAACTCCATTCCCGTCCGGGATCTGACCGAGAGACACATCTTGCCCTGCCGTATGCATAGGTATGTGTAAGCAGAGATAGGGCTCTCGCTCAATTCCTTATTGCGTATTTCCAAGCAAACGCCGAGAAGTTCCCGGTGCCGTCGCAAGGTTCATGCATTTTAATCGGGCATTACTGAGCATTACTCACTCAGAGTCAGAGGAATAATACCATGATGCTTCATCATCACCATCATCATCTCGATGCATCATCATACACAATTGCTCAGCTTCGGCGGATGCGACCAGCTTGAAGTTTCCAGGTGCCAGTTCAAACGCTGGCCAGACCAAAACTTGTCGCAACTGAGGTGGATCGGTGCATTCATTGGTGGTACTGCTGGCAGCCCTTGCACGTGTACAGGCCAGACCAGCGCCTCTATCGGTGCCTGCATAAGACACGGTACCGATACGGGTACCTATCAGAGCCTAGACACTTAGTTGGCGCCTTACCTCTCTCTCTAAGTATACGACTTGTCAGATGAGCAGCCCTACGCGGGCGAGACCCGAGGGTCTGGTTCCCCATTGAAAACTTTTAAAAGCGGCTGTCGTGGAACCCTGTCAGTGTCAGATATTGTCGCACGCCGCGCGCCCTGCTGCCGCCCTCTGCCGCGCCGTGCCAACGTAGCCCTGAACGTAGTATGTTTAGTTGGTTACCGATCGATCGCTGCTAGCTTGCAATTGAGACCATCCCCCCTTGTCGGCCAGACCGGCCCATCGTCAGTCATTTTCACGTTCCCCATGTATTAGGAACACTGGGGCTTTCTAACTATTACGAGAGTTGACGGGCCGTCGGATCTGTGTACTACAATAACCGCACGGCTAGTGCAACGACGGTGGCTGTTTACCTCTTGAGTATGGAGGCCGCCTAAGACGAGGTGATGAGTCAATGGCGGAAAGACGCGGCCAGGCAACACGATGCGCGTCTCGTGACCCGTGCGCGTTCCCCTGTCTCGTGACTTGAGATAACGATGATTTCAATGGCAAGTGTTTTGTCAGGTGACTAAGAATAAGGAATAAGGTATCATCAGCAATACCGACAAGAAGCAAGGACACGAAGAGGAGGGGTGTCTGCAGTGTCGCTATACTGCTGCCGTACGTAAGCTCAGCATCCATGCATGGTCCCGAAGCCGCACGCCCTTGCTCATCTTAAGGTACCAACGAATGCCTGCTGCCCAAGATCGCACTCGCTTCATAAGTGGAAACGTGTCGCCAAAAATGCGATTCGCCTTGATGGAAAAGTGTCGAATGCCATACAAGCAACTAGCAATGTGCATGTTACATTTGCACAGCCACCATCTATTAGCGAGGCTTGCAGTACTACGACGGCGCCATAAAGGACAAGGGCGAATCAACATTGAATGCCTGGGGCATAGCAACGCCACCACGTGGGACGACAAGGACATACTGCCAAAAAAAAAACAAAAAAAAAAAAAACAATGCCTACAATCTCGTTGGCTATTATTCCGCACCACGAATCCTGTCAAACGGAGCGGGGCCGCCCAAAGGCAGCCAGGGTATCCCAGTACAGCTGTGGCGCACGGGGGGCGCCGAGGTCATCTTCTGCAACATCGAAGCCACACATGAACAATAGAAAATATAGCAAGCCAAACTAAAAAAGCCTACGAATGCAGGAAGGGGAGAACAGCGTTTCTCCCATCTCTTTCTTGAATTAGCCGTGTCTTCCGGGGCCTGTTCTGCTGAACAGAGCGGCTAGAGATAAATACCGAGCTGGGAGGAGAAGGCCCGATACAAAGCGCATCGCATGGGTAGCCTTCTTAGACGGATAACAGAAACCAGCCTCGTGCGGACAGCCCGAGCCCGGCTTCTCTCGCACCAGCCTATCAAACATAGACAGGCAGGCTACGAGGCCGACTCATTCGTCCAAGTTCATGCTCAACCAGTTAAGCCAAGCTGAAGGTAAGGGAAAGGCTGTGAAACCCGACCCCTATTCGTCAATAACTAGCCACTGAGCACGAGCGGTATCTTCCGTGATGAATACTCAGTCTTTCTACCTGTTCGTGTAGGGCTTGAAGTCGTGATAGGTGGTAGTAAGCCTCGTGTAGCACTTTGTTCAGCGGGCATCAAAAAAATAAGCAAGTTTTAGGTTCTTGTATCGTGTGTGTACCAGCACCCTGAAAGCAGGGGCAACCCCGTGTCCAGAAACTCATTGAGATATCACCAATGCCTAGCTACGCCTTGATAGGATACCCCTGGCTATCTGCTTTCCACTGGGATCATAGAGAGTTTGTTGAAACGCGCCTATTGGCTTGCTCGCTATTGGTTTAGTTATATTTATGAAGAACACCTCGTTATCATAGACTAGGTATCGTGATAAGCTTAGCTAAGTATCATAATTCGTTTCGTCTTTTTAGTTTTAGCTTGACTTTATTCTAGCTGAGTATTACAAGGCTGTTAACTAGTCAACTTGTTAAGCCCATGGTCTCTCAGAAGTGATGTGAACATAGGCTACAATGTCATGACATGCTAACATAATGTATCAGAAGAGGCGACATAGGTGTACAGCCAGGAGTTTAGATGATGAAGTGATAGTCCCACAAGTTTAGATAACGATGCGAATTCGTCCTCCCTCCCTTGATCGTGTAACCTTTACTTGTTGACGACTTATTTATCGGCCATGGGTCAATTATTGAATGTTAGACAACAGATGAGCCCATGGGGCCACGCGGTGCTCTTTGCAAATTTCAAGTCACTCCGGTGCTTCCAAAGACTGGGGGGCGCAGGGCGCGCGTGAACCAAATATTACCATTGAGCAAGCGTCAGGCGTTCGACATGTTGTCCTCGTGGCGTTTTTTTTCTTAGGCATGCCCCGAGTTAATGTGATGGCCTCAATAACAAAAAGCTTTCAATGGTCTACTTTCCCACGTCTATCATCCCATCCCTCATATTACCGTCATACGCTACATCAGTGGGACAGCACACCGCTCTCACTTGAAGTACCTCAGACGCCGTGGCGTTCATCCCTCTCCCCTCTACTATAGCCGCGTCCTGAGCGCCCGACCTGCTAGGCACGCCGCTTCGTCGACCACCGGCATTGCCTTGTTATGACAGTCTAGGATGGTTGGGGGTGGTTCTTTGGTCTTGGGGGCATTCAAATCTTGACACTACAACAGACGTCGTACTATGCCCCTATGGATGACTCCCGCGAACATTCTGACACAACCACTCAGGACTTTGTGTACCGCAATTACCTCTCACGCACCCGGTTGTCGACATAAGGAGGAAGTGTACCACAGGCGTCAACTCCGGCACAACCCCACGTAGCACCCCTGACTCACCTCAGACAGACACCATAGCTCATGTTCCTCTGCGTTGTGTCATCAAATGGCGCCCCTGCCGTACTATCATGTGTCGTGATGCCGCACGCGTTCGTTATTCAGGCGGCTATCGACGGATTGCACTTATTTGACAAGAGTCCCGTTCGTAAGCCCCTTCATACACATCGTCGTGTATCCATGTACGATGGGAACTAGTGTCACCAACCTTACACGGTAATTTCATGGCTCTCTATGATAGCCTTTCCGTTTCGACGCGGTGCCCTCCCTTTCCGAAGACCTAGTAGTTGTTCAGGTTTCGTTGATGAAACCATATTTCGTCCAATTTACTATATTCAGCACCTAGCGAGCGTATCTCACCGCCAAATATATGTAGTAGCTGCATGACTGTAGTCCGAGAAGTTAGCTACCCGGGTCCAGACCACTGTAGTTTTGCTCGTGATACCTATATTATAGTCTAGACTCGAGAATTCTCCCCAGCTGATAGGACTACTCTCACATGCACTTGGATACACCGGAGGTATACGCGGCCACGGTATAGTAGCCACCTATAACGTGCTGTATATTGCTATGACATTATACAATGCCAATACATGGCAAGTGGTCAGTAGCTACTTGATTCCTTGTTAACCTACTGGTTCGCTATACTGACGTGTTGACGTCTCATATAAAGTAGTAGTACCCCCCCTCTTGAAGTTCATGTGGACGGACATCCCACCGAGCCGGTGACTCATCCAAGTTTACTAATAGCTCAACACCGGCCGTTCGCACGGAGTTGTATGGGTGTCCGCGTTTAAGTGAAACACGCGCCGTGGTCATTTTAGTATCTGGCTGCCCAGCAGCCCATAATCATGATCCGACGGTTAATGCCCAATGGAGTTAATTAGCACGTCGGATATTTAATACTAACATCTGTGTCATTGAATATTCACGTATTCCGAGGCGCCGCAGTGTCTTCCGTGTTGGGTGATGAGGACTAGCATTGTGCCTGTGTATCAACAAGTTGGACATCGGACCGAAAGAAAGTTAGGAGAGGGTGTAAAATATTAAAATAGACATTCCATTGAGCTGTGTTGGTTGTCAATGCCTCGCGTTGTGGTTTTAAGGAGAGAGTGTCACTTTCACAAATCACTTAGGTTCAATACATGCTACCAACAACTCATCCACCCTAACCACCCGCAACGTCCTAAAAGCCTGCGAATACAATACAGACACATAAGAAATATTTTGTACATCATGAATACGTAGTTTAAACCCCATCTAAACAAATCTCATCTCGTAGCATGGCATTTCATTGGGAGCACCTACCCTACAGTTAGTCCGTGCGACCCACATGTACTAACGAATTATGGGAGGACAAACTCCCACACTTCGATCTGCACTTCTACAATCCCTTCAAGTTTCTGCATGACGCGCTGCAGAGGATGCCTATCTGGAGAAGCGCAAATCAAGTGAAGTTGTGACTCACACTAAACGCGTTGTATCCACAATCATTATTGTTTAACCTGGTCACGTTGAAAATTGAAACTGTGAGTCGCCACGGATTTACCGCGGCAACACTTCGCATATTTTCGTGCTTGATTTCAATTGCGACTATAGTAGGGATTACAACTATTTGTTAACGAGCGGAATTAGAAAGGCAGACCTGTTGAACCAATTTATAGATGGCCAGCAGCACGGATACCACATACAACCAAACAGTTTACGATTCAAGACACAATGCAAATGGCTACCACGGATTACGCGAATGATTACAGAGGCAGTCACAGAAGACATCAATAGTAGAGCTTGTTCACAAAACTTCCTTGACGGATCGATCGATTATCCTCAAACGAATCCTGTAGACCCCCGGACCCTTATGGTACATGTAACACCCCGAAAAAGCAAGAACCCATTCCCATGATCATCATGACCAAAACCACGAGGCGACGCATGCTCAGCGTGGCAAGTGTATGTGTATGTGTGTGCGTGCGAATAATGACATTTCGTAACAGACATGAACTCCCCAGTCCCCATGAAAACAAGAGAACGCTCTAACCACCGAAACCGTACAGGGTGCGGCCTTGTCGCTTCAAGGCGTAGACGACGTCGAGTGATGTGACGGTCTTGCGCTTGGCGTGCTCGGTGTAGGTGACGGCGTCACGGATGACACCCTCGAGGAAGGACTTGAGAACACCACGGGTCTCTTCGTAGATCACTGCAGGAGAATGTGGTTAGATGCGATGCTGAGCTGAGAGAAATGAGCGCAGGGAACACATACTGGCTGAGATACGCTTGACACCACCACGACGAGCGAGACGTCGGATAGCGGGCTTTGTGATACCCTGGATGTTGTCACGAAGAATCTTGCGGTGACGCTTGGCGCCGCCCTTGCCGAGACCCTTGCCACCTTTGCCGCCTGTAGGAAGACGCGTTAATTAAGATTGACCATTGCTGCTGCGGCATGGTGCAGACGAGGGTAGGTGTCGTTGGCACTAGATAGGAGGGGCATGCTACTTACGTCCAGTCATGTTGATGAAGGTTTAATTAAGGTTATGGAATAGAGGTGTTGGTGGATTGCACAAGGCAATGATGGCGAATGAGGCTGAGAATGGGTGGTTGTTGGTGGGTGTATTGGTGGATGGAAGTGGTATCGAGTAAGGATGGAAGAACGTGGGGAAGACGAAGGGTTGTTAAATAGGAAGAGAGTGGAGTGGGCAGCCGAAATCAGATCAGCCTGGGAGAAGCACCTAACGCGTCGAGGTACGGCACCTAGCGGCACGAGAAAACAGACGCGGGCGCGCGACTTGGTACTGTGGATCAAACAAGCGTGCCTGGCATCAGAGCAAGCAATCAGCACGATAAGAGCCCCGGCGGTGGGTAAGACCAACCAACCAAAAATCGCCATCTAGGTAGGGAAAGTGGCTGCAGCAACATGCGAACCCCACCTGCAGCGCCAGCCCGGCGATTCCTATTGACCATGCCTTCTTGGGATGCGCTGATGCTTAAAGGCCTTTCTAACCTAGCCAATCATCAATTTGCATTCCTCAACATTCAACCCTTAATGGGTGAAGCTGGAATTCAATATGTAATTAAGGTTGTAACTTCCCGACAGCACACCGATACTATACTGCCTACTATATGATAAGCCTGATTACTTTGCAAACCAAGCCTTACTAGTCCTAGTCAGCTATATTCACTATACGCGTTGTTGGTGCCATAGCGCTTCGCCTAGTCACCCGTCACCATAGACGTGGGTGGACAGTCTTAAAGAGGCATGATGATATGGTTCTGCAGCAGACAATACTTACAGATCCACCAAATCGATGGACCGATAGATTTTTGATCCATACATGCTTTCCAATATGTAAAGGTACTCTCCATCTAACAGGTAGTTTACCCTCCTGAGATCTTGATCCTTAGAGACCTACAGCCTGCTTGCGATTTCCCTATCCGTCCAAGACTGGTGTAGAGGACTAGAGACTACAGAATAGCCATTTGAAGCCTTATGATAATTACATTTAGATTGATGCAGGTGCAAAATCGCAACGTAGAGTTGTTGTAACACACTAGAATAGGAATAGACAGCAGAAGGTCTAATTGCAACCTTTGATCAGTTGGCCATCTTTGGGCAGGCCCCACATCATTTCTCACGCATAAGCAGCCAATCAAAATTAGTAGCACTTTTGAAGGTAAGAAATGCCACCTAAAATCAAAGGACTCCAATACAGGAAACCGCACCCCTGTCTGCCCCCGAAAAAATCAACACAACTTGCAATTGCCTGACCCACCTGACTTCCCCTGCCTTCCCTAGTTCGATCCCCTCCTGCCCCAAACAATACCTAGTCAGCCCAGATCAGAGCGCACGCACGCAGCAAAGTCAACGCGCTAGGTGACCCCATTCACCTATACTTTTGCCGCGCAGCACTTTGCACAATCAGCCACGCTTAAATCGATCAACGCAGGCAGCCCTTTCTCACTTATTTAAGGCTCTCCCACCCCGCCCACAACTCTTCCACTTACCACTCCCATCTCCATCTACAATCTGCACATCCACACTGCAGCCATCAACATCATCGCGTCTTTCATCAATCATCACAACACTCATCAACTCAACAGCCTCGTCTTCATCCATCACCATGGCCCGCACAAGCAGACCGCCCGTAAGTCCACTGGTGGCAAGGCTCCCGTAAGCAGCTTGCCTCCAAGGCAGTCGCAAGTCGGCTCCCTCTACTGGAGGTGTCAAGAAGCCTCACCGCTACAAGCCCGGTACCGTCGCTCTCCGTGAGATTCGTCGCTACCAGAAGTCGACCGAGCTTCTGATCCGCAAGTCCCCTTCCAGCGTCTGGTAAGTTGCACTCAATCATGTCTTGCTTATTCTCCCACCACATGATCGGCATCGTCATCGCTGCACGGCGACAGATCCGATTGCCTGCCCCGCGATCGTAACCCAACACGCGACGCGTACTTACTTTCACTATACCAACATCACGTAGATCCCCGACACAGCTAACAACTTCAACAGGTTCGTGAGATTGCTCAGGACTTCAAGTCGGATCTCCGCTTCCAGTCTTCGGCCATCGGTGCTCTTCAGGAGTCCGTTGAGTCTTACCTCGTCTCTCTCTTTGAGGACACCAACCTGTGCGCCATCCACGCCAAGCGTGTCACCATCCAGTCGGTCAGTACACACTATCAGCACTCATACTAGTTGACGCATACACTGACACCCATTATAGAAGGACATCCAGCTTGCTCGTCGTCTCCGTGGTGAGCGTAACTAGATCGCTCGATTCGTTCTAGTACCACAAACTCGACAACAACACAGTGGAGGATGTGATACACCTTTTTGATGATTCTTCTGGGATGGCATGACGACTTCGGTTTTTACAGGGAAAGGGTAATCGCGGCGTTAGTGTTTGCATTGCTTTAAAAGGCATGGGTTGTACATCAGTGATAGAGCAGCTGCCATCGAGCACTGCTATACTGAACACATGAATCTGAACATGAACTGAACAAACTTAAACCAACTCCCCTTGACCATGTCGTGACTTGCACTCGATCGACCTGCATACCTCCTTGTGTGATTGATCCTGCGGACTGTATCGTCGTCCAAACGTGATAAAAATACTATACTAGAGTACGACGAGGCGGGCGTCAGTTGTCACGACTCTGGTGCCTAGTATTGTGGAACTGTTTGTCACTGCATTATCGCATTGCATGGATATGTACTAGATGCTACCTCTTCTATGTGTACTGGTCAATCGTGCTGCCCGTCGCGACGCAACTCTCGAGTACTGAAGGGTAGACAATGGGCAAGGTACACTATTCTCACTTCTTGGCGCCTGTTTAGAACATCGCAAGGCCTCAATTCTTGAGTGTATAGGTATCGCACAGGTGCCTATCTTAAACTATCCCATCTATCTTCCTGGAAATAACTTGCATCTATCTAGTGCACGCATCAGCTGCTACCCACGCTCACAGTAACGATTTCCAGCCGCCCGTGTCCCCGGGCTTCGGCAGTTCGAGGAACCGCGCGACATGGCCGAAGTGGTCGACGCCCCAGAAGCCCTCCGTCTCGCCCTTGGCGTTGGTGCACACCAGCCAGGGTAGGCCGAAAGCGCCGGACGCGAAGGCACCGTCCGTGTTCTTCAGGAGGGTTGCCTTGCCTTTCGTGGCGGCTTCGGAGAGGACTAGATGGGGGGATGGGTGGGTTAGTTTTCTGTGTCGCGTTTTCTCTCTCGACCATGCCTTCTTACGACGACCTTGGTCGGCTCGAGAATAATCAAGCGGAAATTCGACGCAGCACCACAACGTACCTCTCTCGCCCTCCTCAGACCCCAGAATGTCCTTGAGGATAGGTCCGAAGACATCCGGGAGCGCGATCTGCGCATGGTGGACCCAGAACTCGTGGTGTAGGCGCTCGAGGATGGCGCATAGCTTATCCTGATCGTCGGCGACGCCGCACAGCGCACGCATAACCTGCAGCGTGTTCGGGGGAAGTTCGGGGGCATTTCGGCCTTCATGGGGATATTGAAGGCCTGGGCCCAGCGGACGCGCTCTTTGCTGATCCACGTGTCCTTGTCTGTTTTCTTGTGAGATAGATGGCTTGGGAGGGGTGTTGAGTAGGCGAGGGGCCGGGGTGCTTCATCTTTGGTATATATATATATATATATATAAATGAATAAAGTAGGACCAATGTCAGATTCAGCGAAGACGTGATACTGAAACATCGTATATCCCGCTTGATCAAGATCATAGGCTGAACAAATAGACATCGTGAACAGTGACATACTCTTAATCCGGATCGGCGGTGTGTTCCCAGCCTAGAATTCAATGTTAGTTTTCGCTTCACCTTACCCAGGTAGCTCTAGGTAGTAGCGACTCTCTCTAGACACCTCGGTAGGTAAATACAAGAGCCTAGATTAGGGAAGACTCACCATATTCATAATTCCACCGAGAAACACCGGGACGTACGTCTTCTTTACATCCCGGAAAGTAGCATCGTTCTAATTGCGAACGGGATTAGCGCTTCGTTTGGTTTAAATCTGCGTAAATACGACTGACTGCCTAGGGAAGAGCATAGTCACACACATACGGAGGAACAAGAGTATATAGGTGCAGAAGAGGCGGTGAATATATGACGACGAGATGGCTACGGGATCAAACCTACCTGGAGAATATGGAAAGCCGCATAGGAAAACGGGCTGACGACGTCCACATAGAGCGTGATCTCGAGTGCACCCATATTGCAAATGTCCGGGTACCTAAATGATACGAAGAATGCACATGGGAGACTCAGATAGTTACCCGCCTTTTGCTTTACCTGGAGGAGGGCGCGCACGTTTAATGGAATGCTGCTGAACTCAGTTTAAAGTTGTGCATTCTAAGTTGAATTGCCGACTTGTCGTCGGTTATCATTCGCCCAGGAGCTAGGCATCTTGTGGTTCACGGCCTCGGGTTCCCCATTCTATTTCGGTAAATGGTGGACATAAGTGGTAAGGCGAAGTACTCTGGGGTCTTCGGAAGCATTTTCAAATCTGAGAATTTGTGCTGGTTTGACTTCTACGTGAGAGAGTGATGTACACTCTTTTGATATAAAATACTATCACAGCTCCTCCCATTATACACCGGAACGCCAATCATATAACTCTGCTCTCCTCTTTGCTCTTATACAATCGTCATTTTCAACCCACGTGGTTCTTCCCATTCTTGACATGGAGTCGGGTCAAGACGTCAAATGCGCCTGTTCCAATCTTGCCAAGCCGGCCCATGACGATGCGACCACTGGGCGTCGTGAGGTCATCCCAATCCCCATCGAGAAGGGCGTCCTTGAGGAAAGACAAGGTTGTCTCGAAACTCATCTTTGTAAATGGACTGACATTACCCTTAAGACCGTTACGATTGAATGGGGTAAAGCTTCCGTTTCGCGTCATGTAATCAGCGATCAGGTTTAGATGTCGGTTGTCGACGCTGATACCGTGACCACCGAACACACCACCGAGCTCGAGGATCACGCTCTGCCGCGCCGCTTCCACTCCGTATACTCGGAGGACCGCCGCGATATCGTTGGTCTTGATTGTGTTTGGATTGATGAAGTCACCATACTTCTGCATCGCCTCTAGGTTGACGCCATCCGTGTGAATTACGTTTCTGTGTACTTCCTCACCCGTATAGATATCTTTTGTCTTTTCTTGGGCCACATATATACAGGAGCGTATTCCGGGAATTTGCTGAATGAGGGACTTGCGGGCAGCTTCTTGCACGATGCTCAGCATGAGTACCTTGGGTATGTTGGAGTCGTATTCGAGTGTGAAGTCACACCACTCGCCTTGGGCCTCGTCACACTCGAATCGGGATATGGTTGGTGTCCTCTCTTTGACACGCCCTTCTCGACCACGATTGCGCTCGCTCTGGTTGGCCTTGTCACCCATTTCCTCGTCTTCATCGCCGGAAGGAGGCGGACTGCCACCAAACCCTTCATCTTCGTGTTCCTCCTCATCTGAGTCATCGGGTGACGCTTCACGCTCTAACCGCCTCTGGATCTCATCGTCATCGTCATCGTTTGCTCCATACGAGACGGCTTGAGCACGGTTGGCGCGTTGTTTATCATTAGTGGCATCATCGTCCCCATCGTCATCATCATCATCGTCATCTTGAGGCGCAGCGTCAGGGTTCGCTGCAGCCATTTCGACAACGCCGACCGTTGCGCCGACTTCGGGTACCGCTGCGTTCTCCTTATCTAGCTTGGCCTTGATTTCCTTCTTCACAAGCCTTTCTAATATAGGCAGTAGCTTGATCTCCACCGCGTTCAACACATCTGATATGGTAATGGCATATGTCTGTTTGTACTCCTTGGAACTGAAGAATTTGAGATGTACGTCGAACATCTTAGCCAGGCGGTGGCCGACGCCTTTGCCGACTCGCTCCTTTACGGTCACCTCATCAACAACATGAGCAACAGGAAGAACACTGATCGCTTTGGCAAAAGTCTCGCCTTCTGCTTCGGAAAGCTCTGGATGCAGCAATAACGTCATGGATGGTGTTGAAATATGATCACTAGCTGTCATCAAGATTTCTCTCAAACGGGGAATACCCAGTGTGACGTTCTTGGCGGAGTGACCAGCCAAATGAAATGTGTTCAACGTCATCTGAGTAGATGGCTCACCAACTGACTGTCCTGCAACAATGCCAACAGCCTCACCCGGTTCTACGAGAGAGCTTAGATACTTCGAGTGAAATATCTTCTCCGCGTATTTCCGGGGTACGAGTCCCTTGGAAGTCGACTTAACACTTTTCTCCCCTTTCTCCTTGATCAGACCATGCTTATTCTTCTTAATATAATCTGAAACCTTCAGATAGAACTTTTCTGAAGTGGCAAAGGCGTGTCTGTTGGGGTTAAGCTCGGCCTGAATAGGGTCAAGACCTCTTGGATCATTCCCGAGGGCTTGCTTGGTCGCTTTCTTTTGGTACTTTTGGGCGTAGTCCTTAGATTCGTAGACATCCTGATCCCACCCTCGCTCGGCAATTCCAAGTCGATGGACCTGTGATGTTTGGTTGCGAAGGACAAACTCAAAATCATTAAGGTATTTCTGCTTCGTGATGTCCAGCCCATCTTCACCATACAAGAACTGTACCATAGAGCCATCCGAATCTCGAACTGACGTGTCGTAAGAGACCTTGAGGCCTTCCATACCTTTAATCAGACACCTCTGCAGGTATCCTGACCGCGAGGTTTTGACAGCTGTATCGATAAGGCCTTCTCGTCCAGCCATGTGATGGAAATAGTACTCTTGTGGCCTTATGCCCGTTAAGAAACGGTTTACGATATACCCACCCGCTCGAATGTGCGTGTCAAACGGGCGAAAACAAGGGAGTGTCTTTCCGCTAACCATGATAGGCACCCTTCGGCCTTCAAGAACCTGTTGTCCCAAATTGCAAGAAATCAGGTTTGCATTGACGGAACTACCCTTAGCCCCCGATATTGTCATCGATTGCATGTGGTTCTTGGGAAATTGTTTTTCGAGGCCCAGCGGTAAACATGCCTGAGTTAGCCTGGTAGAGAGTTGCGTACATCCGGCATTGACCATATGCTCGAGATCTTCCTGCTTGCTGCCGCCGCGAAAAACCTCCTCGAGGCGTTGAAGAAGGACCGGCGTAGTGCTGACGATATCGGGTTGATCACCAAGACTTACGTGCTTGGCCGAGGCCTCGAGACCAATGTGGCTGGCATCTTGCAAGATCTCTTTTCTGTTTTCTCGCCTTGAGGGTGAGTAGCAAATCATCCATACCACACGTGAAAGCGCGCATGTTAAGAAACCTTGTCAGAAGCCGGCCCATACAACTTAGTAGTCGTGCAGCGGATTCGGGCCCCAGATTTCGTGGATGGAGTGAATAAAACCACCCGCACTCGGGCCCAACTGCGATTTGTCGAGGATTCCGTTAATGAACTCGCCTTCGTTGAATAGCACTTCGTCTTCATCACTGAAATTAACACCCCATGATCCTTTCTTGATGGATGGCTTCCCAGTCATCCACAAATCTCCACATCCAGCGGGTCGGATGTTCTTCAAGATGGTTGTGATCACTTGTTTACCGGTCCACCGTTTGGCTGGTTTAAACACAGCTGGCGGGACCAGTTCAAGTCTCTCGGAGGTAATGTGGCCGCTCTCGGGGCGGAGTGCACTATACACAAGCTCATTGTAGGAGCTCTTGTCGAAAAAGGTATCCTTGTTACATAGAGCCACCGAGACAGAAAGATGGTCTTGGATCAATCCACGAAGGGGCTTCCCCGCGGTCGCCGAAAGATATTGATGGTCTGTGTCTGCTATCTGCAGTGCTTCAACTCGTGCAAGCTCGTTTTGGGGGAAATGCATGTTCATTTCATCGCCGTCGAAATCTGCGTTGTATGTGTTACAGTTTGCGTAGTGCATGCGGATCGTCTTTTCGCCGGGCAACACTCTGGCTCTGTGACCCATGATGGAAGGCTTGTGGAGGGTAGGCTGACGATTCATGAGTACCACATCTCCATTTCCCAGATGCCGATGCACTTTTTTACCTCCCATGCGACTATAATGATGGCTACTGGGGGCGAGCAGTTGATTGGCCAAGGCAATACGATCATCGACCGACTTGTTTTTGAGGTTGATGATCTGACCATTCTCATTTTCGATGGCAGCGGCACCTGGCCATTTGTCGATACCGTTGATGACGGCTTGTTGCATTTCCCTGAAGTTGTGGCTCGTGACCGGCTCGGGATAGGTCAATTTCTTAGCAAAAACCGGCGGAACGCCGATTTCACTAGTCTCGATATTCGGATCGGGGAGATGACACTTCGTGCCGCGAAATTGACACGCTTTCCCATCATGTTCTTTCTGAAAAGTCCCTCTTTCTTCTCAAGTTTCTGTTTGATACCCTCCTCGTTTCTCTTGCCTGCACCACCACGAATAGGGTTTCTATCTCTATCGATCAAGGAATTGACGCAGTCTTGTAGCTGACAACAAGCTTCATACATTTCGGTCATTTCCCGTTTCCTGGCTGGGGGGGAGCCGTCGGGGTTTGCTCCTTGCGATATTTCTTTATGAACCAAGGCAATGCGGGCGCAGGCGTTGAGAATTTGTTTGTATAAAGAGTTTTGCTCTGCTTCGGCAATTCCCTCGCCTTGCCTCGCTTCAGGACGGAACCTATTGGGTGGCACGAGCACGGTTTGAAGGAAGAAGTTGTCTGCCGGGAGTTTTTTGCCATTCGGTCTTGAGTTGTACACTAACGATAATACCTCTTGCTCTTTCTCGAACAAAAGCTGTAGTCGAGCGTGGACCTCTGTCGAGCTAACGTACCGGTGGCTCGCTTTGCTATTATCCTGCTTCTTTCTTGTTGTTTCCGTGCTCGCATCGGCCATGACAACGTCGCCATTCTCGTCGAGCTCTTCGCCGGAGCCTTCGTCATCCTCGCCTTCTTGGCTATCGTAGTCCTCGTCGCCTTCGCTTGAAGGCGAGTCTACATCGGCTATGCCCTCGTCTGAATCGTAGTCGGGCTTCTTCTTAGTCGGGCTCGCTTTGGTCTTTTGCCTTAGAACAATGGCTTCTTTCCGCCTATGCCTTCCTTGGGCCATTTTGGCCAACTCCTTCTCGCTTAAGGGCTTCTCGAAAATCTTGACAAAGCGGTCTTTTCGAAAAGCGGGGGAGATGGCGTTGCAAGTAGAACATACTCTTCCCTTGGTGATATTGCGCAAAAAGTCTTTCAGCACCTCCCTCCGAGCCTCCGAGGCGCCCTCATGTTTGCCCTTCCTGATGTCGACGGCTGCTACGCGGGTTTTGCTCAATTCCCGCTTCGTGTATGCCTCTCTCATACGGGCTCTTGTGTCGAGGGCAGAGTTCTGCTCGTCCGAGGACATATCTTCGTCGTCTACTTCGATGCCGGTGGTTTCTTCGGTGATGTCCTCGATATGGTTGGCTTCATCGATGAGGCCGAATTGCAGCAGACGCAGTTTACAGACAACGGTGTTAATGTCGGCCCTCCGCATGCGGAAGCGGAAGCAATATTGGCACTGGGCGCGCAGTAGGCGGAGGATCTGATCCATGAAGACGGGGTGGTATACGGGAATAGGAAGCTCAATGTGGCCAGCATGACCGGGGCAATTGGGCTGAGCGAGGTTGCATGTTGTACATCTATGAGAGGAAGAGGAACTCGGTCAGCATCACGTCGGCTCGGGGCGGAGTGTATAGAGTGTATAGAGCATGCGCGGGGACATACGTCGAGTCGCCCCAGGATCCCAGGGCCGGATCGTATAGGCCGCCAGGTATGGGGTTCAGGAGACTGTCGAAGGTCGTGGGATTCTCGATCTTCTTGACCGAGATGGCTCTGATCTCAGCAGGGCTCAAGAAATCGAAGTCGACCGTGTCGATGGCAGAAGCGATTGGCTGTGAGACATTCATGATGTCGGATGCTGCGCTGGCAACCCTCGTGTGAGGACTGCGACAGGAATGAGACGGATCAGCTTCGACAGCAAGACTGGACTCCAGCAGCGACTGGGAATGGCTGGGTAGTGGGGGTGGTTGGACTTATCGACCCGCGGAAAATTGAAGCTCGACTTTTTGGCGGCGTACGACGGCAGAAATAAGACTAGGACTGACATGGACTAGCGTTTCCCCACATCGGGTCCACTGGACTATTCGATTACCGGGTCAGAGATACCTCTAATCCCATCATCTACTTAGAATAGTTTATTCGGCGCTCTACATACGACGTTTACGAAAGACCTCATCTTCCACCCATCAATTAGATTAGACCCCCTCTCTTCTAGCTCGACGGGCATCGCGCCATGGACCGACGCGCTTCTCCCGGGCTCGGTCCCGCAACGATGGCGCATCTCGTATTCAAAAACCCGAGACGGCTGTGGACAAGGCAGCCAAGCTCGCCGCTCTCAAGGCCCGCGTCTCGGCCGCCATCGGGTCCAGCAAGGCCAAGGGGGGCTTGAATGTCGGCCTTCATCCCGCCCTCGAGGATCTTAGCCAGTGGAAGCCGAGCTCCAAATCCGCCGATTCGAGATCTGCCTCCAAACCCTCCTCCGCCGCCCAGCCCAAGAAGGCTCTCGATCTGGCCGGCCCTTCTGCTGAGGAGATCAAGAGCAACCCATACTACGACGCCAGCCTCGGCGCGCCCACGGCCAAACCACGACAGACCCGCCAGCTCATCTTTAACCAGAAGGGCAAATACATCCAACAAGCGAATGCCCTGCGTCGCCAGGCCGCGCTCGAGGCCCTCAAAAGAAGATCGCCGCCCAGACCCGTAAGGCCGGCATAGATGAGGATATCGACGTCGAGAAGAACTTTGTCGTCGAAGCCCCTCCCGACATCGAGTGGTGGGACGAAGGCCTTGTCAACGGGAACAACTACGAGAACATCGATAGCCCCGCCGCGCTCAAGATAGACACCGAGGACACCATTATCACGAGCTACATTCAACACCCGTGGCTATTGAACCGCCCCAAGACAAACACATCCCGGCGCCGAAACCCATGTACTTGACCTCGAACGAGCAGGCCAAGCTACGCAGGCAGCGCCGTATGGCTGATTTGAAGGAAGAGCAGGCTAAGATTCGCCGTAAGTGCCTTATCACTATAATTGCAGCTTTCCGACCCTACATACTCTGGTTTTCTTGTGTATCCTGCAAGCCCTCGGCCTTCCACATTCTGTGCCTACTAACATGACCTCGCATAGTGGGCCTGGTTCCCGCACCACCGCCAAAGATAAAAAAGGGAAACCTTATGCGCGTACTAGGAGAGGAGGCCGTCAAGGATCCCACGGCTGTCGAAGCCAGAGTGAATCGCGAGATTGCCGACCGACACGCGAAGCACATGGAGGCCAACGATGAGCGAAAGCTGACCCAAGAGCAGCGGCACGAGAAACTAGCGAGGAACCAAGAGAAGGACCTGGCTAAGGGCGTGCACACACTTGCCTTCAAGGTCAACAGCCTAGCTAACGGGCAGCACCGGTTCAAGATCAGCAAAAATGCCGAGCAGCACGACCTCAAGGGTCTGGTCATCATGCACCCCAAACAGAACCTAATTATAGTCGAGGGCGGCGAGCACAGCATCAAGCAATACAAGAAGCTGATGCTCAATCGGATCGACTGGACGGAGAACGCCCCGCCGAGAGACCGGACAGCCCAGAACGACGGCACGAGAGATTGGTTAAAGGCCGAGGATGAAAAAGGAGAGCTGAAGGACCTGGCACTGAACAAGTGTCAATTACTATTTGAGGGTGAGGTGAAGTCGCGGGCCTTCCATGGGTTTAAGTCGCGTGTGTGCGAGACAGACGCCGAGGCTCGGCAGCTATTGTCGAGGGCCAAACTAGAAAGTTTCTGGAACATGGCCAAATCCTCTACATAATTACGATAACATAGACAGATATTATCTGACTCGCTCTTTCGTGGTCTATGATAAAGTTTACGATGACTTCCATCCTTCCTAAATATCAAAGAGTGATTCTTGTTTTGTTCCCTGTCTGGTGGATGAAAGCTTGCCCCTACTCCAAACGCCTTCATTATTATGTTTTACTCCTCTTCTGCGTCCCCACACGTTCCGATAGATATTATTAGATCGAACATTGTAAACGCAACTAGGCACCGTCGAGCCGCATCATCCCCTCATCGAGATCATCATCGTCCATATCATAGTCGTCGTCGTAGGCTTGCTGTGCCTGGGCTTTCCGGAGTGCTTCTATCAACGCGTCATCGCCCTGGTTCTGCAGCTCCTTGATCTTCTCCTCATCTACCTTCTGCTGATGAGCCTTGAGATCTTGCAAGCTCCACATGCTGATGCCGTCCTGGTCCTTCGACTTGAACGGTCGCGCCATATCCCTCAGGAAACGCTGCGCTGTGATGATGGCCATATCGGTGCTGAGGTTGCTGTCCACGTCTAACATGGCCTGGTTGATCCACTTGGGCAATTGTGGTCGCTTTTTCTGGAACCGCCGATCTGCAAGAACCATGATTCCGTAGTCGTCCTTGCCTCTCAGCACACGACCTAGACATTGCGCGGCGTGCCGCATGGCGTCGAAAGACAGGAAGTCGTTTTCGCGAATGCGGTACGTCTCCCGCAGAAACTCGAGTCTCGCTTTGAGGATACGAGATTCCGTGTATTGGAATGGAACGCCAATACACAACACTGTTCGGCCGTACTGATGGTCGAAATCAATACCTTCCGAGACCTTTCCACGAGCGACACATAGCAAGACGGCGCCTCTCCCGTTGCAGCATGCGGTACGGTACGTTTCCAGTGCGAGCGAAGTCTCTTGTGCGTCGGGCGTTTCGACCAGGATCAACTTGTATTTCCAGACTTCATCCAGAATCCCCATGCCTTGCCACATGCTGATGATAGACTCCATGTATAGATAAGAGGGGAAGAAGACAACCAAGCCATCAGGCGTGACTCTGGCAAACTCGGTTAAGAGGTTGCCATAGTTGCGAACCACACTAGGTTCATTCCGGACTTGGAAACTAGTCGAAACCGGTGCTTGGTCACTGCCGCGGGTAACGATCATGGGTAAGAATGACCGTCTCGCCAGTGTCATGGTGTACGACTCCTGCACAACTGTTGAAAAGCCGAGCATCTTAGGATACATTTCTAGCGGCGACATAGTGCCGGAGGTGATAATAACGGAGCTGAATCGATCAAACACAGGTTTAATAGCGATAGCCGCATCAAGGCAAGTGAAATGAAGGACCGGGTTGGGAACCTCGGCTGTATCTGATTCGAAGGGCTCGAGAATGAGTAAAAACCCCTTCTCGTATGTGGCTACTAGGGTGGCGAATGTTGCGACTTCTTGTAGTGGCTGATAATCTTCAATGTTGGTGAGCTCAAGCGTCCTTACGAGCGACGTTAGTCTCTCAGCGCAGAATCGCAGAGGTTTCTTCTCGATGAAGGTATGTTCCTTCAAGTGAGACAAAAATGACGGCGGTGTCTCCGAGATGACCTGCCGGACCTTCATACGTGTTTTAAGGTACTCTATAAATCTCTTTAGAAAAGCCGTGAAGTGTTCGGCCCTTCGAATATTGCCGGGCACGGCTTCCTTGAGTAAGTCGTCGGGTAAGGCTGGGTTCGCCATGAAGGCATCCTCCTGACGAGCCTCATCGGCGTCGCGAAGGCCCTCGACAAGCTTCTGGTATTCGTTCTCCAGTTGCTCCCTATCCGTCTCCTTCATCTCAGCAATTTTGCGCTCTAGATTGACCGCCCCCCTGGTGGCTTTCCGCAGTGAATCCTCAGTAATGTCGGTACTCAGTGATTCGATGCATACATTGTCGATATTGTGGGCTTCGTCAAAAACGACGATGCAGTCCTTTGAAAATTCCTTTGAGACGCGCTCGGCGATCTTAGGATCTAGTAGGTAGTGATATGAGTAGATGATGACGTTGCAATACTGCATCTATATATAATTCAACGAATGAGCTTGACATGTCCAGTGGTTGTATTCTGGCCGAGCACCAGCCCAAATCATCAGGACTTACCATACGCCTCGCAGTGAAGTAAGGACACTGCTTGTGCTGTTCTCCATATCGCAAGAGGCCGTCGAGCGTCCACACCCCATTGGGGACAAGGTTGTGGGCCTCGAGTAGATCAAGATTGTCATGGTAAATGCAGGTTTCGACATCCTCACCCTTGCCCTTCTTTTCCCTGACGAAACCGGCCGTCAAGCTCCTGCAGCGTGCATCGACGATGGCACCGCTCTTCTCCCTCTTGACGGAAGGGTGGAGGCAGAGGTTCTTCCGGCTAGTCAGACCGAGGCCACGGAATTCTTCGACGTGACCCAACTCGTCAGCGCGGAACTTCATCAGAGCCTTCAGTTCGGCCAAGGCTTTCTCGATCTCGGACATGGTTCGAGAGCAGTAGATGAGTTTGCGGTGCTCGGGTAGTGCTGCTGGTAGGCGACGATGAGGGAGAGCAAAGAGACGGTCTTCCCGGTCCCCGAGGGCATCTCTAGGACGCAGTGGCCGCCGCTGCCTGCATCGAGGGTCCTCTTGAGATCACACATATAAGCATACTGCTCGGGGTATATCCGAGGGTATGGAAAGAGCACCGGGAGGTCGTCTATAAAGAACTTCATCTTGTCACAGCTCGCCTCAGGCGCTGTCGCGCGCAGTATTTATTTTCTCTCGGTAGAAGGCGTAGAAGCCCAGAGCAGGATGTATAACCTGATGTGTTGCGAAGAGGATTACTCGCCAGAGTGCAGTTGGATCACGGTCCCAAGAACTCTCCCTCCCGAGACCTCGAGCAGTCTGTGAAATGGTCCGTGTTGTCAGTGCAAAGCGATGTTCGAATTCCTGTAGCTTTGGCTCGAACCACACCAGTAACGTCATGTAATGAATGCTCTGTATGTGTACCTCTGCTCATATCATGTTACTTTTGCCCTACATATCGATAGAAAAGTAAGTATATATTGTCGTGAAATGGAAGCTAATCCAGACCTGCCTCAGCATTGGATTGATAAAGGCGAAGCTACAGGCAGCTATGGGTCCCTGCACAAGACGTGCTGTAGGTACCTACTTAGCTATAAGGTACCTGCGATACCCCACCTATTCCATACCACCTTGTAGGTAGTACATCTCTGTGGGGTCTACAAACGGACGCTAGGGTATAAGGGCATATTGCTGGGGCTCAGGGCACTCATCTGGACTTACCTTCTTCCCACACACTTTAGTCACTGGCTAGGGCACTCGCTGGTCGAGTCGTTAATACACACTCATTCATCCCCTGTGTGTTCATCTCCATGTGGCGCAATATACATAAGGTAGCAGACACTAGCCACAGCATTAGTTTTGCATACCGACCTTACAAGTTCACGGCTACTTCCACACGCCACACAATATAAATACTTACTTGGACACGTCCTTATTGCCCGAGGAATGTGTCAAACTGAAAGTCCCGCTTAGGCATATTAATCAAATTCATCTATTTGTCTATTACACGCTTATTATCTCAATGTTGATTACCCATTCTCGTCACCTCGCAACGCACCTCCGCATCTAAGTCTAACTGGTCCGCTGGACTAGAATCCCTCATGTTAGTAGAAAGTTGTTCGGGATTGCAAAAGGGTCACCCTTATGTTACTCGGCCTCATCCCGCATTAGTATTCTAACAGGAGATTTTAGTGTTTAATTGGCGTATGCGAGCTATTACGTTGTCCCGGGTTTTTTTTTTTTTTCTCTCAATTCCCGCTCTGCCAACCTCAACATCGGGAAATGTGATGATGTGCCTCTTTCCCTCACATATTCTTCGAACCTCGTGTCAGGCGTAAGGTTCCCCTCATCGTATGCCGCAGATGCAATTTATACTCATTATAAATTTCTCTCATATAGGTTGACATCCATTCTGGAAGGGGTTGCTTGACGGCATTCTAGTTCTCTGCTACTGATCAAGGGTTCAAGCGGTGCCTGTCAAATTGACTAGGGTATTGAACTCGCGGCTTTTTTTATCTCAGGATCGCTTTGATAGGTCAGGAGTGCCTAGTCTACTGCGTTCTAGGAGATGTAGACTGGTCTCGTTCCGGACGAAACCTTCTTCGAACCTACTTCTATAGAAAGGGGGTGACGAGGGCGGCTCTCACACGAGCGGCTACAATAGTTGGGTTTCCCCTATTTTATGTTCGCGTCCTTCGCGCATGAAGTTCTTAATGTATGGTATGCTCTTGGTTTCCAGTCTTCGTTGCGGCGCTCCCATAAAATCTATTGATAATCTATGTTAGGATTACGCAGCTTTGCTACCTCCATACTTGAGACTATTTTATGCGTTTGTCTGTAAGCACAAGCATAGTCGATTTTCACATCGCAGTTGCCGTATCCCTATCCGTCGCTGTTTGATGTTAGTACAAGGCGGAGTCTCTTCTTTCACCGGATCTCTAGTGACCTTGGCAGTTATACGCACCTTCTCGCAAGACCATATAAGTGGTATTTCTGCATTTTGAACAAAATATTAAACCTCGTAGCACCTTCGATCTCCTTTTGTGAGGTTCTGAAGGCGGATTGTCATCCATATCGTGCTCGCTTGGAGTGGTTCCTGATGGCGACCTATCAGCCCCTTGGCCTGTAATGTTTCCCTCGGTAATCATATGTTTATACGCTCGTGCAGAAAGTAAATTGGCATCAGATACGCGATTCCCAGTCTCTATATGTCCTTGTACGAAATGATCTAATGTATCTTTTCTGGTCTGTTAGGGTGAGTGGGATCAGCTCTGGTTGACGACACCAACTCGTTTGACACGCTAGTTGGATTACTTTGAAGCACTTCGTAAACACAACCAACTTCCTTGCCACGTTCACCCTCCTCAGCTATGGGAGGCCAATTCCCGGCTTATCTTGGGCCGCTATGAAGCTAGGCCCTTCGAGTCTAGGTCCCGTCATATGAGGATGAGCACCCACTCACCGAAGCTGCTGAACCATTAATGGTTTCAGGCGATATGAACGGCCAATAGTCTAGCCGGTTTACGATTTGCATCGCTTTATTTTTGAGTCTGAAGACGAGAATTTATTCTTCGCATGATGGTAAACGTGACCCGCGGTCTTTAGATTCTAGGGAACTCAATGATTCTCGAACTGTTTCATCTTGTTGGTGACTAAATTTGAGGATGATCCGACGGCCGACGAATCCTAGAGTTTGCCGGTCCTCTACCCTATCACACCTTCGTTCACCGTCCCTTGAGTCCTGTGGTAGTTAATATAATCTCTTCCAGTATCCCGATTATCACGGAAGCGTAAATTCGCTACATCTCCATATTATCTTGCTTGGTTAGGTGCCTTAAAGCAATTAGCCATGAGCCGTACTACTCAAGAAAGCACAATACATACAGTTTTGCTTGTTGCTGACTTAATAAGACTATCTGGAGTAGAAGTCCCAACTGGTTCGGTAACTGTAGCCCCTGATTGTACCTCTCTGGTTTAGGCGACTCAAAGCCTCATCGAACCTCGCCTCGGAAGCGTGGTGGATCTGGAATGAGCTGTGGTTGAACATTGATGATTGATGGATATGGCCTGTACAATACGATGATAGCTTCGGATTGAAGCTATTAAATCCTTTCTTAATTCGTCATCGAGTCCATCAATTTCGCTTCTAGCCGCCCTAATACGCCAGAACATTACCGGACACTGATCTGTCGTATCCTTAATCGTAGCTAGTAATCATCTTGAGAAGATCTCGACTGGTGTGTCGGTTTTAGCCTTGTGTACCTCCTGCTCCGAAATAAAACCCTCGAGCTACTCCTATGCTAGACGGACCTATTGAGAATCTGGTACGACTAGATTCCGAGCTCAACTATGCTGACAAGGCACTAACTGTTCCCAGTATCGCTACTATATCCTTTCGGAACCCGGGATCATCGTGCGAGACGAGGATAACTGACTGGGAAAGTATATATCATCGTTTGAAGATGAGAAGTTCGAGAAGGATGATTTCCCGGTGGAAGCTTGATCGCATGCCGTCCGGAATAATTTCACCGATACCCGCGGCACCCAAAATTGGGGGCTGGAAGATAGCTTTTGGGGGCCATGGAGCGTTGATTGACGCCTCCTCTAGCTAAGTGGCCGATGCATGAAGCAAGGGGTGCTGGCCTTCCTTTGTGGTCGAGTCTCCCGTCAGCAAAGCAGGTTTATATTGGGTTGCTACGGGCTAGTCCAAGCTTCTCGAGGCGTTTTGAATTTGATATTGACAGCGATGATCGGAATACTATATTTTAAGAATAGAAAGATACAATAATTATATAACCGTATCGCAATATTTAACTACCAGGCTATGCTCGGTTCTTACAGCGCCTACTACAAGACCATGTGGGCTATGTTGATAATCCTGAATCGTCGGTAAGCTAAAGTGGTGTTCAACTTGATGCCTAGTCAGAAAAGTCCTCTCTTGTGCGCGCCCAAAATGAAAATAAGCTGTATATCATGATGCTTTTTATTTCAACAGCCCGAGCGGGTAAAAGCACGGCACGGTTATTAACAATGTTCCGGCGTCTCTTGTGTCAATCACCCATTCATCGTGGGGTCCAGTGAACCAGACTGTCGGATCCGATGTAAGGACCCTTAATCTGTGTGAGACGCATGGAACTCAAAATTGACGACATGCATATTGTTGCGCTTCTGTGTTGAAACCTAGTCTACACGGGATGCGACAGTTAAATCGAACATGGCTGAGTTTCGAAAACATCTACGATGTCCAGCGATGCCTAACTATACCTTGCACCTCTATTGTCACCCCTCTTCCCTTTTCCCTCTCAAGTAGGTAGCTTTCAGAAACCGCAAATATGCCCCGCACGAGGACAGCAATCCTATAATCGGGCAGGTTTCGTCCGATGGAACGCCGAACCTCGGGAACTCGCCACGTTCAAGGCTCCCGTTGACTGCCTCGGCGAAGAGCATGTGTACTAGCTAGTAGATGGGTAAATGAAGTCGTGATTTTGAAACTAATCCGATTGAGATCCTTTCTTTGTCCTTCGAGTAAGGCCGTAACCCACAAAATAGGTTCACGATATCTAGTCTGCGGCAGAGCCAGCCTCCTCATTCCCAAGGTGCATGACTAAGTTGAAAGCTCTCGCAAGGTTCGCCCTGGATAGGATACTTAGCTATTTGATTTGTATTTGACATGTTTTGTAATTTAGCCCCTAGTAAGGAACGGGTCAGTAAATATAGCAGACTTCAGATGATCTAGCGTGATCGAACGGACCTCTGCTATTCCTGGAGCCTTTCGCGATCTGCCGGAGCTCCACTTGACGGTTCCTTGGTGCTAGTGGCCACGCAAGAAAGGGTACTTAGGTAGTGCAGTACTTAAGAACCTATGCTGCAACCGTCGCAAAGGAATGGGACGCCAAGCGGTGCCATCCCCGCAACCTGCCCGCACAGGGGTCGAAAATAAACAGCGCCGTAATGTAGGTGAATCGATCAACATGGGACGAAAAGGAGCCGATAGATGATTTTTAGATCCGGAGCGCACCGGAGAATAGTAGTAGAGGGCAAGGGAATTGATGATAGTCTGACATTCTCCGGCACGAAAATACCCATGTTGCTTTCAGTACTTCTTATACTAGGTAATAGGTAGGCTTATTGGATTTTGACAAAATGTAGCTACTAGGTCGGCATAAAGCATGCGTGGATTAAGCCAAGTATGCCGAGGCCTTTTCGCACCTAATATCCTGATCTTGTATCGATGTAAGAGTCTTAGTACATGTCACATGAATTAATTCATAGATATGGAATTTGCCATGTACTGGACCCGTTTGACGATGGGTTAGTCACGGCACCTGTACGGCGATTTGCCCCACGTCAAGTAAATAAATCAGACCGTCATAAGCCCGCGCATAGAGTCAAGTTCATATTCCGCTTTGAGCTACACTAATGCCATGCAAAGCCAAACCAAACGAGGGTATAGACTTATTCGAAGTGGACTTATTGGAAGCATGGGAAAAAAGACAAGTTCTTGGCAGGTTTGAAAGCTTAGTAGTGTTCGAATCCGTATTGTAGGTACTTAGCGGGAAAATAGCGAGGTATATTTTAGCTTGCCGACCTACATATAGGTATCTACAACCTGGAGCGCATCAGAAGCAGCCTTGAATAGAACCAAACAACATAACTCAATGCAGTCCGCATATCGCAATAATATTTTATCTTATCTATCTAAAAGTTGGCATCGATTGAAAAACGTGGGCGACGCCCCGCAACTCGGTTAGTGCCAGAACTTGATACCGACCGGCGGAGAATCGCGCGCACTACTGTACACTTTCGTATAATTTAGCTTCTAAAGCTAATAATAACAGTATATCCCCACATGATTCAGACCATCTAGCATGGGTACCACGGTCTTGTATGTATGAAATGCATGGAAGATTCCGTCCTGAGGTTCCTGGTCGGCGCTGCTGGCGATGGGGTAATGGATGTTGCCATGAACGAGCTACCTAATTAGGGCCGGTAATATTGACGGAAGCCGAGAAGAAGGTGACAAAAAACAAAAACAGCTGTATGTCAGGTCCCCGAAAAGCACGCTACTACTATTATCGACATTGACGTAACGAGCACGAGCTACAGTACGATGAATGGAATGATCTGACCTTGCTTGACCTGCTTAGGCACACACTATCCAGGTTCAGGTTCAGGTTCAGGTCTCGACGATACGCGGAGAGCAGAAGACATGAGGGATCCCAATGCCTGTCCATATCTCGAGTGTCTCAGGCCCGCCGTACCGCGGAACGGTACGATGTCATGGTTTTTTTGTTTTGTTTTTGCAAGCCAGCAAGCCAGCATGCCCTGACATGCACCTCGAGCCACTGCAGAAGCTCTGCAGAAGCCTTTGCATGGTAGCGTGCTTCGAGACAGCGGGTTGGTAACACAGCAGACAGCACCATGCCGCCATGCCACCATGCCACACCACCGCTGCATGGGGAAGCTTCCATTCAACGGTTCCTCTTGCCGTGCCATTGGCATTGGGGCTAACTGCGGCTTGCCTGGGTCGCATCTTCTGCACCTGTTGGGCCGTGGGTGGCACAGAGCATTTACTTAGACTTAATACCTACCTACTTAGACTTGGTAGGTACTATGTAGAGAGCATGGGTGGAAAGTCCCCCAAGCTATTCCCAGCATGTAGGGTTGCATCCACCCTGCCGTCCAATTGCCTTTCTTCCTCTGCGACTCCATTTCCGGAGTAAGGAATTTCATCATACTTGTAACCATACTTGTACTGGCCATGTACTGATCTGTGTATAGAAACTGCATCGAGGTACCCACGATGCAGGGCCGCTCTTTTTCAGCCGTGCCCAGTCTCTCTCCTCCCACCCTCTGGTGGCCCTAACGTCCCTATCATCGTCAACGACTATCCGACACCATGTGTACATGGCCCGCCCTACCACGGCCGGCCATGCAGCATGACTTAAGGGCCTTCTATGTAGTGCAGTGTAGTGTAGTGTAGTGTAGTGTAGTGTGTATGTATGTTTGTATATGGCCATTCTGCCTTGACAGTCTTGACCTTATTACTTCTTCTAATTTTTTGCGTCTTATTATAGCACTACACAGACCCTTCTACGATCCCCCAGAGTTGCACTTGTTACCTTTGTTGTGGGTATAGGTACTCCTTGTACATCCTCCCACGGCCTTCATTTCGTTTTGCTATTCACGTCTCTGTTGGGAACTTTGTATATCAACCCTGTTAACCCTGTTACCTGGACCCCTTCCAGCTTGTCTTTTCCCCCGTGTGTCTAGATCAGCCAGAGCCCACGGAGAACCAGTCAAGCCACGTCTCTGACATAATGAGGTCCTATTAACCAACCCATTTGTTTGTCTGCGCCTCACGCTGTCTAAGTTCCAAGTTGGCTGCTTGCTATAATAATCAACGTCACCTTGTCACCAAAAGGCTTCACTCTCTCTCACCATGGACCTCTCACCTCCGTCCCTCATCAGATCGCCAGCATCCTCTCGAAACTCTAACTACTCACGGAGCCCCAGCCTGGGTCTTGACTACCCATCATCGAACCTCGACGAACCCTTCTACAAGGTTGGTTCTATATACGAACAGTCCTGCGCCGCCATATCTCCCGCCATGGACTCTGATAACCCACATCAGCATCTCGATGCAACAACTTCAGCCGAATGGGCGGAGACGACAGTGATGCATTCTGTCCCGTCCATGGGCGGACAGGGTATGTTATCTTCGGACTACGTCCCGTACGTCAGCTATGACTCGGCAATGCATGCATCATACAGCCACGATTTATACTCGACGCATATGGCTCATGCACCCGCACTTTCATATGCTCCATCCCCTCTCGCCTCCATGCCCTCTCGCTCGCCAGACCCAAATTCCTCCAGACATTCAATCTCTTACCATAGTACGTCACCGATGCCCCGGATCAAGTTGGAAGGCGGGCACGATTATTCCAGCGGCGGCGAATTATCCCAGTATCCCTCACCAAGATCTTCCCACGCCTTGATGGCAGAACCGGGTAGTTATGGGTCGCAGGCCGGTAGTTCGGGCTACCTCTCGGATGCGCCGTCCGGATCATGGGCGAAATCTGACTATCCTCCGATGGACGCCGACCCGTATTATGCGGGACACAACGCTGGCCCAAGCTCCCTCCCCTCAGACCGGCGGCAGCAGGCTTCTTCAAGATCGTCGCGGGCCCCGAAGCGGCAAACGCGCAAATTAACGTCAAAAGAGGAGGCCAACTTCCAGTGCGAGGTGGAGGGGTGCGGCAAGCTCTTTAGCCGGAGTTACAACTACAAGGCACACATGGAAACTCACGATAAAAAGCGAGAGTACCCTTTCTCCTGCACCTTTGAAGATTGCAACAAAAAGTTTGTGCGAAAAACCGATCTGCAAAGACACCACCAAAGCGTTCATATGAAAGAGAAGAACCACAAGTGCGACTATTGTAGCCGACTCTTCGCAAGAAAAGACACGCTTAGGAGGTAAGACTCTTTCGGGATTTATTACTCGACATTATACATAGTGTTTCGAGACCAGCTGACCTTTTGTGGGCAGACACATGGAAGACGGCTGCTCCAAGCGCTTCGACATCGGCACGATGGATCTTCGTGGCAATGAAGGCTACGATACCTACAACGTACCGATAAGAGCAGTGCCTAGTTCATCCGGGCACCTGGTGGCCCCGACACCACATCTTCCGCCCATGTCGCTTCCGCGGGGTGGGAACGACGATGGCATGGCAGACATGCACCCGTATATGAAGAGATGACGCTAGAGCGGACCGCATTTGGGCAGGAACAAAATTTACGACGCAATACCAAGATATGACCATCTCATATTTTTTTTATCGAACTTTCAAGGCATACCCAGAGACGGCGCGAATTACGTACCGATCAACCGGATTATTGGCATAGACGTTTCAATTTGCATGGGCTGGCCGGAATATGGGCATATGGGAACGTGTTGTACGCTAAGGGGTTTTTTTTTCTTGAACATTTTTTTTCAGGTTTCTTTTTTTTTTCTTTCAACTTTTGTACTCTAACTACGAATAGGCGGGTACCTGGGGCATTGGGGACAGCATGGATAAACCGGTCATTGGATACGACAACCGCTTCCAACATATTTTTTCGACCAACTATAGTATTAGGTATAACAGCGCCGCCTATCTAGCGACGGCCTTATGGGACAGTGGGTCGTCGAGTGGGGTGGATTCTGGAATAACAAGACAAAGATTTGATTTCCCACTACGCTTAAGCATATACACAGACTACAATGACTAAGGGAAATTTGGGTTCCTCAGTAACGGAGGATTCACAATTTCACGCACATTTATTTACAGGTGCGGTGCGGATATCGATGCGACAATTAGCATGGATTTGGCGAAGGATGGGGTGGTCGTCTCTCGGAAAGGTAACGAACATGATGGAAAACACGAGCTAAGTAAACAAACAACGACGACGCCACGTTTTAAAAACGTGGTGATTTGACATTATAGTATTTAAGGATCTCTGACGCTATATTTAACCACACAGATTGACGAATAGATAACGGAATAATATGAGTGCCTATCTCACAGTAGGCTGGAACTAGGCTAGTCGGGTGGGTAAAGCTGGGGAGGAATGGGCCGAGAAAGCGTGGAGGACGCCAGAAACCATCATAGCATTACCGCGTATTGCATGTTTAGCATGCATGCTCCGGGGGATCTGAAGCGCTGTAATTAGATATAAGTGCAGAGGAGAGATGACGGCAGGGGTACGTGCGCACGCCCGCATTCCATCATCGCTTCGAGATGTAAGTAGTGTACAGTAAAATCAATGATTGTCTGGGACGGTCAATGGAACGATATTGTGCTGTAAGTGACAGGTCTGGCGTCCTCGACCAAGCCGTCTCTGGTTAGGCCGAGACCCATGACGGGCTCGAGAATGCTACCGACACGCTTCCTCTCTCGCCAGTACGATGTGTGACCACGGAGGCTATGTCACCGAATGCGCCGTATTCCACCATCGCTCACGAGGTGAGCATACTTAAGGTAAGGGTAAGGTAATCGTCATCCCGAGCAAGTCGGGGGAGATGAGGCCGGCCAGTGGATCTGGTTGTCTTGGCGCATTAGTAGTAAGTCATTAATAGACTCGACCGAGTTTGTATTATCATGTGTGTACTGTCACGACCAACATCGATCCCAAACACTGGGCATGTTTATTCGTTGGTGGGTATATCTATAGGGGAAGAAGAACATGAACTACCAAAAAGTTCCAAAAGACGGGCCGTCGCCGCCCTCTCCCTGTTGGTGAAGAGTAATACATATCATGGCCGCCTATGTCAGCCGGCTTCGCTCACCAGCTCACTAACACGTGTTAGGACTCATGTTGCGCGTGGAGCAGAGATGGCAATGCACGTCTGTCCGACGAGCCAACGGCGCCATAGTGCTTAGAAGAAGCTTGCTATGGCTTGGCACATGTTGGCGACTCGACTCTTACTCCCATCGAGGCGTGACGTGATTGCGATGACGTTCTCGTTTGCCATGAGCATCCCGAGCCACGAGCCATCATCTCTCGACGGTCAGAAAAGGCAATGTTTAGCTTGGGGCAGCGTGCAGATTTGGCATCTCACTTGCAGGCTCTTGCAGCGAAGGAGCCTTTGCTGGATACTGATCGGACCCGACACGGTGGCATGCTGCCGATTGGGCAATGGTAAACCTGGATACAGTCCAATCTGACCCGCGCGTGTCCCTCTTTCTGAAATTTGAGGAGACCTATGACGGGACCGGACGTCTACGAACACAGATGTAGACAAAAGTTCATATCACTTCGGCTTGGCCCGAAGTCGGAATTACTAGATAGCAAAATATGAGACAATGACGGAATGTTGGACCCTCAGCCTAACACCAACTGCACCGTTATGACAGACTCGTTATGGACGTGGGATGCGGCGCATAGCCTCGTCCGGTACAGAATACGCAAACCCGGTATCGCGCAAAAGACCAAATGACTGTCAATGCAAAGCCGTAAATAGCCGTGGTGAACCTCTCGGCCGAAAGCAATATTACAGTTGTGTTGTAGAATATGTGTCGTAGAATAAGGTATGTTGTAGAAGATATCCCACAAGGATCCGGGACCAGTTATCGTACCGAAGCCCTCAACCGTCGGCCCCGTACACTCTTGCCCGAAATGGTACTGTATCACTCATCGCACGCTCCTGATTCCTTCAAGGAACAGCTGATCTGGTTTAGGTGCCGTCGGGCTATAATTAGACCATGAGGCTCCCGAACAAGCGACCGGTAATTTTTAAATGAACAACGACAAGACCAACCACGGTTATTATTAGCTGAGAAAGACATGTTGGTCATCAGCAACGCGACAAACTTCCTTATTGTTTCCCACGGGTCGTCAGCCACCCCTTGATTCTTCGCCGCTGCCGCACATTCGAGCCACATGGCATTCCGCCCGTGCTATGCAGGAACGCTCGTGGTCAGGCGGTGCTGGGGACTTGGCATCACCACACCGCAGCTGCGGGCGATGAAGGAGCGAGAAGTTCCTCCTGTCGAACAGATGCGCCCGATAGCGGATACTCGTCTCGCGATACGGCTCGGCAAAGCAGGGTAGATATGCTTCATAATAGAGGCAAGTAACCGGCTTGGATTAGTACCTGACATAAGTATCTCGCTCTCTCTATGCTGCGGACATTGCATCGGACGGTCGCTATAGGAAGCATGAAGCCAAGCTCCGAGCTTCAGACCGGACCGTGGTAGCCGGGTGCCTATGAATACTGTGTACGGTTCTCACTTAGACCGTTGGTACTTTTTTCGGGGAGAAAGAGAGTGCTGACAGGTCTACATCTACAGTAGATCCGCAGCTAAATGCTTTCCGCTTGCCAGATTTCAGTACAGTAGCTCGGGTATTCATGGCTGCTACCGGGTACAACCTAGTAGTCTAGGTTAGTTCCAAAGAGACAAGCTATGAATAACCGTACACGCCGTGTATAATGTACGGCAAGCCTTGTCGCCTCATACCAGACCAGATGACTACCAAAGATGCATCGTGAAAGAGGCAGACCCGCCGGGAGGAAGCAAAAGTTTCAGCCTCGCTACGATATCGATATTCACTGACTCCATTCACATGCTCGGTCTGCAAGCGAACAAGAGAGAGGTATGCATCTGGTAGCTGCTACGTACCCGGTACAGTGACTCAATCGTCGACACCCTTGGCCTGTCCACATTTTATAGCTGCATCTACCCTGGCCTATCCACCCCAGGTCTTGCAGGTCCTACGCCAACCCCCCTCCCAGCTCTGTCCCCAGCCCCTTGGGACCTGAGTTGCGTGCGGGTTCTAGCGGGCTGGAGGCTCGCCTCGCTATGTAACATACCAGCAGCACAGTCGTGATGGGCATACACTAGACCAGACTAGTACGCCATGGCAAGGGGGTAGATGCCCCAGGCAGACCTAGGCTTGCCGGGGTATGAAGATTGGACGAAGGCCGCTCTTTCACACATAGAAACAGAGTCTCTTTGCCGACCTTTTCAGCCAAGAAGAGCGGTCAGCTTAAGATTTAGGTACTCGAGCTCGAAATTCGTTGTTGATTCGCCGCCCAAATCGTCTTTCTCCGCATTCAGACGCTCGACAGCCAACCAGACGAGTCCCCTTCCACCCCAGGCTCCTCTCCCGTTGATCAGGGTCACACCAGAGTCTTCAAAACCATCGTTTCCAGACACTCTTGCGGTGAACTTAGCAGTTTAAAACAGACCCGACGCGACACGGCCATAGCACACAGAGAGCATATGAAAGCTTCGGCCAACGGCAACATGTTGCGAGAAACCGACACTGACAAGAAAACGATAGTACAGCCAGCAGAAGCAGCACTCCGGGATCCATGAGGCCCGTCCCACAATCAGGCAGAAAATACAGAAAAGGCCCAAGCCCGCTCCATGTCCGCTCATGCACACTGCCTCTTCCGTCGACGATTCTCGTGTCCATCTTCGTTCAGCTTTCCCGACTTTTTATGCTGGCGAGTTCGCTGCCTTCACCTTAAAATGTCGCAATGTTTCGCTCTCTACTTTGGGAATCTCGGTTTACCTCTAGGTAGGTCGAGACTCGGTACGATGGATCCTAAGCGTGTCACTTTACTGCCTTGCCGTGGTTCCGGTCAATTCTTGTCAACTCAAGCTCAATCGATGACTCTGCTTTGAGGAATTGGGGCCTTTCGCGTACACCACCCATACGTTCAACATTGGCCACAGCTACGAGATAGGATAGGTAGCCTTTTATTTCCCCACCATCGCCTTTACCGTAAACGAGATTGCGACCTATGCTGAGGATATTGGGTTCGTTGTTGTTGTCATCTATCTTCTTCACCACCCCACTAAGCTCTTGGTAAAGGAAGCCTCTTGATCACTCTGTAAGTACTATACACTACATATTAAACCCGTAACGGGCTATTGGACAGCAGAACCTGCTCGACATGTCAATCACCTTCCCTGAGCTCATCATACGAGATTTCTGGAACGCTCAAACGATCTAGGTAGTTGAAACAATATGAGCTATAAAAAGCATTGCCACGTTTTTCTCCTTCACGCAAGTGGCATGAAATCCCGGCCCGACCCTCGCATTTAGGGCTGGTTCTTCAGTACAATAATTAAGATGCTCGGTCAGGAAAAGCCTACTGGGAAAGGCTTGCGACTGCTACGTTGCGCTCATATGAGAACAATGCGTGATACCAACACTATAGAATCTATGCGAAAGCAACATTTTTTAACCTAGCTACACTGTACTGTGGTCGGGCCTTGAAATAAGATGGAATAGCCTTAGCCACCTATTAGTTCTTCTTCATGCACACTGGTTGTTACACGTGTCGCCTTGCCCTTACTCACAACTCGCCGAGCTTGGAGTCACCTACGGTGTCACCTGCTTTATGGCATTGTGTATGTTTGTGTAAAGCCAGGCTGATATGAATGGAAACTTTACGTTGCCCGCCCAGTTATGTTGAGCACCAGGTGACTAGCGAGCAACCGTACTTTTACTCTGCTTCTGCGTAGGCGCCATCTATTTAACATTATCTCATAGAAAAGTATCCATGAGACACAAAAGTTGCACAGCAAGGGGCCAGTTAGTAAGTCTAACAGATGGAAGAGGAGACTATGGCAATTATACTTGCCAGTTATAACTTCACTCCTCGCCAAGCTCGAGTAGTCGAGTAGTCACACAGTTGCTTCGAACGAATAAGTAGCCTACGTAACACTCTGGGAGGGTATTGAATCTATATGTTACATATCAATGTCACAGTCCTCGGTTTATGCCCCCGAAGAGTGAAAGGAGTACTCTGAAAGATATATGCGGTGCAAATGTGTAAACAACCTGAGCCGCAGCGATAGGCGCGGTAAACGACACTTACTGCTGCTGAAGATACGTTCGTTACTCTTCAGCAAAATGACTGTCGTACAATGATGGATGCGCCTTTCCATTTATTTCCATATATAGTCCACGAAGGAGCAGTTTCAAAGACGAATTTAAAGAACCTTATCTACGTTACGCCGTATAGATACACTACGCCACCCATCTCATTGATTACACTGCAGTATCTTAACTAAAGCAAATATATCGATTTTGTATCCATGGTGCGATATGAGGCGCTGGGTTCGCGTTAAGCGTGCGTGAGAAGTCGCAGACAGATGTTGAGAACCAGCGTACACGAAAAGCCTCCTTTCTGTATATACCCTCGTACGCGTAACAGGTACAAGAGCACAAAGCTAACGATATAGCAAAACAAGCCGCGTAAGTAGAAGAGACACTAGCGGGAAAGAATTCGTACCAGCTGATGCGTCTCTGCGGCACAGATGATGAGATGGCGCTGTCCCGAGCCAGATGACGCACATGAGAGTCCATCGTACATACATGATCTACGGAGTGGGAGGCGTTGTTTGAATATGTACGTCTCAATGTAACCCCTACCCCCCTTCTCCCAAAAAAAAAAAGTTTATACAGACTTCAAGAAAAGGGGCAAGCGTAGACAAACGAATGAAACTGTAAACCGCCTTACCATGAGCACTCAACTCGATACGACTATAGACAGGCTGAGAAGCCAGCAATTTTAATTAATTGGGCAGAATTCGCACAAAAAGGTACACATGGAACAAGTAAAATGTCACTTATACTTTCTTCCAAGTCGAGGGACCCTCAAAGCCAACAGCATTCCTACACAGTCACCCCACGATGTGTTGCACAACGACCAACCACATATAGCCATAGTCTCCCACTACTTCAAATTCGTAGTAACCGGATAACACAATAGAACTCCCGGTTTGCCACCATTTGATTTGATAAGCAGTGCACGCGTAATTAATCCGAATATCCGGTCCCGGAGAACACCAGTTCGTTTCCCACATGGCTATTCAGGGGCGACGCACGAGGACCCTCTGCCTCGACAGCTAACTTCGTTCTGTTGTAACTGTTATATCTGCGATGGTCCTTTTCACCCATGGAGCCTTGTCAGCCAGATATATCAAATGTTTCTAGTTCCGGCAGTCAAGGGATCTACCAAGCCGCCCCCCGGGCGAGAGTATCGCACCCCCGGGTGTGTGGTCAGAGTACAATAAGGCCGATAATCTCTCCCATGAGAAGGACTGTACATGAAACGGCCTGGCATACTGTCACTGGTCATATCCTCGGGGATCGAAGAATGGGAGGGTGGGTGGCAAGTAAGCCCCTCGATTGGATTCTGCAACCGCCCCAACACGTGTCTATCTTGTCACTGTCGAACGGTGTAGGCCACGTCCCCGACGAATAGGCGCCGACGAAATCCGACTTTGTAGTGTAGAGGGCTAGATGCCCCCTTGGCCGTCTCGAAAGCGTAGGGTGGTGAATTAAGACCTTCCCAGATTGTGGCCGTGGGTGGGATGTATAACCCACACCACTAAGAAGTCCATAAATAGCTTCCACCTGCATCTACATGCGCGGTACAAAGGGGTAACATGTACGGTACTTGCTGTGAATTAAGCCAAGAATATCCTACGTAGTTGGCTACTTTTGAGATCCTACCTTGTTGGCTATCAAGGGGTTCGTTCTACGTCCCTTTGGCTCTATTTCATATTAATCTTGGCTTATACTTGGAACTATATACATCTGGCTACTTGCAACCTCGCATCTCCCATTACCAAGGCCAAGTGGACAAAGATATCACGTCCAGTAGACATAGGATAGGTACAATGTCAGGAGAACGGCATTTTATGAACTGGGGTGTGGAAAGAATAGCGTGCCGTTCAAGCATTGCTGTGCCTCACCCATAGCCAACGAACCGCCCTAAGCGGCACAGTCAAATGAATAACCAACCAAACCATTTGAGCAACAAGGACAGTAAATTATCATTTAGGACCCATTGCACAGTACATACTAAGCACTAAACAATGGTATTTCTTTCTGTAGTGTCCCGCCATCGAGGCCTGGCCAACACTATGGTTGTAACTCATGCGTTGTAGAATATTAGTCATTCACATAATTTGTACCCCGACTACCGGTATAATGGGGGTAAAAGGAGCCAATTATATCCTCGAATTAAGATCCTCGATCGTTTATGTGGATGTTACCAGGTTCGCTATCAAAAGTTGAGGACGGTAGTTCATGGACACCATTGCGTAAGAACCCCGTAATTATAGAACAGGGTGCGCCTTCTAACATCATAACCACAATCCTTTGTTTCATAGAAAGCAGTATCATACTAGGAGCCAACTAACAGAAAGCTTCAAATTCATGTTTATGGAATTCTTATACTGGATCCAAGTGTTCCGGCACAACAGTAAAGGCTCCACCCCCAAGCCAAGGAGACAAGAAAGTTAGCCAACAGAGGTATTTTACAGCTCTTGGCATAATTAGAGAATTACAAACCAAACTTATGGTTGGGAACTAACGTACTAACAATAAACCACACATGTTGGTAGCTACATCACTATGGTAGACGTACGAGATTATCTCCGTTAAGCTTGAACCGAGATGAATTCGAGGCTTATCATTCCGCGCAAGACCGCAAAACGCTTCCGTGGGCTTGATGGTCTACGAAAATAAACACTATTTGTTGTGTTGTGCAGTCTTGAGTCTTCGATGAGACAGGCAGACACCTAATGTATTCCGGGCTGCATATATCAAATGAACTAACTCGCTGCATTTATATCCCCCGTAATTACCTCCTCATGTGTAACGCTGAATTCGTGATAATTATAAAGGGACCTAGGTCTATATATATAACTAGGAGTAGTCCATAGTAGGACCTTCGCGCAACAATAGAAATCGTACGGTACCCTTGTCATGGGCCACAACCATACAGACAAAGAGACATATGTGAATAGTTAGAAAGCCCCTACGAGGATAGTTCTAGAGCTTCGTGCAACGATAAGTGCCTACTGCTTACCATATACTGAGTGAATGACAACCCTGCAGGCAGCTCATGCGAAGGTCCTGACAACCAGTCGTCGCTATAGTTGACCTCCTTGACCCCTCGCTGAGTGTCACACGTATCGAAGTACCAGGGGCCGAGTATATGAGCCCAGAAACATACTTAACCTATTATGTATAATAACATACGAGCGTGGCCATTTATACGAGACGTCAGCTTAACGTGTGCTTCCTAATCTCCGTGCCAGGAAACCGGGATCTAGGCACGCGGATCTGACCGGAACAAAGAGACGCTCTGTATATAGTCAAGTAGTCACATAGAGCCCACGGAGATGACTTCACTGGTCCTCTGTGCAACAACAGATGTTTGCACCCTACCCCCTTGCGAGGTTCGTGACACTCCGAAACATGCTATGCGATAGCGAGCCAAAGCAAGGAGGGAAAGGGACCCGAGGTGAGGCAACTGGAAGCGAGGTTGTCTTAAGTATATAGACTGGAGATCTCCCACTTCAAGGGGACGAGGAGGCAAAACCTTGGTGGTCCCCTTGACTCCCTGGAAGATTATTGCATTTCGAATATCTTTCAGGCTCTTGTTGCACCGAGTGTTATAACAATATTTCCAGAAACAAGGAATTATATCTACATAGCCAACGTCAGGCGCTCAGTGATATATGGGATAGGTCCCGAAAACTACCGCTATGAACATGCAATGGCTATATACTAGAAGCCACTTGTCTTCGTTGCATGCCTGTGCCTTATGGCAGCTTACTAGTATCACAGCTGTATATAAACGACTCTATAGGGCTACTACCGGCGACTGTATTATGCGGGCCCTTGATTATATGCGAGTAGAGGTGCTATTATCGGACCTTCATATAAGCAACTCATAGGGTACTGTATACTATCTATTGTAGGTCACTTTTGTAAGACGAAAACGATAACAATAAACATAGCTAGAACTACGGAGGGGCTGTCGAGTCTCCAACGAGAGGTTAATTTAAGGATCTAACATGGCTTGTTCGTACAATAACATTCAAAGTGGCAAGTGGAGGCGGTGAATCCACTAAATTCCATGAGTCACCACGACCGTGACATCTCAGAGGCATATGTCTATGCAAACATGGTGACCTTGTAACAGGCAACAATAGTCATGAGCGCTGAAGGCGGACGTCAAGGCTCACTTAAACTCGCAAAGCACCTCAAGAAATGTCACGAGGCGCAGGCACATAGACGTAGACAAAGAGGCATCCTAATTACTGACAGGAAGCTTAATGACCCGCTATCCATTAAACGATTTATATATTCGCAATAGAGGGTATTCGCTATCTATATCCTTTGAGTAGTGCTAAAAGACATCTATCTATAACGCCTAACCAAAAACAAAAACAAAAACAAAACAAAATCACGAATTATAGCAGATAGCCAGCTCATACGCAGAGTCAACCCGAAGACGTAAGACCTCGCTTCGCGACTTTCAGCGCCCGGAGGGCAGGTAGCGTGTTCTCCTTTCCCGGTCGGCGTCCGATCTCTTGACACAACATGCGGATCAGATCATGATTTGCCCAGTAGCTCGTGTGGGCGCTGAGCATGTTAAGGTACTGCAACTCTAGGGGCCCACCGCCCGATCTTAGGAAATAATCGACTTGTCCGTTGTCGTTGAGAAGAAGCGCTTTTCTTTCGGCTATCTCCTCACGCGTGAAGTCATGAACTTCGAGCTCGAGTTGTGACGGGAGGCGTATGGTCGACGGCTTGACAAAGGTTGGATTTGAAGCAGTCGTGGAGGCAGGCGAGGCTCCTGGAACGAATCCCAGCACCGCGTTTCCCATCGACTGTAAAAATGATGGTGACGCGCTGGGTACGTATGCTGTTTTCAGGCTAGCCGCGAACATGGGGTCGATTGTTCCGTTAAGCAAGTACGCAACTGGGTCTTCGCGAGCGAGTATGTTGTATATATTATCGACAGCTAGACATCCAAATTTGCCCGTATCTCCGACTACATCACTGGACCGAACGTCAGTCTGATTGGCTCCGGGTTTGAGTCGGCCTCGTCTCGGCAACAACGCGCCCTTTTCTAATAATAAGAAGAAGGCAACTGGGCTACCGAGAAGAAATAGATTTTTTGTGTCGAACTCAAAGAGTTGCGTGTCGATTGGTTTGGTGATCTGTAAACTCGGAACAGAGGTAGGCTGTCGCGACAAAACGTCCACCGACATCACGGTACCCAATGAATGGGCAATCAAATGAACTCGTCCCTTTCCGAAAACCCGGGGTTGTTTCGACACCATAACCTATAAACACGATTCGCTTCTTTCACAAGTGATGTAACCATCTTGGGCTTATGTTGCGACATATAGAACGGAACATCAAACATGACGTCTGATATCATACTACGCACAGCCGGAATTGTCCGAGGCTCAATATCTTTCAAGCCGAAGGCTTCTACAGGATAATCAGCTTTATCTTGTTCTTTCATCGGGCCTCCATCCTCAAAGGAGAGATCTTGTCGCCAGTTAATGGGAAGAACCATGATGCCATTCTGCCCATCACGAAGCACGGCCCTCACCGCGTCATTATTCAATTCAACGTTGATAGCTCGCCGGAATGAATTGATAGCATGGGTGAAATGATAATTCTCTACGCGTTCAGCAAGTTTCTGACCGATTCCATGGACAACAAAAACTAGGCTATTGAAGATCGAAGTTAGCTATCGTCATCCACGGCCAAGGTTCGGTGTTTAGAAGTGGCTCTGAGCAGGCGAGGCAGAGGTAGATCAAATCATCCCTCTCTGTTCCAGCCTGCTACGGACAGAATATAAATATCGAGAAACTTACTCTGTAACTTGGCTGCGATCCTTCTCGGCCTTACAAGCCAAGCAGGGCTCATTGCGATTATCACTATGGGAATTGGGGGAAGACAGATGTCGTTGGGAGATAATCTGCTGTTGGGTTCTCTTCTTCTGATGCTTACTTTTCCACACCGCGTAATCAAACCCTCTGACTACTGGGATGCCTATGGTTATACCACGAACAATCTTTGCTATAGGTCGGCGACCATAGTATGCTGAGGGTTTTAGACTCGGCTTTAAGAGAAAAGCATGCTTTTCATCTTTATAGATGACGTGGTACTGTTCGAATTTTCTTTGAGTATGAAGTGGCGAAGAGTTGTCCTCGTTCGCACTCGGGAGGAGAGTGCCCTCGGCTGCTGCCTCACCATGAAAGCAGCGAGCCGCACAGAACGGGTCACTAGATAGGAGAGGATCCATCGTGTCGTCGCCCTTTTTGCCCGGCGAATCAGTCAATCTCGGCCACAGGGGGTGCGAGACTTTTTCTTCCCTAACGGACCGACTTCAACGGCACAATTCAGTTCATCGTTCCAAGTTTCGGTATGCGGCTTTAACTCTCGATAACCCGCTTCGAGTTGGTTGGCGACGCTGGGGTCAATGGGTCTCATATCGTCACTGCGTAAACTTAGCAAATATTTAGCGAGGGGCTTCTAATGTGCGAACCGGTAGAACCAGGTGGCCCGAAGCACAGTGGCAATATCATTGACGGGTGACCAGTAGATGGGTTTCATTTGCAATGCCGGAAGTGCCACCTCATCTATTTTGCATTATTAGTTTTTGTGATGGAGCAGTTGAGTACTGGGCGAAGGGGGCTACGAGGCAAGAGTGCTCGTGTGATGGGCAAACATAACAGCTTGGGCTTCTACGTACGTAATCTCGACACTCCAACCAGCACATCGACAGAGCTCTTCCCAGATTGTTTATCTTGTGGGCGGGATGACGGTAGCTTTTCAACCGATGGTAGTCGCACCCTCTGGTCTTCAGGTTGCGTTGGTGTTGAGGGCCGCTGAACTGCTTTTGAAAAAGATGACGGCTGGGAGTATATAGGAGTCTCGGGCGTACCAACTCGGATAAAAGGCTTTCCCGAGATGCCGTCATCTACAAGCGATGACCTGGCGGGAACAACTGGAATGGGTTTATGCTCGGCAGGAGACTGACCGACAATCTGCGAGTGTGTCCTTGCGGCCCCGGATTGTTCCAGGTTTGAGGGTTTGGTAGTATCGTAAGCCAGACCCAGCGACCCACGCCTCAACCCAGCTTGTTCGTTGGCCCAATGACTCATGGGCGTGGATGTAACGGTGCTGGATCTCCCGCGTTCTGCGGTAGTACTCTGCGGTTCGCCTCGCATCGTCTGCATTTCTGCTACGACAGTCTGGGCAACAGCCTCTGGATCTAACACGTGCTGTCTCCGCCTGGCAACAGCACAGAAGGAGTCGCGCAAAGCAAGGCCGACATCAACCAATAGTTCCGGGCAGCAGAGGGGCGCGGCATCATCTAATGCTTGCGCAGCTCCGTCGAAGGCTGACATGGACTCGCGTTTGGGGCCTTCGCGTGCATGCTTCTCGGTATGCTTCAGGGCGAGATCATGTGCAATGGTAGCCAGTTTCGCAGCATTAGCCTTTGCTAAGGAGGGGCTTGGACTCCGCCGCCGACGTGCGTGATCGTGATTTCGGGCATACTGGTCGGTGGCGAGACCAAGCCATGCGGCTTCCAGTGCATTGTTATCTCCCGGCGAGAAGGGCTGGAGAGTAGCTCGCAAAGACCTGGGATCGTTGGTGACAGCGATAGCGGAGAGCGGATCATCGATGGGAATGGGCGAGGCGTAGAAGAACTGTGCCGCCGCGGGGGGATGCCTTGGGCGGTCGAGAACGGGTTTCTGACGGGGTGAGGCGACAACGAGGGCCGAAGTTGTGAGGTCGTTCGGGCTCGGGATAGGGGAAGCCGGCGACGGTGGAAGGGGGCATGTTTAATGTTTGTCAGTTCTCATCTGTCTGCCTATCCGTCACGGTGGGAGTTGGTGTAGTGGTAACGGGAACGGAGGCCGATGGACGGTGATGGACATGGTTTGATTCTATTCTGTTATGTCGTAGCTAGCTACATGTCGGTAAGTAGCGGTGATGGTGATGGTGATGGTGATGGTTATGGGTGAGATAGGTTCTGTCGCCTATCGTATTGTGTTGAGAGTAGAACTTGAGCTACCCAAGGAGTCTAACTTCAGACTAATACATACATGACGTGGTTTGCCAGCCCACATGATAGGTACCTAAGTAGCTGCCTCCTATAATAAGGCTTGTGAATGCCTAAGTTCAGCTACTATCTGCTAGGTACCTGGGTAGGTAGCACGAGGAATTGCCCATGACGCGGTTAAACGCGCTAAGCCCGCTTAGGTGCGCCGTATGAACTATGTTGAATTAGGTAAGCAGACTATAAGTATTCCATTCCACAATAGAGACAGCAACTGGGATGTTGCTATGATGTTGCTATCTATCTACTCAAATGCCTTACCCTGACGTTATTCCCATGTGATAATGCCGTGTCCATTATTATGATGTCTTGGAGTATTCCGATTCACGTTCTACCAACTACCCAGGTTCAATGACATTCTCAAAGTACCTTTTGCAGTAGATCTCCATCAGACGGCACTTCCCGCGCATCTGCTCTATTGCCCTCAAGTCAGAGCTCAAGTCACCATATTATCGACTGGTGCATGACATGGCGTGACATCTTCCACACGCGGAATTTTGGAATCTACCTAAGCAGGCAGAAACTGCCTACAGCACAACCCCGTAAGTAAATTGAATGATGGACTTGGTCTCTGCGTGCCCACATCTCAAACATTGCATCAAGACTCTCTCACGGCGCCACCTACCTCGAGGTAATAATAGAAGGCCGATCAGGGACAACTCAAACGAACACCCCCTCTCTCGATAGTCCACGTAACATGGCCAACTAGCTGCATCATGGATGGATCCATCCGATGCTACGCATATTGCATTGCTAGTTGAATACCACGCATAATGTACTGCACGCACGATGAGCTCATTGGCTCCTCTGGTTCTGGCAAGACGGGACGCATGCAGATGCTTGTTTGGTGTGTCGCCGGCAGTCCAATCCCAGCGCTGGCGTCGGGTCTTATCTCATCACTCATCGCCCATCGCCCATCACGGTGCGCTGGCAGGGGGCTGCGATAAGGCTGCCACTCCAGCTCTCCAATCAGCCGATGCTGCCAAATGTTGCCCATGCATGCATGCGTGCAGGCAGGCAGGTAGGCAGGCAAAGAAAGTGTCCGTGCTATAGACTCCTTGTTATTGTCATATTATTGTTATTGTTGTTGTCGTTTTTGGTTGCCCAGATCAATCGTCTTAAGTAGTACAAGTAAAACCCGACTTGTCCTCTGCCCCCTCCCTCGCTGCCCTATGTCCCCTTCTCCTTTGTATTATGGATACTTGATCAACAGCTCCTTTCTCTCCGCTTTGTTCACAGGTAGGGGAGCTTCGAAGGATACTCTCTCATTGCTTCATGCTTCCTGCTTCATGCTCCATGCTCCACACCGGCTCTGCAGGTTAGTGTATACTAAACGGCAGCTATTTATTAGTGTCGCCACCTAAAGTCTCACCATCCCTGCGCGCTCCCACCTTGTCACGAGCTTAGTCTCCGCGAACGTCGACAACGACGGCGCTTCATTGGCGACAATTCGACATCGTTGAGCCTATAGGCCCTGTCCCCAACTCCACCCACGCCCATCCATGCTTCCGCCGTGGCCCATCTTCCCCGCAGTTTGGCAATTAGCGCCCTCGATGAGCACCCACCCAAGCTCTCCCAGTCTTGAGGAAGCATACATACTTCACATAGTCTACCGGTAGATCTAGACTCTACATCTATCTACCTACTACTGTGGACGCTCCAGGAGATGAACATCACGACGACCTGGAAATTAGATGAGCCGAAGGTCTCGTCTCGTCTAGTTACACATGTTCCCATGTTATCAGATCTGTAATACTACAAGCATTCACTTATTACGCTCCCCCTGTGCCCTGCCAGGCAACAAAACAGTAGTTCTACCAAGTAGACTAGATATTAACCGCTAGCGACCTGATTTCGTGTCATTAGATGGACCATGGCGACAATTGCTCTCCCCAGACCAATTCCCGCACACCGCTCTTCCGCCGACATAGTCAACCTCGCCTCTCCCATCTGTCTTGAGGCCACCATTGATACCCAGCAGACGACAACATGCCATACGCCTATCCCTAACAAACACATCCCCGCTTGCCCAACTGGGCCGGCCCTCGTGCAAACGCCTAACACGCCCCCACCTTCCCTGGCCGTGAAGACGATGACGATAACCATTGTAGCAGCAACAACAACAATAACAACTTTCACCACTACGATGGTCGTCGTCTGTCTTCGCTCTTGCATCCCCCCAGCCGGTATCCTCGGCTGAGATCAGGCCCGCTCTCGCTCTATGAGATCGATGTCGACGATGTGGCTGCCGCAATTCACCAAACGGCTAAGCAACCTTTACCGGACCCTAACCAGGTCTTTCCATGGTTTCATGGTTTGCATCCCAGTAACCACATGCAACAGGCCTTCTTCATAGCGAGGAAAAAGAGGGCCTTACGGAAGACGCCCTGTTGCTTGCGTGGTCTTACTGTGGTCAAAGCCAATGGTAGCCTCTGTGAGTCCCGTCTTAAAGGGGCTATTTCCCCTCAGGAGTTTATGCGGCCGGGTGCAGAAGGCGAGTTCGTGGAAATGGACCCTAGGGAAGGCTTCTCTGTGCGAAACTTCCACATACAGGCCGCCAAAACCGCTGTTACCTCTGACATCAGTATATGGCGAGGATGCCCAAGTAGTTCGGATGGTAGGCTGGAAGATCGCTTCAGCACAGGCTAAGTGGCGTGAGAAACATCGAGCCCAAGGGCCCAGGATTCCAGAGTATAATACTTTCATTTGTGTGGCTCCCTTCGCGGATTTTGAGGAGAGGTACGGTGAGGTTGTTGCCGTCAACTCGGCCGGACTACTGACTGGCGCCGTCTTGGATTTCTTCTATCAAGAGAGGACAGAGATGTTCGCCATGACGAAGGCATCCGAAATCTCCAATAACGTGTGGCTAGGGCCTACGCCTGAGCTCGGTAGTGAAGAGGAGAGACAATTCGATATTCTAATCGAGTGCAGCGACCTCGGTCGACTAAACCCGGCGGCACTGCAATCCATTGCCGAGAAAGCCCCCGACGGTACCAAGTACCGGGGTTTAGACTTCCATCTTCCGGAAGCATTCCCCCCCGACCTGGTCACATGCCGAGGCTGACGGCATACTGGATACCTGTCAATGGATTTGGCACCTTGCTCACGGCACCTTGCCTGTGAGCACTGGGACAGACCTCGATGATGATGACATCAATATGTCGGACGCATCCCCTACTCCAGAAAGAGACGATCTTCGACCTCGTAAAATCCTCATTCACTGTGCTGACGGCTACACGGAATCAACCATGTTGGCCATCGCTTATTTCAGTTACAGCACCGGGCGGCCCGTGGCGGACGCTTGGCTCGACCTACATACCGTGATGAAACGTAACTTCTTTGCATACCCGACCGACGTGTCTCTGCTCACGTCGATCGCACCTCGACTACTCCACGAGTCGCCCGTTTGCGCAAATAAGGACCTATCCGAGATCACAGCCATGGTCCAAAATGAGCCAAAATGGTTCGCCTCGCTAGACGGCTCTTTGCCAAGTCGGGTCCTCGACTACATGTACCTTGGAAACCTTGGCCATGCCAACAACCCTGACTTATTAAAGGCGTTAGGGATCACACAGATCCTCAGCGTCGGCGAGACAGCGATGTGGCGGGACGGTGAGTTGGAGGCATGGGGAACAGACAATGTACTGGTGATCCAAGGCGTCCAGGACAACGGCATAGACCCATTGACGAATGAATTTGAAAAGTGCTTAGACTTCATCGGTATGTTAATCTGGCTTTTTTTTTTTTGGCTGTGGGGTTTTAAATAATTGCTGACATGAGTACTACACTAGACCGCGGGCATCGGAACGGCACGGCAACCCTGGTCCACTGCAGGGTAGGCGTGTCCCGCAGTGCGACGATCTGCATCGCCGAGGTTATGCGGTCGCTGAACATGTCTTTTCCGCGAGCCTATTGCTTTGTGCGGGCCCGGCTGAACGTCATCATTCAACCACACCTGAGATTTGCTTACGAGTTGCTCAAGTGGGAGGAGCTGCTCCAAACGACGCGCCAGCGGGATAACCCCGTGTCGGAACTCGAGAGAGCCGGCCGCGAGCTCGAATGGGGTGAGATTGCGAGAGAGATTGCGCTTATGAACCGGCCCTACGCTAGATAAACCTGTCAATAGTATACTTTGCGACTTGAGTGGTAGTGAACAGCTGGTGGCCAGCGACTCGGGAATCCAGCGTCGTGGGATATGCTTTCAGACATGAGACGCATCAGTGCGCCCAACCAACACCCACACACATCTAGTTATCCTCGTTGAGGGGAGAGAAAAGGCCAGGGTAACAAAAAGTGGTTGTATTGGTTGTGGAGCTACAGTCTATCTACTGGGTGTGGGATTAAATTTATAGTGGGTGGATGACCTATATCACGTGCTAGCCTATCTACTCCGGGGAAAGCAAAAGGAGCGCCCCGCTCCTGTTTAACAGATAAGGATAACATATATCTTATTTTTTATCTATTTTATCTATTTAATATTTATGTCCTAAGCTTTAGTTAGTGCTTAAGTTTCTAACGAAGTAACAATATAAGGTCTAATAGTAACCTAAAATAACTTATACGAAAGTTAAATAGTTTAAGAAAATTTACATAATATTTATAAAAAAGTTTTTTATTATTTAGATTTTCTAATTTATATAATAGCCGATTAGTATAACATCTAATAAAAAAAAACTTCGCTATTTAGCTTTTAATTTAGGCTGTTTTTTTTTTATAATATTATATAGTTATAAAAATAAATAAATATTTTTATTTGTTTTATATAGCTTATTTTTAAACTTTAATATCTTTATAATTTAATTTTAGAATTTTTAATAATTATTATAAACGTATAATATATTTTAAAATAAACTATTTATAAAACTTAATAAATAATAGTTAGAAGTTTTTTAATAATAAAGAATTTTTAAATAAATAAACGTTTGCTAAAAGATATTTAATATTAAATTAATTTTTCGGGAAATAGCTATAAAATATTTTAAAAAAAAAATAGCTAAAATTTTTAATATATCGGGAATTAACGTTCTAAAAAGCTTAAAGAATTTTTAGATTTTAGTTTTAAAGCTAAATAAAATAAACGTTATAAATTTTATTAAAAACAATTTAAATAATTTTATTAAAGATTTTTATAAAGCTAATATTTTTATAACTAATAGCTAGAACGTTTAATATATATATTCTTAAAAACTATAATATTTTTTAGAAATTTTTTAAATAAAATATATTTTTTAGGTTAAAATAAACAGCTATTAAAAAAGTACTAACTTTATTTTTTATTTAGTTATAAAAAATAAAATAGTCGGTTTTATAAAATATAATTAAATATGTTTATTTATATCGGCTAAAAATATTTATAATATATAAAATATATCGATATTTATAGCAAAATATTAAAAACGGTCCGACGAAATTTATTACTAGTATTTAAAAAAGCTTAGAAATAATTATAAAAAATATAATGTTTTAGGTTTCGTAAGATTATATTTAATATATTAAAAATATTTTTAAATATAGTTTATTATATTTTTACTATAATAAGCTAAAAAACTATTTAATTAAGCTTTCGGAATATAATAAACAAATAAAAAATTAAATTTATTATATATTAGTTTTAAAACTTTTAATCTATTTTTTTTAAAAAATATTTCTTTTAAATTTTTTTTTAAAGTATTTAAGTATACTATTTTTTATACAAAATACTTTAGCTCGGTTAGCTAAAACTTTTAAACTAAATTATTTAAAATTTACGTTTAAAATATTCGTAAAATATTTTTATATATTTAAATACTACTTAAATTTTTTATATTTTATAAAATCTTTAAATAATAAATAAGTTATTTATAAATAAAGTATTTAATAATTATATAACAAAAGGCTATAGAATTTAATATTATAATATTTTATATAATATTTTTTAAAAATAAATAATATTTTAGGGAAAATATTTTAAAGCTAAGTTTATATTTATTTTTTAGGTTATTTAACTAGTTTTAAATAAAACATATATAAAATTTAAAAACTATTATAAGTTTTTTATAGTATAGTTTATTAATAAGTTTAGTTTATTTAGTATTATTTATTATTTTTAAGAGTTTTTAGTATTTTTTAGCTTTGTTTTTTAAATTTATAATTTAGTTTTTTTATTTATATAATTAAAGTTTAGAAAATCGTTTTTATATTTAAGATTTAAAAAAATAGTTTATAATAAAATATTAACTATAATATTATATTTTTTTTTAATATATACGATTTTAATATTTAAAAGTCTAAGCTTTTTAGCTTAGCATATATATATTTTTTTATATTAAAAATATTAAAAAGAATATAAAAAGCTTATAATTTATATAGATAAAAAACAAAATTTAAAACTTAAAATATTTTTCGTATTTTTTAGCGAATTCGATAATATTGTAGAATTTTTTTTATATATTTTTAATTATATTAAATAATAATAAATAAAAAGCTATTATATAATAAAAGCTTAAGTATTTTATTTTTGTTTAAAAAATATAACAACTACTAGCATAAGCTAAAGCGTTTAAGTAAAAATTTATTAGATTATTTAGCTTATAACTATATATATTTACTATAGTAAAAAATAATTTTACAAAAAAAAAAATAAAAATTTTTAGAATTTTTTTTATTTTATAGGATATTTTTTTAAAGTTTATTAAATAACTAAAATATTTTTAAATAATTATATATTTATTTTTTATAGGATTTATAGCTTTTATAAACTAACGGATATTTATTATATTTTAAAAACAAGTTAAATTTTTAACTTTTAAGCTTTTTTAAACTTAATAAACGTTTTTTTTTAAGTTTTATAAATTATTTTTAAAGTAATAATTTCTTTATATTTAATATAATATTTTTTAAAAAATAGCTTAAGCTTTAATTAAAAAATATAAAATAATAAATAATTTTCGATTTATTTAAGCTAAAATTTAACGGATTTATAAATAATAAAATATTATTAATTATTTAATAGCTATAATAAATTTATTAAAAGTAAAAGGTAAAATAAATAATAGCTTAAAAAATAGCTTTAAAATAGGACTAAAAATAATTTTTATAGTTTTTAATATTAAATAAGTAGCTAATTAAATATTTTATAGCATTTTTATAAGTTATAACTAAAAAAATCTTAGAATTTTAAATATTAAAATATATTTAAAAAATAAATAAACTAAAATAAACTAGTAAGTATATTTTAAGTTAAACTTAGCGTATAATAGCGTCCGGGGATTTAATAGTTTTTAATAAATATTTGCTAAAAAAAAAAATTAGTTTTTAAAAGTTCTTTTTCTATTTTGCTATAATTAATTATAAGTTAAAGTTTAAAACTAAAGTTTTAATGTTTAATTTTTAGTTTTTTATAACTAATATTAGTATAGCTATTTATTTTAATAATTTTTTATTAGTTATAACTATAAGCTTATATATTCTAATATTTAGATATTTTTTGGTTAGCTTTTTTAATTAGTATAATTAAGGGTTAGTTTAAGCATAATAATAAAATCTATTTTAAAGTTTAATAATTAGTTTTAAATATATTTTATAAATAAATAAATTAGTAGTATAGTTATATTAGCTATATATTAAGCTTTATAATTTTTATATATATATTAGATTTTTTATAATATTTTTTAAGTGCTTTAGGATAAAAGGTTTAAAAAACGGTCTTAAAGAATTTATTATATAAGGACTTTTTATTTAAAGCTTTTAAAATAAACATTAAAAATTGGCGGATAATTTATTTAGTTATAAAAAATCTTTGTTTTAGTATTTTAAGTCTATTTTAAGCTTTAAAAGATATTTTTTTAGGGTTATAAATTAGTTAAAGAAGATTTTTTTAAATCTAAAGAAAAATATATTTTTAAAGCTTTATATGTTTTTTTATAAAAAAAAAAAATATTAGTTAAAAGGTATATAATTTAGTTTATTTTTTTATAGGATAAATTAATCGGTAATATTTATATTGTTAAGTTAATTTATTAATATAACTAGGTTAATATAAAATAGTTAGTTTTTTAATTTTATTTTTGATTTTTTTTTAAGCTTTTGGATTTAAATAAGTTTAAGCTTAAGCTTGAGTTTAACGAAAATAATTTATTATTTTTAAGCTTTTATTAATAGTCTTCAGGTTAAAAATAAAAGCTAATTAATATTTTTCCCTAAAAAATAAAGCAGGACTTTTAATATATATCGGAGTTTTATTTATTAAAAGGTTTTTAATAATTAACATAATATTTCGGATATTAAAAAAGCTATAATATCTTATAGCTATAAAAAGCTTAAAATTATATTATTTATTATTCTTTTTTAGGTTATATAATTGCTTAAATAAGTCGAAAAATAAATTTTACAGTAGCTATAAAAATATAGAATTTTATAATAAAATTTATTTTTCCGGCTAAATTTAATAAAAATAATCGATAATATTTAAATTTTATATTAGTATACGTTTTAAGCATAGCTTATTTATTAAACAAAAATAAATTATATTTATATTATTCTCTTAATTAGTTTAATATTTTAAATAAATAATAATATATTTAGCTAATAAGTTTTTTTTATATTTAATAGTAAAAATAATTTAATAAGTTTTTATAAACTATATAATAAAAGTTAAAAAAATTAAAGCTATAATATTAGTTTTGCTAACTTTTTTTATTTTAATATTGTTTAAAGGTTTTTTTACTTTTTTTAAAGTTTTAACAGATAAATATTTAAAGTTTTAGCTAAAGTTTAGGCTTAATTATAAAAAGTTTATAAAGAATATTTTAATAGTTATTTTTTTTAGCAAGGTTTTATAATTAAATAAACTATTATTTTTACAATTTTAAATTTTAGCTATAGGTTTAAAAAGTTAGTTAAAATTATAAAGTTTTTATAGTTTTTTAGGTTTTTTATAAGTTTTCGTTAATTTAAATAAGTTATTTAAAATTAAACTAATAAAATAATAATATTTTTATTTTATTTTTTTATTAAGGTGTTTTTTAGCTATAATAGCTAATAACGTTTAAAAATAGTAATTTATATATCGAGCTTTTTTTTAATATTTTTTCCGCTTTAGCATTTAGTAAAGAATTTTATTTTTTTTTAATAATTATATAGTTATAAAATATTATATAGCTATCTAGAAAATTTTTTAAGCCGGGATTTTTTATTTTTTAAAAATTGTTTATAAAATAGCTAAACTAACTTAGTAATATTTTTATAAAAAATAACCTTTTATTTTAATATTTTGCGGTAAAAAATATTATTATTTTAAAATAAACTTATTTTTATTAAGCTAACTAATTTTTTAAACGGCGTTATATTTAGTTTAAATATATTTATAATTTTTATATTAAAAGTATGCTTTTTTTTTTTAGCTAGTTTTTTTAATCCGTTAATAAAAGGGTATTTAAATATATTTTTCAGTAAAAGGGCATTAAATAAAAGTTATTTATTAGATTTTCCGAATGTTTTTTAGTTCTAACGTTTATATTTTTTTTAATTATAAAGGCAATTAAACGATATATAGCTTATTTCGTTATATAAATAATAAATTATTAGTTTTTAGGATATTTAAAATAAATATTATAAAACTAAAGGATATTAGTAAATATTATTTTAAAAAATAAGAAAATTATATTAATTTAATAGTAAAAAGTTTAAGCAATATAGTTAGCTATATATAAAAATAAAACTAAACAATAGTTTTTTTTACTAAAATTTTTTTATGTTTGCTTAAAGTTTTACGAATAGTTTTAATTTTTACTTAATTAGCTTTTTTTTAGCTGTTTTTTTTTTGTTTTTTAATATACGCTAAAATTCTAGAATAATTTTATAACAATATTATAAAAATTTAATACTTTAAGCTTTATTGCTAAAAAATTCTTATTTAAGCTTAAAGTTTTTTAAATTATTTATAAATTAACTAATTATAGTTTTTAAAAATATTATTTTAATAATAAACAAAATAAGCTATTTTTCCCGAAATTTTTATAGGATATTTTTTTTTTAGCCTAGCAAAAAAAATTCTATATATAGCTATAGTATTAAACGAAAAGTTTATTTATATTTTAGTTAATTTTTATTAAATTGTTAATTTTAGCTACGTTATTATTTATTAGTTTAATAAAATATTTATTTTTAAAGGTTTATTTTAGTATTAAAATTATTTTTTTTAACTATTTTATTAATAGCTTTTTTAATAATATTTTATAGCTTAAAATTTAAATTAAAAAATATAGTAGCTTTTTAATATATAATATATTAATTAATAATATGGCTTTAAAAAGTAAGATATTTAACTTACGATATTTAATACGGCAGAATTATTAATATAGCTAGGTTAATTATTTGCTAGTAAATTTTTTACTATTATATTATTATAAAAGCTTAAATTAAACATTTAAAAGTCTAGTATAATTTAAATATTTTATAAATAACAAAATTTTATAAAGTTTAAAAAAAACTTAATAAATAATTTTAAGTAATAAATAAACGTATTTTTCCGGACAGTTTTAAATAATAATTAAATAATAATAATTTATATATTAAAATTTTTTAAAGTAAAGTTTAGCAATAATATTATTTTTTTATTTAAAAACTTTTAGTTTTATAAGCATAATAACAAACGTTTAATTTTAATAGCTTTTTCCGGAATAAAATCTAGTAGCGAAAAAAATATAAAAAATAAAGATTTTTTTAATTTAAATAAAAATAATAAATTAAAAGATTTAAATATTATAAATAATAAATATAGCGTAAAAACGTTTTAATAATAAATAATAATTTAATTTTATAACGATTTAATAAATAAAAAAATTTTTTAAACTTATAGCGCTTAGTTTAAAAAAAAAATACTTATAAAAAAAGAATGCTTAAATTTATAGCGCTTATAATATTAGCAACTTTATAGCAATTAATTAAAAAACAATAAAAAAATATTAATAAGCTTAGCAATATTTTAAAAATATAAATATAATATTTAATTAATAAAAAAAGCAAAGCGCGCCAAAAAATAAATAAATATGTTCGTATTTACTGCACTAAAAAAGGCCAAAGTAATAAAAATAGTTATATTAGTTATAGAGCTACAGTTTATCTACTAGGTATAGGATTAAATTTATAGTGGGTGGATGACCCATGTCACGTGCTAGCCTATCTACTCCGAGCAAACGCATGTTCGATTCATGCTGTCAGCACCAGAAAAGGCCAGGGTAACAAAAAGTGGTTGTATTGGTTGTGGAGCTACAGTCTATCTACTGGGTGTGGGATTAAATTTATAGTGGGTGGATGACCCATGTCACGTGCTAGCCTATCTGGGAGTAGTCTTAGCCGCTAGGAGGATGGGCGCGTGGTTCTCGACAGCTATGTTCACATCTCTCCGTGATAGGAGAATAGAAGATAAGCAGTTCGAGCTACCATGAAAGCATACCGAGTTGCCACACAACGAGTCGCTATTATTGTTTCACGACGCCAACGAAGCAAAAAATGAGCATGATATGGTACGATGCCATACTAAGTACATGCACGGAATGAACATCATCATTACACTTTTAGTTTACATACTTATCCTACCTTGCCGGCCATGATACCCTCCAGTCAGCAGTTCATTGTCAGCAGCGTCGGGTTCACTGAGCCAGCGCTCTCTTATTCGTCTTGGTCTCTTCTTGTATTTCTTCGTTCCGCCCCTTTTTTAAATATTTTGGTTCGGATCTTGGTGCGTTTTGGCGATCTGTGTTTTTCGGAATTATTTTCGCCGGTTGGGGAATTCAGGATGTGTGCATGTATCTATGTGATTAGATATCAAACACACAAAGTTGATTTGGAGGTGCACAGAGGAATGAAATGGGACTGTTCTTCCTACCAACATTACGCCTTCTTTTCTGTTCCACGTCAGGACGCCAAACTTGATGGGTGTTGGGCTTTTCAGCCTACGACTAGGGTCCCCTCAGACATCCAGGCCTTATGAATCAAAACAGTCCACAAATCAATATCTCAGCCTAAAGATTCACTCGGCAGAGCCGGAAGCCCAGAACAGTGCATTTATGTTGACTTATAACAAGTCAAGTGCTACATATTTATTAACGTGCTATTAGCTTCACATCGTAAATATCTAAGCTGGTAAGTAGTAATGACGGGAATCCCGCCAGCTCAAAAAGAGGAAGGTCCGAGCCCAAAAAACCAATACCGTAGAACGCCAAACGCTGATGCTTTCAAACCCCGCACCGAATTGCCCTAGGATATTTTCAAATCCGCTCGTCGAGATTAAACGATGTTTTGAAAAGTGAAGTTGAACAAGGAGGGCGAAGAACAAAAGGTGTGGCAGAGAGACTCCCAAGACTGGACACGCAGAACGCCCTCATTTATGCACTACTTCCCCTCGGCCCCTTCATCCTAATTGGCCACTGTCTCAAAAAAACACAGTCTAATACATCTAGCAAGTAGGCATGCCACTGCTAACATATTGAACTTGGCCTAGGGAAGATCGTCTTCAATGCATTGCACAAGTGTTTGATTCTATCCGACGCTTTGAGGCGACAAGTACCTAGGATGTAGAATTCGAAGTATCGAGGTTATCGTCACTATCAAGAACGCTTTCATGAGAGTTAGCTCGTGCTTCAGGGAATAGGATGGCCTGGGAGACTCACGAAAACCGCTTGACAAGGTAACCTTCACCACCCTGCTCCATATCAATGTTAAAAACATAAAAGCCGCCGTCGCTCGTGACTACCATGACTTGGGGGCTGCTACTACTCATGGCCACAACACTACGCAATTGTTGATTGGTAAGTGCTGCACCCTGGCGCCCTGATGCCGCACTCTTGGGGATCTTGATGTAAGCAAAATCACGCAAGGGTTCCCACATCTCAGCAACCGTCTGTGGCAAGTAATTGCCCACTACTCCGGCCACACTGCGACCCATAATTTGCGAGGAGCGACGTAGCATACTACTAAAGGAGCCGCTCGGTCTTCGATTATTGGGCACACTGCTCGCTGTGGGGCCATTGGTTCGGTGCTTTCACTGTGAGGGGAGTCGTGGGTGCTGCTGGGGGAATCGTTTCCACTATCGACGCTGCGCCCCCGCGACCGACGATCAGCACGCGGTGATCCGGGCGTCTGAGGTTCGGACTTGGCATTGTTGGCGCTTGGGCCTGGCTGCTGGAGACGGAAGATGTGGATCGTATCGGATGTCGACGAGACGCAGAGAAGGGAGCTGGCCATGTTGAAAGACATGCTGTAAATGGTACTGGGATAGGTGCCGCGGCGGAATTGATAAAGCTTCTGGCCCTTGGGTATCGAGAAAACTCGGATGATGGTGCCCGTCTCGCTCGCCGTGGCCAGCAGGGTACCATCATTGTTGAGCGCGATACATGACAGAGGTGAACGGTGGGCCTCAACGACGTTAACGACCTTAAGCGTCAGTGTGTCAAAGATGAGGACATCCCCGGAGGTCACGGGGGCATAAGTGAGCGAGCGGGAGGTGCGTGGCGTGGGCGCTTGTCGCCAGCATCGTCACGGGGCTTCGGGAGGGATACGCAATATAGCAGTTCTCGGAGGAGGGCGAAAGAGCACAGATGGCACCCGGGTTGGGGAGGTGTCGATGCGCTGTAAGAGGGACATGTTGGCGATATCGTAGAGGTATATGCTGTCCTCGAGAACGACGCAGAGGCGTTTGCGATTGAGGCGGACTGCGAGAACGGCAGAGGGGAAGCTCAGCTCGCAAATGACGGAACCGCGCTTGGTGTTCTGGATGATCAGGTGGCGGGGCGAGAGGATGAGGGCGACGAGGGAGGTCGAGAAGAGCATCTCGATGATGGAGATGTTGCCGTCATTGCTGCTGAATATCTTGGAGAAGGGTCGGTGTGGTAGATGCGGAAGCCCTTGGAGGTGCCTTTTGAACGAAAAGGTGTGATTAGCTCTGCTCTTGGTAGCTAGAAGAGGGAGAGGGGGCGGACTGCACATACCGACAGCTAAACAGCTGTGGTCCTGGTTGAAGGTAACGAAATTGAGCGCCGTGTTCGCCATGGTGTCTGCGCTGCACCGGCGTGTGTGATTACGGGGAGCTTGTAGATGGCGATGGTCGTCTGCCTATTCGAGTGGCCGACGAATGATATGCTATGCTGCCGCCGTCGGAAGCCAGAAGAGGAGCCGACTTCAACAGCGGCGCATTGGTGAAGCACCTATGTTCAGATCGTTTTCGGTTTCGGTTGCGTTTGTGTGTCGGAGGAAGGGTTCGTGCGTGGTGTTTCGGAATGAAGTATGGCGAAAGCGAAAGGGTCGTCGGGAGGAATGCGGATGAAGGCGCAGTAGAAGAAGCATGAGGTGAACCTCGTCACAGGATTCCTCTGATGTAGCTATGTCGGGTCTAGGTAGAAGATGCCATGTGGGGTAGCAGCGGCACGCAGGTAATAAATATCCCTTTAAGTGCTAAAAAGTGGAAAGGGAGCTAATGCAAATAACCAGGGCCATCGAATCAGATATAATGGATGTACCTCCTCCTACCACCTACCTGGGTACCACAGGTAGGTAACCGTCCCACCAGTTCATGAGGAAAAACATTATTATATTTAGGTACTTGCTCTAGCATGTATATAGGAGCCAAATAGGGAGTAATGTATTTACAAATTGGAAAGGTCGCCCGATACATAATGAACCGCTTCAACTCGGCATTCGATCAAGCAGTGAGATGGTTTCCAGAATACCTACATACCTAGTCCTTCCTATCAAACTAGTTCAACGCCCCTCATCTTCACTTACAATTATTTTTCTCACTCACTTTTTATAGTCAGTACTACAACACCAGCGGATGTCAGTAAGTCCCCCCAACAATCATACAGAGCCTATGTTGTCTAACACGGGTTGTTCTAATTTCTATCATACAGCTAGCTACTCACTTATTCTCCTCAGTGACACCATTTTTCTAGATAGAAAATGGTGTCCAGAGAGACTAAACGGGTGGTGGCCCGCTCCCCAAAGGAGAGAGCTCAGGATGATCTGGTCATGCAGACAAACAGCAGCAGCATCGTGTCAAAGCGGAGTGTGGAACGCATCTACTACCCAGACGAACCTCACTACTTTCGCTACTTCGTCAGGAAGTTCCAGCGTCGTGCCCCGCTCATAAACAGAGGCTACCACCTCCGTTTGCATGTCATCGACAAGGCCGTGCGTCGCTTCCTCGAGCGTCCCCGCCACGAGACCAAAGTTGTTGTCAACCTGGGCTGTGGGAGGTGAGTACCTCCCTTTTCTCTCTTGCCGTCCTTTCTGACGCTGGCCGGGTGTCTAGTGATGTACTGCCCTGGCAATGCATGACTAGGTGTCCTGACGCTTGTCGTCGTGCCAAATTTATCGACATAGATTTCCCCGATCTTATGTTGAAGAAGCGTACTATTGTATTGGACACACCAGAGCTAAGTTCTGTCTTTGAGCCTTGGGATACCAACGCTGGCGAACATGTCCTCCTCGACAGCGATATGTACTCCCAAATTGGGTGTGACTTGCGCAATACCGCCGATGTAGAGAAGGCTTTGTCTAAATGTGTAAAACCTACTGAGTGTGTTTTCATGTTTGTTGCTGAAGTCTCTATCACCTACATGGAGGTAAGACACATGAACCGCCTCCCCCTTTGTCAACGAGTTTCCTATTCAGCCATTCGCAGATTTTATTGAAAATCGCTGATTCTCTATTCCGAAGTAGACTCTAGGTGCTGATGGAGTCATCAAGTGGGCTAGTTCACTCAGTCAAGGTACGTAGTCGGTCTTTTCTATGCACTCTCAGTGTTAAAAATATACTGACGACTTGTGTCAGCTGAATTTTGCCTACTCGAGCAGATACTCCCCGACGGCCCAGACCATCCGTTTGCAAAAACGATGTTAAGCCATTTCGAGAAGCTTAACACACCATTAAAATCTGTCTTCGAATATCCTAATCTCGAAGCCCAGAATCACCGATTTTACGCTTGGGTTGGTCGCAAGTGGAAGTAGCCAGCCTTTGGCAGATATGGACTAACGACAAATGGATTTCGGCCTCAAAAAGAAGAGAATTAGATCTTATAGAGCCATTCGATGAATGGGAGGAATTCGCACTCTTTGCGAGCCACTATTGCGTTGTCATCTCCAGAAACTTTGCTCTCGATACTACGTATGTTGAGAATGACATTGCCGCTACAGAATGTCGACCTCAATCGCCGGCTCTCGAGCTTCTTTTGATGTTTATTCCGGGAGCCACGGAAAGAGACGATTTGGTGCCGCATTAAAAACACGAGATGAATTAGGCAAAAGGGCCTTTGCTAATAGTTTTGGGCTTGGTACAAATACCCGCCTTAAATCTTGCGACCTCTACTCTTTCGAATCCTCAGCTCTGGGGATTAAAATGGACTCTACTGGGCCCAGCAGTCGAGTCTGCCACGCCATCGCAGACCTAGATTGTTTCGGAAGTCTTTTAATTGGCGGAAGGGCATCTCCAACGACAGCCCTGCGAGATTGCTGGCATTTCAGCACAGAACAAAACAAGTGGTCACGGACGAATGATCTCCGGTGCCGTTATACCGACACGGGGTAGCGCAACTGGGGCGATCCAATATGACGATTTTAATGGGAGGTAAAAGTGATTCCTCGACGGTCTTCCCCGGTTGCCTTATACACCGACCTGGAACTGGCTGGATACGATGTAGTATATCTGGACAAGCCTACCGGCCAGTATTCGGAGCCATGCTGGTTAGCTTCAGGAAGACTCATCTCATCGAGGAAAATTCGGGCCTCTCTGCCATGCATTTCGAAGGAATTCTAGCTGGTGGGCTGCTGGAGGATGGTACCGTCGCTCGCCAGCTTCTTCGATGGAGCCTCAAACTCCCGACAGATGGAAACCCCATGATCTCATTTAACCCTATAGAAACTTCTACGGGTATCGAGACTTCGGTTTGTCGTTTCGGCGCTTCTGCTCTTCTCCTCGAAGATGAGCGCACAATCGTGGTGGGTGGTATTCAGCATAATGGTATCGTGTCTCGAGTTGACGAGGTTCTCGTGATCGACAATTCGGATTTAAGTCGAATGAAGATTATTGCATCTTGTTCTATGATCAGCTCTGGCACTCCATCGGATGTTCCTCGTCCTCTGTTGGTCGGCACATCGGTATCATTAGCTGATCACCAACTTTTAGTCATGGGCGGCGGAGCTACAGTAAGTAATCTCAAACCCCGTATTTCCTCTCCTAGGCAAAACATCCCAACTGGATTTATGTCTCAGCAGCTCGGCATCTGCCTAAATGTGGGTTTAGAATACCAAGCGAATGATTTACTGATTACTGGTATTGAAGTGTTTTTCCATGGGCACATATTGGAATGAGGGCTGTTATGCTTTGAATTTAGGGCCCCAACTTGGCGATTCGCCTCCGACTACGGCGAGGGGTCCATTACGATTTCGAAGATCAGTTGAAATCATAGACCGATTTAAGACCGCTACAAGCGTCTGTGAAAGCGATCCTAGATCAAAACGTGCTATGATATCTGATATACCTAGGATGCGTATTAGCACGGAGGATGATTTCGAAAATGTTGTAAAGGCTGGAAAGCCAGTTGTTATCGAAGGTAGCAATCTGGGCACATGTGTTCAGAAATGGACTGGAGCGTACCTAACTGAAAACATCGGTTCGCAAAGAAAAGTGAGTATCGCAATATTAGTTATATATACTCACTCACTTTGCTAACTAACATGTTAGGTCACAGTGCATGAGGCTTCTAACTCGATGATGGATTTTAACTCAAAGAACTTTAGCTATGTCACTAAAAACTTCGCGTCTTTCATGGAAGAAGTCGAGAAAGGCGGTAGGCAATATTTACGTGCGCTGTCTGAGGAGCACCCATCCAGCCAGCCAATATCGAAGCCGATTTCCCTGGTCTGGCAAGCGACTTCCAACTTCCTCAAGAACTTTCATTCGTCAGGCGAAATGAACATAGTTCCGTTTTACGGATATCTGGCGGGTGAATATGTGGTTACATTACGATGGTAAGACACATATTCAAGAGTTATATCGTCATGTGACTAACCACCTGCCTCATAGTTATGGCAAACGTGTACTGCCAAATAGCGGGATCCAAGAAACTACTCTTATTTCCTCCAGACGACGTCAGCCATCTGTCATTCGCGCCAGGGGCGTCAAGCTCTAGCATCGATGCCTTCTCGCGACTTGAAACACCCGCTCTAGCCCTAACACATCCTCATGAAGCAACACTAGGACCAGGGGATGTGCTTTTCCTACCCCCTCTATGGCTACATGCCACGGCGCCATTGACTGATCTCGGCGTAGCCGTCAACGTCTTCTTTCGAAATCTCGAGACAGGATATGCTAGTGGAAGAGACGTCTATGGAAATCGCGATATCGCGGCTTATGAAAAGGGTCGTTTAGATGTGGCGCGCATCACAAATTCATTCAGTAAACTACCGAGGGATGTGCAGGCATTCTATATGAGGCGGCTGGCGGACGAGATATCTGAGCACATTATTAGGTGAAGCCACGGATGAAATTTCAGATTATAACTAAATATGGACACAAGCACCAATGTAGTCATACCCTATGGCATTTCAAATAACAGCCAGCCGCATTTGAATATGTTAGGAATAGAAAGTAGTTTAAGCGTGTCATATCCAGTTGAGTTCGTCTGCGCTATTTCTTGCATATGACAATATGGTCTAGTAAGCAGCCATATTTTATCGCAAAATTCATAGAAGACCGCTCATCATAAGTTGACTTCTCATACCCGTCACCTTGGCTTAAGGTCTAAGTTGCCTATGTGACGCGTGACGCATGACACGTAAGTTAAAACTATGCATCGGCTATCACGCCACAAAAACCCGAATCAAAAAGCCAACGGCGTGAACTTCCTCTTGGGAATTCGTACCGTATTTACTTACACCCTAAGCAACAGCTACCTATATCACCTAACACCTATTAAGTATAAACTACTAGGAGCAAGATTATTCATGTTTGGTCCAGGATACCTACTTAGGTACCTAGTTCACTCTATATATTGCTGTATGCATATTGAATATCAGCAAGCACACCACTGCGACGGTATGGGCGGTTGAAATTGGTCGACACATATTCAACAACTGTCTAAATGCACCAAAATATCACTATTGTACGATATTATGCCTCATACTTCTGGACTGCATTCAACGCATTCCAACACTGTTTAGCCTTTTAACACATCAGCACCTATTAACGATCACTGGCTACAGGTGAAACACTGTCAAGGTTGATGCATGGATATTCTGGCAACAAGAGTAACCGAACGTTAAAATGTATGCATTTATACGGAGACGTTTAGGAGCCCCTACATTTCTATATCGCCTCGAATACCATCATGATCGAGGCCGCGTTATACAAAAGATAAAATACAAGACAGCAACGCAATAACCCATGAACGCACCATCGCCGTAAAATGCACATTTTCTCTTTTAATTTACTCGCCTTTCAGCTTGTCCTGTGTGACCGAGAAGGCCCGTTCCAATAGCTCTTCCTCCTCCTTCTTATGGATGTTCTTCATACCGGTTGCTACTGAAGCGGATGGGTTACGGCCAGCGTACATGACGTGCTTGCGATCGTGGAATTGGGTCTCGTTGAGGAGAGTCTCGATACGTGGCTGTAGGAAGCTCCAGGCACCCGCGTTTAGAGGCTCTTCTTGGCACCAGACGATCGTCTTAGCGTTCTTGTATTGGTCTAGGTTTTCTTTGAGCTGCTCCCATGGGAAGGGATGAAGCTGCTCAACGCGCGTGAGAGCAACGTTATCGATATTATTATCGGTACGGTACTTTTGTAAGGCAGCGTAAACTTGGCCAGTGCAGAGGATGACGCGATCGACCTCCTCAGGGGACTTGATGTTTCCCGTCTCGTGCTCGGGGTCAGGAATGATCCACTGGAAGTGGGCATCGGGTCCAGCGAAGTCTTCGATGTTGGAGCGAGCGACGGGATGACGGAGGAGGGACTTCGAGAAGAACATCACGAGAGCTATATTGCATTAGTGATCAAGCTAAACGACAAGAATTTTTGTTTCCTTTGAATGACTTACGCTTGCGGAACTGCCTGTGCATTTGCCTACGGAGGACATGGAACAGATTGGCGGGTGTAGTCATGTAAACAATCTGCATATTGCAGTCTTGGTGTTGGCGGTCGAGCTTCTCCGGAGATGGGAAAATACGAGGATCTTCATTACAGAGCTGAAGATAGCGTTCCATACGGCCTGAAGAGTGTTCTGGCCTTGGCCATCATAACCATGTGGCAGGGACATGACGAGACCGGTTCGCTGCATCCACTTTGCTTCACCAGAGGCGATGAATTGGTCAACAATGCATTGCGCGTTGTTGGCAAAGTCACCAAACTGAGCTTCCCACATGACAAGAGCATTCGGTGATGACAATGAATAGCCGTACTCGAATCCAAGAGCGCCAAATTCGCTAAGCGAGGAGTTCGAGATGACGAACTTGCCTTGGTCCTTGCTGATATGCTGAAGAGGGGTATACGTCTCCTCATTTTCCTGGTCGTGGAAGACGGCGTGACGTTGAGAGAAGGTACCACGTTCAACGTCCTGGCCGGAGATTCGGACGTGGTGACCCTCGGTGACAAGGGAACCGATAGCAAGAGCCTCGGCGGTAGACCAATCGATGTTCTTGCCTTCAAGAACTGATTTGGTCCTGTTCTGAAGGATGCGCTTTAGGTTGCGGTGAAGTTGGAAGTCCTCGGGGGCAGAGCCAATGACTTCTCCAATGTGCTCTAGAGTCTTCTTCTCGACGTTGGTAGGCATGTGAGGCAGGACCTCGGAAGCCAACTCCTTTGGCGACTTGAACCCGTTCCAGGCAGAAGTAGTCCACTCCTTGGAACTGGGTTGGTAGTCCTTACTTTTGGCGAAGCTGTCTTCCAGCATCCCCCAAACCCATTGTTTATGCTCCTCGATATCCTCCTTGGTAAACGTGCCATCTTTCAAAAGCTTGTCGACATAAATTTTGATCTGAGGATCCTGAGCAGCAATACGCTTGTACATCAATGGCTGTGTGAAGGAGGGCTGATCAGTCTCGTTGTGACCGTGCTTTCGGTAGCAGATCAGATCAATGACGACATCGGATTGGAATTCGGCGCGCCAGTCGGCAGCAAGTTGGCAAACGAAGTTGACAGCTCGACATCGTCGGCATTGACATGGAACACGGGGGCATCGATGGCTTGGCAATGTCTGTGCAGTAGGCAGTAGAGCGAGCAAATCGGGGGTCAGTGGTGAAACCAATCTGGTTGTTCACGACTAGGTGGACAGTTCCACCTGTTGAGAAAGCGGGCAGCGAATGGAAACCCATGCATTCGTAAACAACACCCTGTGCGGCGAAAGCGGCATCACCATGGAGAAGAACACCCATGGCAGTCCGGTGGTCTTCTCATCATTGTTGTAGTGTTGAATGGCACGAGCTTTGCCGAGCACAACAGGGTCCTCGGCCTCCAAATGCGACGGGTTCGCAACGAGAGAGAGCTGGACACGTTTTCCGGATGGTGTAGGGCGCTCAAAGTTCATACCAAGATGGTATTTGACATCTCCCGAACCCTCATCCTCAGCACCGGCAGTACCAGCAAATTCACTGAAAATAGAGGCATTGGGCTTGCGCACGACATTGCTCAAAACATTGAGCCGACCACGATGAGGCATACCAATTACAATATCCTTGACGCCATAGTCAACACTGCGGTCAATGAGGGCTTCATTCCGGGACTAGTGTTTCGCAGCCTTCCAGACCAAACCGCTTATCGTTGGGGTATTTGTGGCCAAGAAGGACTCAAAGCTTGAGCTCCAAATAAGACGATCAAGGATGCGACGCTTCTCGTCAAAAGTATACTTGAATGGTTGGGGAACCTCGACGCGTTCTCTCAGCCAGTCGCACTTGGCGCGGTCTGGGATGTGGATGAATTCGACGCCATACGAGCCACAGTATATCTGCTCGCAGGTGGCAATGATTTCACGTAGTGTCATCTTCTCTCGGCCCTCCCGCTTGAAGCGCGGAAGGATGCCGGGACCAAGGCTAAATTCCTGGTCAAGGTCCTTCTCAGTAAATTGATAATGGTCAAGGGTTAATTCCTTGGGTTTTATGTTAGCAAAACCTTGCTGCTCGTTGCGGATACGCAGGGGATATCAGCCTTGTGGTGGCCCCGAGCTTGGTATGCGCGCACAAGCAACTGGACCTTGAGATGGTTTGTGACATCGGCACCGTTACCAGCCGCCATGCCGAGCGCGGGGCCCACGCCGCCAGTGGCACTCGGCACGATGGTGGGAGGCGGAGTGAAGGCCTGCTCAATGGGCATGTCGCCAGACTCCATGTTCTTGAAGTAGACCTGCCACGATACGTGCACGCTCTCCGGGTCCTGCCTCCACTGCATGTACATCTCGTCGATGTAGTTGGCGGTGCTGCCGGACAGGAAGTTGTCGTTGGGCGACGGCGGGGACGACTGAGCCGAGGCATACCGTCTCTGTGAGGTGAGGGCGAGGGGACGACGAGTAGCAGCGATGGAGTGAGATCGAGGGCATTGGGCGGCGCATCGCGTGCTGGCTGTGGTGGATCGGGCACCAGCCCTCAGGAGCTGGGCGCCCGACGTTCGCAGTGAGGATCGCAGCATGGCGCCAGGCTGATGCTTCGATGACCTAGGATGGATGCGGGACGGGGATGCGGAGGAAACGTGGTATTATTATGGCTGGCGATCAGCGCTGAAAATAAGAAATGCACACAACAACAATTATCGACAAGATTATTACACCGGCCACTCAGAGCTGGGTGAAGCTCGCTGCCATAGGAGAGAAAGGAGTGGCGGAGTAAGTCTTTCTTGGGTGAGGGGTTATTAGGTAGTGGGGAAGAAGCAGAATGGCAGAAGCCCACGACGGTAGAAAATTAGTACAAGATGGGCGGTAGTAACCAGTGCCTTGTAGATGACGGACGCCAAACTCATGCAGCTACTTGCTGCCTCAGGCTGGTTGTCACTTGCCCGTTTGTGCACCTACTCCAAGCAGCCATGGCATTCGGCGGCGGCGATGGTGGGGCGCCCTCCAAGGTCCCATTCGTTGGGTTGTGCCGGGGTTCCCGATTATGCTATAAACCAGCATATTGTGCTCTTGTAACCGGCAATGCTTGGTTAGAAATCACACGTAATGCAACTATTGTAATTACCGGCTAAAGCGCCGGCTGCCTCTACGGAAGAAAACACCAGAAAACGGCACTGATTCGGCCCATGTTCCCGGTTCTCGCCGCCATCTTGCATGAGTGCACCCACCCCGTGTTTATGCACATGAAGTATTTGCGTTCTTTACGTGCTGTGAGTGTCACTGGGATCACCTGGGATGATCTAGTGTGTGCGGGTGATCAAATTCAATGAAGAAAGTTGTGTAGCTCAATAAGGTTGGTTGTTTGTACGTCTTTCACTGCGAAGTACCCAGTGAGCAAACAGATATTTTTTTAATGACGTAGTAGCGAGGTAGATGCTAAAACTGTGCCCCAAGTTCGCATGTCACATCTGAGCCACACCGCATAACTGGAAAGTGGGTTTTTTCCCTTGTGGCTGCCTGCTCAAAAGTGTGGCTAGTACCATTTGGTGTAATCAAAGCCTTAAACATGCTCCCTTTCATAAACAACATATTCTTCTTTACAATCACCAATAACGTGCAAATCTATATCCCCGTCGTCACCTACTTGACAACTATACCACAGGCTCCAAGTAAATTTAAGTGCTGTGAAGACATCGGCTGTGGCATATTGACAACTTGTGAACCCTCATCAATATTAAGCCATTTGGCCGTGGCGGCGACTGGCCCACCAAGCGTGAGATGAGCGTGTTCTCATAAACGCATTATAAAGGTCTAGCTAGTGCTCGCTCTACCTTGCATTTTTAGACCTTGGCCTTCACGTCTTCCGTTTCGCATCATGGCCATCCCCACCGGTGCCACAGCCTACAAGAAGAAGGATGGCGTTCTCACGCTTACGCCGGACCAGAAGACGGTGATATGGACTCCCAACTCTGCCGCGGCCGGGCCTCCCGCCCTGTCTCTAGCCATTGCCAATATAACTAGTGAGTAATTGTTGCATGTCGATCGAAGGCTGTTGACTGACCGATACACCGAGATCTCCAACAAACCCCAGACACGGCCGCGAAGGTCATGCTGAAGATATTTGAAAAGGGTGCAGAAACCGCCGAACCGGTGCCGTACCTCTTCCACTTCAATTCACCCTCTGACCCAAGAGCCGAGGCAAATGTCATCAAGAACTTGCTGTCAAGACTGCTAGCAGATGCCAAAAGCAATGATCCTAACCTTCCAAAGCTCTCCTCTGGTACAGCAACACCGATTGGAGCTGGAAATGGTGGCTCGGCTGCCATGGCATTTGCCAGCGCCGTCAACTCCAAATCGGCGGTGGCGCGGCTATTCGATGATGATGCCTTAAAGGGCGACATCGCGCTGCAGCAGTCCCTTCTCAAAGCCGATCGAAATTTGTCACAGATGTATATGGAAGGTCGCAAGACAAAGCCCGACTCGATGTCCGACACCAGTTTCAATGCACATTTTTGGGCCGCGAGAATCAATTTGCTTCGAGCTCATGCCATCGAATCAAGCCAGAAGAGGGGTCCGTATAACGTGCTGGCCCAGCTCAAGCCTGTCATGGTGCAGAATGAAGACCCCTTACAGCAAAGTGGGTTCAAGATAAAAGTTACTCAGGAGCAGATTTCGGCCATAATGAGCCAACATCCCCTCCTCAAGCGCATATTCAACGAAAATGTACCTCCCCTTAGCCAGAATGAATTCTGGGAGAGGTTCTTTCTCAGTAAGCTGTCCCAGACATTAAGAGGCGAGCGTCCCACTGGACAGGAGGTGCCCGACAAGATTTTCGATAAATATGACGAATACGAAGACATCACGGCTTTCTCTAGCAAACTTTTGGCGCAACACGTACCACATATCATCAATGTCGAAGGCAATGAGGAGAATCAGGGCGGTTTCAAGAGCGGCAATCGAAAAGATGTCGAGATGCGGCCCAGAGGCAGGACCGACGTACCCATCATACAGACGCTGAATAGTTTAAGCGAGAAACTACTAGCTAATGTTCTGCCGGCTGACAACGACCCCGAAAAGTCAACGCAAGCAGACGATGATACTTATCAGCAGCTGACTCTGCGAGACTTGCACGGCGATGCCGAGGACCATCGTATTATGCTTAACATCCGGGAGCAGAGTAGATTTTTCTCTAGCGAAGCCGGTGAAGCATCTGAGGCTGCTACTACATTTGCTCGGCAAAATCCTAGCAAGGTCCTCAATGGAATGCAAATAGATCTCAAAGATCTCACCCACGACGGCGCCGGAGGTGTTAATATCCATTCCTCACTCGGCATCGATGACGGCAGTGAAAGCGACGACGAGGAAAAGCCACAGCCGCATGTTGGATCGCGAGAGTCACGAAAAAAAGCACAGAAGCAGATCCTTGACAGCATGCTGCAAAGACGAGCACAACTCTACGGCTATGGGTCAGACGACACAACACCGATGGGCTTACCAGCAGAAATCACGGCTAATTGCAGCCTAACACACGCCACAACCATGGAATTTTTACACCAATTCTGGTCTGCGTTCCTTTCAGGCGACCCCGAGCGGGCAGCCGAGCTTGGCTACCTAGCAGAAGCCTTAAGAAGGTCAAAAGACCGTATCGAATTGGTCGCTGTGGAAGCAGAGAAAGCACGGGATGAACAGATCTTGAAGCGGAAAGCAGAGATCAGGCAGATCTTCGATAGGACAGGGAGGAAGGTCAGGTTTGATGCCAAGTCAGTCCGTGGTGGAAGGGCTGCTATAGAGAAACTGATGGAGCCCATAGTTCACTGCCTAGATAAGGCAACTACAGACTACCAGAAAGCATTGGCGGCAGAAGGGCTCCAGGCTAGCACTGAGCTCTAAAAGGAACATGGCCTATACAATGATTAAGGATCGGCGAACATTTTATATGGTGTAGGTCTTGATTGCCGCTCTTATTTAAGATAGAGAAAACGCAGGATTTAGCGACTGCGAAAAGGACAGCGCATTACCACGACTACCTACCCAGGATAGTGTCTGCTGCTAATATTAATACTAAACGCTTAAAAGCCCTAGCCATATACCAGTTTGTGAGGACCATACTAAACCCATTGCCAAACTCGTAATATGTGGCCAGGGCGAAATATCACATGTGCTGTGTCGTTGGTACTACCAGGACATTGTTGTGAATTGCGAGCATGACTAAGAAAGCAACTCGACTCCTTTACGCAAGACTCTTTCTTAGCCGGACGTTCTAAACTTTGAGGATTTTGAGCTTACGAAAAGTCGATTGGACACATCTATGTCTGAGGTACTTAGCTTTTGTTAGGTCCATCCGGCCAGGCTCCTCGGAAGTCACAAGTTGTCCCGTTACTACTCTTCCTCGCGAATATACGGTCATGGTGGAAGGAGTCGGGTAGAAACGAAGATTCTATGGGAAACAACAACCCGCTATCGTCATCTCTTATTTATAGAAGTATGGGCAATCTATCCAGATAAACTTCGATCACAACTTGTAGTACTGGGTAGTTGGCCTCCCCTAGAACTACCATTTGGTACGCCCTCTCGTACATGTAAGCACCTCCTATACATTGAACTACACATACAGCAGATTAAACGAACCGTATACATCTCGAAACAACGCATATAGATCATTCACAACAGTTCAAAATACCATCATGGACACCAGTCCTATTACTACCCCCCTGAACGGTGACCAGTCCCTGCAGACCAGGTCACCCTATCCAACAGAGCCAACATTGATGTCGACACAACAACCAAGACAACAAACTGGGAGCACAAGGACTCGTCAGAGGACCCACCGAGCACGCACGAGTCCGTCTGTGATGCAGCCTGGATATCTACCAGCGATCTCGCCAGGTCACCCTACCAGACGCCGGGACGGCCTGTGACGCCGTTCCGGACGATCGAAATCGACCTCGAATCAGAGTCGCCACTCTCGCGTCTCGAGACACCATTTCTATACGGCCACGGCACAGAGGTAGCGCCCATCCTCGAGCAACGGAGCATAGCCACGCTGCGGACAAAGGGGAGCCTATCAACATCGGACCTGTCCTCCCTTCTTCACGACGCACCAGGGTCAAGCCGTAGAAGCCACAGCAAGAGCGACAACACGACACCACTCCTGCGTCGTCAGCACTCCTTCGGCTCATACGCGAGTCCCGAGAAAGGAGGAGAAACGGCGGATCCAGCCCGCCGCAGCTGAAGTGCCTCGCGTACTCGCGACCGACGGTGCACATCGTCGACGTGCACGCGTATCCGCGGAAGCCCATCTACCCGGCCCCCAGCGCCCGAAGACGCCTCCGAGCCTGCGCCGGATCGCGCGGCCGCAGAGCGAGGCGGACGCGTATGTGTCGACCGGCACTGCTGCGTCCAGCAGGATCGCGTACGAGGAGCCGGGTTTCCGGGCACCGCGGAGCGGCCATGGCAACCTATCCACGCACCCTTTCGTAAGCCAATCGACGACGGCGATCCCTACGGTCGTCGGTCCATCATCGTCTGCGCGCCCGGCGCGGAGGAGCGGCAATGATCTGTATCTGCCGACGGCGAGGCGCGGCAGAGCGCAGCAGGCGAGCCACCGCCGGCGTGATACTAGTACGAGCAGCTTAAACACCAGATATCCTGCGCCGTCCGAGACGCGAGTGGGCACGTGCAAGAAGTGCCGGCACCCGCGCGGTGAGCGGTGGAGTTTGGGGTCTACGCTCGTCGGGGCCGGGCCGGGCATGAGGCGTGGACCTGACTGGTGTAGCCGCTGTGCGTGCAGGAAGATCGCACACGGGTGGTGTTGTGGGCATTCAGCGCATGAATGAAGCAAAGATGACAAGGTCAATGATGATATGGAGTATTGGAATTCTTGGGTCGCTCTGTTCCTGGAGACTCATATGAAGAAGAGGCCCTGAGGCAGGGAGGAAGGCGGATATCGAACGTTGGAAAAGCTAAGGTTAGGCAGTCTTGGTTTGGAACAAATCCCTCTTCTCTCCCCTTTGCCCCTTAGACTAAGAGTATGATAGCTCGACGTAAAGACGTCCTGTTTTCTTCATTATTTGAATGATTAAATATACACGCGCTCGCTCTCATGGCGATTTCCGATTTGAGGATCTCTGTCTTCATGTTTGATTTGTTCAATGTGACGAGAGGTGTCTGATCCCATCCATACTCTATTCTATTTTGTGACACACCAAACCCAGCCCCTCATCCTATACAACCAAGTCCCCCAAAGGCATGATAGGGTCACTTCAACATCAAAAGTAGAGGGTATCATGAAATTTGCCACGGCCGTACGATTCCATCATCTCCCGTCGTAACGAGCATCTCTTCCACGCCCTTCTTCTCTGGCGGGCAGCCAGCGTCGTATCTTTTGCACCAGGTAACGTGGTTGATCTCGTACGGGCCATGGGCATTCGGTGTTATTGAAAGAACCTTCCACTGTCTTGTTGCGTGGTACTTGTTTTTCGAATGCCAATTGCTCATGTGGACATCGCCATCCAGCTCGGCGGCCGCTTCGTCCTCTGTAGCTATGCCCGCCGCGCCACCAACGTCTGGAGCCTCCTCTTTATATACGGCAATTATGCCGTCGCTACCGACGCTCGCGACTAAGCCTGTCTCGGCGCTCCATGTTGCCGAGTAGATATCTCGGGTGTGTGCCGTAGGTAATGTGCTAGTGCATTCCCACTCTTCCTTCAATGATCTTCGCATAGTATTCGGTATACGTCCCAGCCCGCCCCACGCATGGCGTGGCGCTTCGGCCTCGTCCTCCTCTTCTTTCAGCGTCCAGACGCGGATAGTCCGATCAGCACTCCAGGTCAGCAGTCTTGGGAAACGCTCGTTCTTCGGATTCGATTCCCACTGGACGCCCCAGACGGTCCCCTTGTGTCCCTCAAGCACGGCGACACAGACCCATTCTCCCTCGCCGTCCTCGCGCCATATCCGTACCGTGTCATCGTAGCTCGCGCTGGCAAGGACGTCGCTACTATACCGGCCATGGCCACTTCTGTTCGTATCAGGGCACCACGCGACAGCTTTGACATCACCCTCGTGCTCGTTCAGCACAGCGACCGTCTCCCATTCATCGTCGGCCTCGGATGCTCCCACGTCCTCCCATATCCACACGGACTTATCGCGGCTACAGGTGGCTAGGAACTGACCCGAGGGTGAGAAGGCAACGGATTTAATCTCAGAATCGTGACCGTCAAGAACAACGATCAGCTCCCAGTCCTTTTCTTCAGCGTCCTCCTTGGCGCCGCCCGTGATTTCGACCTCGAGGCTGCCGTTACCCCCTTGCCCCTCGTCTTCCCACCGCCAAAGCCCAGCTGTCGAGTCAAAGCTGCCTGTGACAAGGCAGAGCTTGTGTGGTGGTAAATTTGGCTTCCAGGTAGCGGAGCGAACGGAGCGCTCATGGCCATTGGTGAGTGCGCTATGCTCCGAGAGCGTGGATAGCGAGAAGACGGTGACAGCCTTTTGGTAGGCAGTCGCTATGAGGGGGAGCGTCGGGTGCGGTATAGATTGCCAGGCACGCTCGTATAGGTCGGGCTTGAAGGGAGTTAGGGGCACGAGCTTCATCGGCGCCGCGGGCTTGGCGGATGCCATCTTGTGGGTGCAGCACGGACGACTAGAGGACGTAGGATGAGGCACGGTGAGCCTTGACCATGTCTTAAGTTTGCTTTACAAGTATAATAGTAAACGGCAGCACAAAGCAATTGTCAGAGAGTTGGAGATTGCTTCGCGCTCTAGACAGACCATGAGGGATGGCCGGCGAACTATCACCAATGTTGCCCGCATCGGAGGCGATAAAGCTACCAGAGATAAAGAGACGCGGGGCTTTTGCTTATCAACTGTCTGCTGAAAACTGACGTACCTATATGAGAAACTGCCCAGTGCGGGGGCGGGGTAATTCAAATGGTTATAACGTTGGCACACCGTTAATGGAATATGTAGTTAGCCAGATTAGCGATTTGATGAGGTACCTGAACATCTCACCTACCTTATCAACGAGAATCCAGATAATACCTAAGATACCCATGAGGGCCAAGATTTCATTTTCTGTTCCTGGGGCTGACAGTATAGGTTATGGGTGTTCATGATTCGCCCAGGTGACAGTCAAACTAATAAATATTAGAGAATCGTCCTCATTCGGCTGATCTCTTAGAACTTATACTAATACAAACCTCATATTAACTAAGGTGAAGTGTGTTAAAGAGGACCTCGATAACACACCAATATATGATGATATCATAATAATTGATCATTCATGCCTCTTCATGAGAACAACATAAAAGAAGTATCAATACAGCTATACTAGATAGGTACACAAATATACTTGTTATTCTTTACATAAATCTACGACAACTTCTTTTGCCCGTATTTAATCTATTCTGTAGGTATTAGACGTAAGTTTATGAATAGAGGACCAGTGAATAACCTTAGCTTTATATAAGGTTCTATATACCTTCCTGACACCAACTATGAAAATAAAGTAGACCCGATTTGTCCATTCAGTATGGCTGGTAGACCGGCAAATATGACGACTATTGATGATAGTATAGCCTATATAGTCTGAGATGCTCAGCTTTCTAACCTGTCGACGAGGTGGAAAACACCATACCGACGAGGGTAAGATGCAAGCTTTACGGGGAGCACCTCGAATCGAATAGCGTCAGCTCTCGGGTTATAGAGCCGGGAGACGAGCGACATGAAAGAGACTACCCGACAGACTGATCGGCGTAGACTAGCCAGTGCGAAGTGATTATGGCTTCGGCAGCGTCTTCGTGTCCCAAGAGGGTACGGTAGTTATAAATTAACTTATCGAGGGCAATAGCCGGTTACCTAATTACAAATGGCCAGCAGCTACAAGAGAAGGGTCTGCAACTTCCCCAGACGCAATTTGCGCGCTCTATACATAATGATGATCATGAGTGCGTTACCGACTACCGCAGCTTGGTGGAGAAAAGTGGTTTGACAGAGTATATTGATATGTAGAAGAAACGGAGGTCTTCTACAGGGGGGGACGCCCAGAATTTCCTTATGTAGTCCGTACACACAGTTCCTTCCCATACGGTGGTAGTACCTGCCCACTGGTGGACGCTTCATCACACTGTGGCCTTGGGCCGTCGGCAAAACTTGACATGTGCTTTGCCGATAGCACGTGGAGATGTTGAATGGATAACAATGCAAACAAAAGTCTAATCGATACTACTGTATGTAGCACGGTCAAAAAAAGGATACCCGTGTGTTACTCCTACGGTTCTGTCGTTTGATTGACGGATGATTCGATTTCCACCAACGTGGACAGGGACTCCTAGCACTACATACAGGACGGATACTGTGCGTTACCAAACTGAATACCCATGTAGTGTCTTACTTCTTACCGCTGCTGTACTACCAGTACATGAGAATAGTCAAAGGTATAGTAGGATAGTTTATCATTAATTGTCCCGCTGAGCCAAGCCTCTGGATCACGAACTTTTATGGCTTACCCCTCTTCCTTTAATTCAGACCATTCTTTTTGGTGCAGTACCTCAACGTCATACCCGGGGTCCCTTTTCCCCCGGTGGGATGTAGGCGTAAATCGCAGTCGCCAAGTAGAAATGATAGTAAATGAGGCATTATTGTACGATAGGTGTGAATTTCGAATTCCTATTCGTCCCATGTTCGGCTCTCAGCTATTTAAAGACTGTTGCACAACGGTGGAACCCGGCCCATCGATGACATCGACCACCTCGGCGCTGAACTCGCTGAACCTCGCTGAACCAGTCTTTTTGCTGCTCCACATCCGGATATCTACGTGGAGTTAGACTGACTTTGAAAAAAGTACCTAGCCTAGCAAGTTTAATGTTGCACCTGATTGCCTTGGGTTTTTCTTTCGACCGTCCGTCCGTGACCGCGATAAGTGCGACAGACGGGCGTGGGGGTGTTGGGTGCCGTGTCATTGCCATCGGCATACTACCTCTCTCCAACATCCAAACCCTTTCTATTGTCAGCCTCTTCCTCTTCTCGCTCTCACAGCTTTCTCCCTGGCACTGAACCAATCTAAGTCGAAGCAGAACTTTCATCCTTGAGGTAAAGGGTAACAATCGTTAAGTTGTCCTTACAATTGCGCTTGCACTTACACCATACAGCGGCTGGTCTGCGCCAAGCTAGTTCGACGGCCGCCTCGGCCTCGTTTAGTCCGAGACAGCTCAAAGGATTGGATTCCCGACGAGACATCCCGTTAGTGCACATCTTCCCTGATCATTCCCTACTTATAGTGAACCACGCCAAATTCTGGGTTGCTCCCGTCGAGCATCCGTCGACTCCATGACGAGGTTTGCTAGAGGAACCCGCCTGTTAAGGCGTCTCGCGCTGCCCACCTCGGTCGCCGCCGTCGGTGGTGGCCTCCTCCTCTATTCGTACCGACCGCTCAACATCCCGGTTTTGAGGGCCCTGCTGTGCCTCCTCCCCTCTACGGCCCCGATGGCAACTTCAAGCTCCCTCGATTTCCCAAGGTTAAACCACGCGAAGAGCAGCTGAAGGAATTGAAAAGGAGCCAGTCGCAAGAGGAAGAATATGATATATTGGTCATTGGTGGCGGCGCTACCGGCGCTGGCGTCGCTCTAGATGCCGTCACGAGAGGCCTCAAGGTTGCCATGGTCGAGCGCGATGATTTCAGCAGTGGTACCAGTAGTAAGAGCACGAAGCTCGTCCATGGTGGTGTGCGATACCTGGAAAAGGCCGTATGGAATCTCGACTACTCGCAGTACCAATTGGTCCGGGAGGCTTTGAAGGAGCGCAAATACTTCTTACAGACTGCACCGCATCTGAGTATGTGGCTGCCCATCATGCTTCCGCTGGATAAGTGGTGGAAGGCCCCATACTACTGGGCTGGCACCAAGTTCTACGATTTCTTGCTGGTAGCGAGGGCATCGAGAGTTCATACTTCCTGACAAGGAGTAAGGCACTCGACGCTTTCCCCATGCTTAAACCCACCGATCTCGTAGGTGCTCTAGTTTACTACGACGGGGCACACAATGACTCACGGATGAACGTGTCGCTCGCTATGACGGCTGCTTTATACGGAGCTACCGTCGTCAACCACGCCGAGGTAACTAGTCTCGTGAAAGACGCGCAGGGGAAGCTCTGTGGTGCGACCGTCAAGGATCGCTTACCTGAGCGCAGTGGTCGCAGTACCGAAGACATCACCGTCCGAGCTAAGTGCATTATCAACTGTACCGGCCCGTTTACCGACTCTATTCGAAAACTCGATGACCAGAAATGCAAAGAGATCGTCGCGCCAGCATCTGGTGTCCACGTTATTCTTCCTGGCTACTACAGTCCCGCTAATATGGGGCTCATCGACCCCTCGACTTCCGACGGCCGTGTCATATTTTTCCTGCCATGGCAAGGAAATACTATTGCTGGGACAACTGACGAACCTGCTACGATCACTCAAAACCCCCTGCCTGACGAGAAGTCAATCCAGTGGATTTTGAATGAGATTGCACTACCTAGCCCCTGAGATCCAGGTACGCCGTGGCGATGTCCTGGCGGCATGGTCTGGCCTGCGGCCCTTAGTCATGGACCCCAAAGCTACCAACACTGAGTCACTGGTGCGCAACCACCTCATCGATATCTCTGAATCCGGGCTCGTAACTTGCGCTGGTGGCAAATGGACGACCTATCGACAGATGGCCGAAGAGTGCGTCGACGCCGCTGTGAAGGACTTCAAACTGCCCACGAAACCCGTCCTGAATGCGCCGCGCGTCAGTGGCACTGAGGCAGTGGATGACGGCGCGATCCTCGACGGAAGCTGCCAAACACATAACGTACGCTTAATCGGCGCGCACGGCTTTAGCAAGACGCTCTTTATCAACCTAATCCAACACTTCGGCGTCGAGACCGAGGTCGCGAAGCACCTAACGGAGAGCTACGGCGATCGCGCCTGGACGGTGGCGGCCATGTGTAAGCCGACGGACCTGCGCTTTCCGGCGCGCGGCGAGCGTATCTCTCGGCTTTACCCCTTCGTGGACGGCGAGATCCGATACGCCATTAGTCATGAGTATGCGCAGACGGCCGTGGACATCTTGGCGCGGCGCACGCGACTCGCCTTCCTCAACGCCCAGGCGGCCCTCGAGTGCCTTCCCCGTATCATTGATATCATGAGCCAAGAGTTGAAGTGGGATCGGAAGAGGCAAGATCGCGAGTGGAAAGAGAGTAAGTGAATACCCAACCATGGGACTGTCGCATGACGTCCTTTTACCCTCCCTTCCCCCTTGTCCCTCGTTACAATCCACCGTCAAGAGGAACATTGGCGCTAATGTTCACGCACCACTAGCGGTCAAATTTCTTGAGTCTATGGGCTTACCGCAGCCTATGTTATCTGCGACACGCGCAGACGTGGAGAAGGGTAAGCTTGACTTCAGCTCGTCGCTAGAATACAAGATGTACTCCCGCCACGACAAGCCTCTGCTCGATGAATAAATGAAGCGAGGTGCTCATGCTCCCCCGACTCACCTAACTCTTACCACTGTGTCCCCTCGATAGAGTGGCGAACTTCCTTACTCCGATTTGAATGAATAGAAGATAGCGTCACCGCCGTGGAGGAAGCCAGCGGCCAAAAAATCTTGCCCATATATTCATTAGCCAGGGGAAACCGACCTTGACAAGGCTTGCTTGCCTGTATAGCATACATGGACAGGTGGGCGGATGAGAAATACTGTACATAAAATGTAATTTGTCCCTTTCCTTTGACACATACCTTGGTACCACTATGAAGGGTGCCGGCGCGGAATCTGGTTAGAAAGATGGTTATAGAATCTAATTTCATTGCCAAGGATTATTCCTGCTCTTAAGCATCACACATACCTCGTCAATAAGCCGACAACGCAACTGGTGGTACCTTGACTCAAATGACAAGTCAATCAACACTTTTAACACACTGTAATCTTATAATCCAACAAAAAATTAATAGTCGAGTTGACCAAAAATTCACCTGGGTGCGAACTCAATACATACACAATCAATCGGAATAGAGTATAGAAGAGCTAAGTGGGTATTATCGGCGTACACGAAGGTGTAGCCATGCTAGACAACTATATACAACGAACTCTGGACGTCAAAATTGACACATAAAAAAAGAATCCTGGTTAGTCTCTTCAACAACCATATGCCATAGCCGACGTTATCTCGTAGGTGCGGAATCCGCTACTTTAAGCCAGAAAATAATAATCCAACAGAAGTAGAAAAAAAAAAAACGATCTACTTGGAGCTGGCTTATATGTCGTGACCAATCCCCTTAAAACGCCGCGCTCAAAAAGGAATCCCGCGGTAATCGAAGAATGCCACCACCCAGTCTATGTTGTATATGCTTTTTTGATGCTTCCCCCTTTCCTTGCCCCTGAACCCTTCTCCCAAGGAATCCCCAGCCACCGAGCCATCCGTGGCTTTTCCCTGAAAGACGGTGTAACGCCGGTATATGAGTGGGAATTGGCTCGCCCAGTATATGCAATGCTCCCATTTTAAAAAAGAGTACGGGGCGGTAAGATGATATATGAAACAATAGATGACTTTGTATTTCCAATAAGAAGGGACTTGCAATCATCAAGAATTTGAAGATGACCTGAGACCACAATGTGTGAGAATGCAGCCTTGCGTGTCCATTATGCCTGGTAGTATCCAAGTCCGGAACAACTTTGAGCAGGACTTGCATTCCCACAATCCAGTTGGCGATCATACGAGCTCTCCCAACCGTACGAGTCCGCGTCACACGAGCTCTCACGAGTTAGAGTGCGCGTATCAAGCTGCATGATGGTAGAATCACCCTCGTCATCGGATTGTGATAGGCCAAGAAAATTCGACAAATCAGCCAGACAACTTGATTTTCTCGACATCTTCGTTAAATTAGACCAAGTTTCGTCGGAATCAGTGCCTGTCTCGGTGCTGAGAGTCGTTTCGGTATCGGTGTCTATTTCAAGGGGCCCGAGGGTCTCGGGACTGGGTAAATATCGAATAGGCGCAATAGTCGCCGAGATCGCCATTTTATCAGTCTGCGAACAGACAATACTTTCCGTCTTCGGCCCAGAACTCTCCGATATTTGACAAGATCTAAGCACAGCACGCTGTCGCAAGCGTATGTTTCTCTTGACAAGATATGAATTCGTAGGATACATGCCTCGGAATTTTGCGGCCACACCGCTCATAACATTTTCAGTTTCGCCCGGGATATTGGGATAGATGTGTGATCCCGTGAGAGGATTCGTAGAAACCAGAATCCGCTCACCTGGATGAGGATCTTCCCAGATATCAAGGCAGTCGATAGTCTGGCAACTATCACGTGCTGGAGAAACAGATAATGTATGAGATGGTGTGACCTGTAATCCCTATAACGAAGTTTGGTTGTTCTGATTGGGACGAGGGTGGGTGGATTGTCCCGGATGGGAGGATGGCGCGCTCACCGTTGGTGAGTTTGAGCGCGACTTACTCTTCCTTCCCAACCCAAGTTTTGCGCCAACCTTTTTCCAGCTTGTTCCAGAGAGTGCACGTTGTAGAGCTTTAGGCGAGGCGTTGAAAGAGAAGTCCGAAGTAGGTGGGGTTGTGGGCGGAGTCATGGGTTCGGCTGAGGGAGTTGAACTCGGACTCGTACTGTCATCAGTCATTTCGATATCGTGTGAATCACTTGAGCCCGAGTTGGACCGACTAGTGGCACGTCCCTTGCCGAAGAGTGGTAATATCGTAGCTATGGGGGATTGGCTGATGTCCTCGGAAGAGCCAACGTCTTTAGGAATTCGTAAACGCGTGCGTTCCTGTCGAGCTTTTATTTCTTCTTCAACATGAGCCTCAACCGTCACGGGCACAACCGACTCCAAAAAGGGGACCAGCACCGAGTCATTCATAAGCTCTCGGACAATACCAGCCGCTTCATCTAGTTCTGCTGGTTCGGGTGGTGTCGATGCCGTATAGGTTAGGCCTAGCAGTCGATCGCGAACAGGAGCAGGAATATTGACCTCGCGTGGCGCCCCAGGTAAGATATATCCCCTGATAATCTTGTCCCATAGTCCGCAAATATGCTCTGTTCCGAGATAAGCCTGCCCTTGCATTATCTGCAGGTGTGTAGCCCTGTAGCGAGCAGCGTCCATAATGAATTCCAAGGTTTCCAGACAATGGTTTTGCGATAAGTAGGCCATGAACGCTGTAAGGGTCCATGGCTGTGGTGCTGTATTCGAGAGGATGTCGTCCAGGGTTGGTGGGTTGAGGAATGGAGAACCCGTTCGCGGGATGGCCCAACTCGTTGGCCGCGACGATGGGTCCATGACGGTTTCCGCGTCCCAATCTTCTAAATCCGACGAGGGTGGTGTGAATTCCCTAGAGAACGGGGTACGGTAGACTAGGGAGCTTCGTCGATATCTGACTTTGCCCATTATTCTCCAAGGTATCGAAAAAGGATGCAGTACCACAATACGCCTAACCTCGCAATAAGAAACAAGCTGGGCCTGAGCTGCAGCCTGACCGTCGAAATCAAGCGAGCGTCGAGATCATGCGCAACGTAGCAAATGGGTATTTCCCTAGCTGAATAAGTTTGTTCAGCGCAGGAGACGAAATGAGAGCTAGAGCTTCTTCATACACTGCCGCCGGCTAGCCTTAGATACAGAAGACGGAGACGGGTTCGTGACCAATCACGGGACTTCAGTGGCGGATAGTTGCATGTGTAGTGATCCCAGGCCTAGCAGCTGGATCGATAATGCGATTCGTTAGATATCTGCTGAAGGCCGATGTCAACGGAGATACCGTTGGTATGGATCGAAGCGCCTCACGGGCAACTGAGCTGAGCGAACTGAGGTTAGCCGACAGGTGATTGACTACCAGCCAATGTGCAGTAATGGTGATCACAAGTTGACGTAGCCCCGACGACGATAGAGTTTCGGGAACCTGTAGACGGGCGAATAGAGTTTATTTCCCTTCGAATCGAAGCTAGTGATTTGACAAGCACCAGCTTCTCCGGAAAGACTGCACCGGTAGCGGGCACTGATATCAGGATCCTGATACTTCGCCAACCACCATCGGGATTCCTAAACAAACCGGCCGGGTGCGAGCACACAGGCTGCGCGAGACGGTAATGTCTAATGCGTTGTAACGGAACACCAAAAGATTACAGCGGGAGGGCAACAAGTAATCACCAGCCGAGGAAAACGAGCGTCATGGGAAAGCTGCCTAGACGTCGTGTCCGGTATCGTTGTTGTGTCGTGCCGTCGTTGCACAATCGTTGCACCACGAGAAGTGGGAGTAATCCGGTGAACTGTGTAAAAAAAAACACACGGCGACGATCCCAGATGCTGGACTACACTAACCGCGCTTCTTCATCAATGCCTCGTAATCAGATGTCTTCAGGGTTGTTCGCTTTTCTGCTGTCCCTTCCTCAGTCGTTCGTTGTTTTCCGTCGTCACACCAGAATCCAAGGCCGACCGACGACGAGAAGAACAGTACTAATAATGGCGACCCGGATAGAAACGGAAGTGGCAGTGACTAACAATAGATATTAACAATAGGGCCAAGCTCGCGTCCACAAATTCCAAGGGGGCTAACGAGATGGTGAAGAGAGTTGATAGTGTAAGTAGCTGGGAACGACCTTGCGAGGAATCCTACATATAATAGCGTAATGAACCGAGCGCAGTGGTAGTGTAGTGATGTACGGCGGTACCAGACAGGGGATCTGCATGGTATGGCCGAGCAGAACAAGTACCGTCTACTTATTCCCGACGGAGGGGGCGGTCCATGCGTCAGGCTAGGCACAGTACGTGCTGCTTGCTGCTGGCTGCGTGTTACCCACCGATGGATGCGTGCTAGCGTAGGTATCTTAGGTCCTTAGGTCTGTCTTAGGTAGTGTACCTCAGCACCGGCGCATGGCCCGGATGTACGAGATTGGAAGGGGAGATCCCGACCCAGTGAAAACCCGATGGCTGCCAGTCAGAACCCAGTCCAAGCCCAGGGGCGAAAGGGGTGATCATGCCCTGTCGACGCCCTGTCCAGGCTCCATCTATTCCATGCCACCCAATAACAGGACACGCCAATCAGATGCCCCACGCTCGTCCTTCTTCTTCAGTCAAGCATCATGCCGGTGTACAGTGTACCGTTGGGCAGACTCTCCGACCGCGATGTATGTATTTCAATTGTGTTGTTTTAGTCCAGGCGGGCAAAAAAGAAAGAAAAGACTAGTATGGGCAGAAGAATGATTTTCGATTTTGTCGGAACCGACCGACTCGGTACGCAGTTAATTAAGCCACTTATGTCCTACACTATAGACATATCTACCAATCATCCGATATTCGTCATAGCAGGTGTTGAATGCAAACCTCAAACAGTACTGCATGTACAAGAGTAGCATTCGTCCTAGCCAAAAGAGGGCATCGCGTGACCACATTGTGCTATTCGTACGATACATCGGGAGCCATGCAATCGACTGTCCGTTTATCCACCCCAACGCTGTATTAACCAACATCCAATGATACCACCACCACCAGCCCAGCATAAAAAGGAAACAACTTACACAGAACAAGAACTATTATTTGTTGAGATATAGGCAAGGGTTCGGACTGCACGGGACTACCCACATGTCGTTGTTCATCATGTTGTTTGTAATAAAGCAGTCCTATTCAGTAGTGTGTGTCTGTGGAACTTCCCAGCCGAGACGGCAGTACTACTTATCCTCGAGTTAGGGCATCATTGATTTATAAAGTGCCCATAGCGACGGATTTTCAGGAAGAGAAAAAGAAGAGAGCCAGCGACAGTACCGCGTAGAGAAAACTTACGGTGCGGTATACACAAATGAAGGTAGCATGGTACTTTTAGCCACCACGACTGACGCTGATTTGTAGCCTTTTGGGACCTAACCTATTCAGACCTATTAGCAGAAACTGGGCAGACATGGTTAAGCCGTGCAACCAACCCATCCATTAAAGTGGCGCAACTCTAGAAGGACGCTAGAACGCTATCGGAGGCCAATCAGACGAGAGGCAACTGCATCATATGAAGATCGCTTGCCACACAAAGCATTAGTGGACGGGTCGTGGTGGGAACCGAATGGAGCCCCTGGTCCGGGAGAGCCGTAAAGCGGCGATGGATTATGGAAGAATGTTGATAGAATGCTACTACGCAGTGCGCTATGAGAGGCTACGGTAGGTGGAAGCGGTATAGTACTATGTACAGGACTATGTACTATGTAGACGCCATCGACAGGACTGAGAACCACCTCCACCTCATCCACCTCATCCACCTCATCCACCATCACAGTTCCACAGTGGGCTGTGAGAATGTGTGTGGTCATACTACATAGTATAAGTACGTAGACAGGTATGAAAGATGATATGATATCCACGGCACAGACACGGCAGAGGAGACGTCGAGCATTACCTAAGCAGCAGATGAAACAAAATGAAGAGTGACATGCGCCCAGAAAAAAAGATGCAAGCAAAACCCACCCTCGTTGTCTCGAGCACCTTGGCTCACGGGCATTTCAATGCTACGGGATGAGTACAAAACACATACACACCACTAACTGGCCAGGAAACTAAATGTGAGACAAACGCCACGAATCAAAGATGGAAGCGGTCAATCTTGCCCAGCAAGAACCATCGTTTTTGGAGAGTAAACAACCAAAGATGCGGTGGCTATGGTACAGCTAACTTTATTCACATTATCGTCGTCGGTAGAGAAACAACGAGGTCCGTTGCCGGTACACCAGAACAGCATTTATGGTAAGCGCAGTACACTACTACTATATCATATAAGCATGTTTATCAACTGACAGCAGAGAAAAGGCTACTTCAGCTACGGATTGTGGTTTGCAGATCTCACTGCGTGAGAGAGAGAGGATCAGGGCGGCAGTTGGCGCTGCTCATTTCCACATGCAATGCCCGGCCATACAAGCCATGCCACCATTTCATACACGTTTTTGCATCATTAAGCAGCACGAATATTGGGGAACCGCGAGGACGGCGAGCGCGGGAATACTACTCGCCCACATGCACATGTTACCCCAACATCGACGCTGTGTGAGCACACACCAGAGGACTCCCTCAAGCCAGTTAAGATCAACGGTGCAGCACCTCCCGAGGGGCAGAGCAGTCAGTGTATGATGATACCATAGCCCAGAAACTGTTTCAGCCGGAAATATGCCACCCTATGCAGAGGCCAGGAAGTTTGGGAATAGCCCCTCCTGGCAACATGTAAAATAATTAAATTGGTCGGCTCATTCGTTCCCTGCCACGTTGTCACCCGTTCTATTGGTAGGTGGTTCCAGCATATGCCATGCGACCTACATAAAGAATACTGCCTGATGTATGTAATCGTATTGGCATAAGAACAGCTTGGTGGCAAGACTTGCTGCCGTATTGTTCCCGTCGCCCTCCTGGTTGAATGTGGCTCCAATCTCACGCCATCTTGACAAACGGTCGCATCCAGTTCCTGTGTAAGTGCTGTAACCTTGGCGAGACCGGCTAGCTGCTGCACTATCCAGTGTAGCGTATCGCCTACTTCGCAGCTGGGTTTTCTAGTGCCGAACTACCTACTGCTGTACACTAATGCCTGTGTCGCCTCGCACACGCCTTGTCTGAAACAGCATCATTCAGCTCTGAGCTGGAGCCGGTGAGCTTCACGATAGGTATACCCATCCACGCAAAACGTCCTTCATTCTGTGGCGAGAGGCCGCGCCATGGTCAGGTCAGCTGGTTCCTCGAGATTGCTGAGGTATCCTGTAGGTTGTGGCAAAATAGGCATCACGACGATGCCGATTCGAGCAACGGGCATCGCCAGCGCGAAGGAACAGTGCTGACAAGATGCCCACTAACAACGTTCGTCACGCGCTCTAGAAAGACTTTACCGTCCATTCCATCCGCAAGCCAGCCAATCGTGCAAAGGATCTCGTCCAGCCAAGCATCGCAACAACAAGTCGAGTGTTAGTGGTGTCGCTGACGACGAGCTATATCTACTTGTCGTTAATCGGTGGTGTTGGGTCGCCAGGCTTTGTTAGGCCTTGCAGGCCCCCCTTGATCCTTGAACGAAAACGTACTCGGTACTTACAACTTTGTACGCAATATGACGGGCTCCAAGAGGCTCTCGGATCCACTTGCCCCTGTTTCGCTCGCTCGGCGTCGACGCGGAAATTTTCTAGAACTTTTCTAGAAGCCTTCTGGAATTTTTCCATGTGCATCTCTGTGGAGTCTCGTCCCACCAGCCGGTCATGCCGGTAGCCCAATAGAAATCGCTTATTTGCTTTCATGCAGGTTGCGGTGCAGTATTACAGGAAACCTGTCTACCACACAGTCAATGTATTTTTTGTTTTGTTTTCTGTTTATTGCTGGTAACGTGTCCAGTTGTTCGATGCTCAGATAGCCAACAAACTACTGTTATACGATTTATTTTTTATCGAAAAATTGTCGAAACATCAACCTAAATAGCATGACCAATTTAGATCGTATCGTTGACCGGCCTGGCCGAGAGCAGAAATCCCATCGCCCCGTGACACTGACTGACTAAAACGGTATTGTCATGTCTCAACCCAACAGCTAAGCGATGAACATGCCGATCTCGCCTCGGCATTCGTATGATTTATCGTCTACACTATAAGACGGCGCGCTCCTATCCCATCTCGGCAGGAAGCAAGGCATGCGACCTACTATAGTAGCAACTCACAGGTTATTCACATAGCATTCAGTAGTGTAAGGTAGACCGAGCCGGCTGGCTTCCGGCATGCTCTTCCTATCCCCATGCTTGCCCATGCATGGAAAACGACGATGACCGATCGTGGCTCTTCCGAGGCGTTGTCGTCCGCTAGCCAGGCACCTTGTCAGACGGATTCGCTGGCAGTGTGATCGAACCAGCTGAGGCCCAACACGACAAATAGTCTGTTACTGTTCCTGCCCAATATTTGCCGTCGCCTTTGCTGTCTGAGACATGGTATACACTGTTCCAATCTACAATACTGTACATGAAAGATGCAAGACCTCATGATCCACGTGACAGCCTGTCTTGGCGACTTACAACGCATCTAACATGATCTGGCCGTGAGGACAATGTTGGCATCTCAAATTTCCATTTACGTGTTGCGCATAGAAAAAAAAATAACTAGTCCATCTGGCCACTTTTCCGCGCACTAGCTATGCAAGGTACATCCGGCGTAGCGTAGAGCCTCGAAAATATCGCGACGACCTTCTCGATTTGCTATAAATCCAACACCGCCGTTACAAGCCGCTTCGATGCCGGGCGGCTCAGATCGCAGTGGTGCGATTCTAAAAAAAATTTCTCGAAAAAGAACGGGTCGCAAATGCAACCGTCGCTACCACATTAAGTACGACCATTCGGGCACTGAACCGAGAGAGCCTCCTTGCTTGCTATTACGTACTAATCCCAAAAATTCCGCACGACAAAAACTCCAAGCTGGTTCATCAATGAGGTGCAAGACAAGGCCGATGAAAGCCAGGCCAACCGATGCAGCTACAGACAGACGGCCCCAGGTGTACAACTAGTCGCTTCACTGTTTTGTAATGAGACTCATTTCCATCCTATGCACTCGGCATCAATCACCCATATGAGACAGGTCACCTTGATAATTGAAACAAAGTGACGTGATTCATCGGTTTGGACGGATGGTGTATAGCTGCGGCTCTGTCTGTCTGCAGATGAAGCGAAGTGATAATCTAACACTGCTGGATACTTGTAACTTTTAACTCTCCAGAGTCGGTGTCCAATAAGCTATGCTCTTATTCGGCTCACTCGTCGTAGTGGAGGCGGTGTTAACAGTGTAAAGCTTTTTGTCACAGCTTACGTGGATCGGCGGTTCGCATCGTCCCTCTGATCTCTATACTTACTTCACACCCTTGCGGCACTACCGAAATTCATTAGAATAATAACAGATCTTGATGATGGCAACAGACTCAATGAAAAACATTGGCACATGCAGCACAGTAGTATCGCTATTGAGGATGTGCAAATGTTTGGTTCGTACCGAGGAATTCACCATTGTACTCATCGTGAGGAACTTACCGAATAGCATAACATTATCTGACCTGACAGTGGAACCTTGTAGAACGTAGCCTCCACGTATTCTACACGACTATTCGCTCGGATGAGGCCCCATCGTCGAATCTTCTCCCAACCTGCCAGAAACGGAAAGACAAAGGTTGAAGTTCTCATTCCGGGCTAATATGTATTCATACTCGTGTATCATCGATACCACTCTACACCATAGAATACCGGCTTCCCTCATACAGGCTTCCCATTGGCTATTTCCGGCATATCTACTATACACACAGATCCATTCAAGCTCCTCCAGAGCCTGTGTTTGTACTGATGCATAGAGATGGTGGCCATACGTCTAGCTACTACGTCGTGGAGTACAGTGTCGCGCGGGCATCGCAGCCTTATTCTGGAGCCTCAAGTAGATTCGCCGATATAGCTTTCTCTTTTACATATACGATCAAATCCCTAAAGAGGCAACTCGTCATCGTTCCTTGGCGTGCTTCACTCACTATCCATCTAAGTAGAATATCTGTAGACCGAACAATTAAGCACCTGCAGTCCAATGCTTTCCAAATCAATGAATCCTTGGCGCAGCAGAAAATAGCGGACGACCTACGAATTCGATCAGCACGATCCCACCTCTTAACCCTCCGATCCTTTATCATGGATCGAGAAGCCTCGGTATTGTTGCCGAGCGGATGAGCCCTACGTTAGAGCTCGTCGCATTGGCTACAATATGCTCAGCCAAGGCTCTCCTCCCCAGACAAGAAAGGCTCGTCTGGTTCTCGGCTGCAAAGCGGATCGATTGCTGCATTGCATTTCGGAGTAATATTCTATACATTTGACCTAGCATGTTGACTATCTCTATCGTTTACCATAGTCGCCAAAACGCGTAGACGCAAGGTTCTCCACTCCCAAGACATGCTGCGATGCTCTATGCAAAAACCCTCCAGTGTAGCTAGAGAGGGTGTAACCGATTCTCCTCCGTGGAGTGTCATCGCGAAGTTCAATACAACGCAGCGCGGCACAGGATAGCCGGCATTCATGCCATATCTCGTCGGCAATCTTGGTCTGGAGAGGGACGACCAGAGACTACTACACACCGGATTCAGTAGTCTCGTTACGGGGGATCCAGAACATCTCAGTGCCAAGTTTATCAACGATTCCTCCAGGACCATACACTGAAAACATGGTTGTACTCTGGGATGTGATTTGGGTAACCATACCTAGGTCTACATCCAACAGCGAACAAAAGTGATTACAGACGATATATTTACACAGTGGCAGCAGCAACATCATAGGACAGGGATAGAATTGTCATGGGCGCATATGTATAGGAACAAGATGTATTATAGCGCTTTCAACACATTCGATGTTCACTGTGTCTCTTAAAATCACTCATATGGGAATTACGCGTACCTAGGTGTATAGGTTGCCATGATAGTCAGGTAATATGTTACACCATACTCTCCTTCCCTCCTGGAACATCTCCGTATGGTTTCGAGAGAGCGTACACTTACTAACCCTGTGCGACGCCAGGGCTTATCCCGAGATCTCGCCTCGGTCCCGGGAGACGCAATCATCTGTACACTACGAGGGTCGCTATTAGACGCAGATACGTGCAAATTGTGGCGTATTATGTATCATGCGCATGCATAACTGCATATACGACAAAACTTCAAGTGTATAGCATCGGCTTAACCTGCAGCTAGTAAAGCTTAGGTTACTGATAAATGGCTTTACATTAGCTCAGCTAACTACCCTTAAGATTCTCCATCACACCATATTTCAACCTGCATTCAAGTCCAGAAAAATAGGTGGTGAGGTGCGTCATTGAGATTCGCCCTTCGGGGTTACGGCCATGGCAACTCTCAGCGCGAAAAGCAGCACCCCTCTAGACCCTAATCGTCGGCACTTTGGCTAACACCACCAAATTCACAAGGTATGTGTGGTGTTACATCACGCTTGCAGCAAATAGTCTGTCCAGTGAGTCCTAGGATGGATATCTTCTTCGTGAACCGTAGTTCCTGCACATATCATTGGGTTGCAAAGATACTGGATAGGGTTAACGTCTTGATATCTACTTCGGACATCGACAAAAAGTAACTGAGATCATATAAAAAAACAATTGAATACTCCCTCTAGAGCCTAATGACATGCCGCTGAATATTGAAGTGAAGCCACTGTAACATATTGGAAATATCGCCGACTTCGCCCTATGACTCTCTGATGAGACCGTTAAACTAGTAAGGCCGGTCCAATGTAGATGAGTGAGAGCCGGCTCTAGGTACGGCTCGCAAAATTATGAGTCGTTAGTGCTCGTAGTCGAATACCAAGTCCTGAGACAAACTCACCAGCGGTTACGAAGCCAAAGCCCTGGAGGAATGGCGCGCGATCAGTATCTCATTAACACCAATCTTGCATTGTGCAACGTACGATATCTCTAGTGCCGTCGGCATGTTGACAGTAAGCCATGAATGGAAATATACCACGAAGACATATACCGAAGAGCGATCTTGTTACGCCGTTGTATCGAACCGTCTAGATCATTTAAGGGATATTCCGATGTATCCTTCTCTCACCCAGGACGAAGAATGCCCACCAACCAGTACTCGTACAGTCACCCCAACGCCCAGAATTGGGCATCAACTCGCTAGAGTCAATATGCAACTGCAGATGGCTATTGATACGCCAATAGCAAGTCAAAGTGGTGTTGTGTAGGTTATCTGTCGACAGCAGTCTACAGATAACCTTCCCCTTTCGTGAGTTTGAAGGTTGTTACCCATGATCCTTTCGCGCGGATATCGTACGGGCGCCCGCATAATTTATTGAATACCTATAAACCGCTAAGCTCCATATAGTGCTGTCTATCATAGCTTGTGAGCAGGTGTGCGGATAGCTCAGACACGCACATGAGGCACTAGCGGCGTAGCCTTCTCGACCTTTAGATAAGGTAGCTTCCGATGCAGCCGGGAATTGGTCTATGATGATGTGTGTGGCGCTTAAGGGGGCATTTCTTAATGACTGTGGCAAACTGAAGAACTGAGATACCACTATAATCACCTCGCTGTTGACGCGAGAGCAGATTAGAACTGAATTTCTTACAAACATGGAAGAACTTCAGTTCTCAAGCTAAACTATCAAACAGGCTAGTGCTAATTTCTATCGAAGCCTTGTTCCTCTTGTTGACCACCAACTTGTTAACAACACCTCAAATATTGACACTACTTAATAAACAATAATTATGAATTTAGAACTTGGGCACGTACATAAATTCCTATGGAACCACCATGAAGACTGAGACTTACAATGTGTAACTAGATGCGTCTACATCCCCAACTGGGCACGGCTACCCTGTAACATTACCACTGAAAACGTCGCTATCTCATCCCATACACTATGAGCACAATAGCTACGGATGCTGTCTACCTAGAAGGCTACTCAATGCATGTAAAAGCCAACAGTTTATTCAAGTCGATACGGAAACTCGGGACTTCTTCCGTAGGGATACGGGCAACAATGCAATCCAAGCTGAACTTGTCATCGTAGACCGTAACACGCTAAAGAGCATTCGCACATATAATTAAGTATGGTGCTGATCCATGTTGACACGGCAATTCGGGCCATTACGTGAACTCGGACATATTCGCCATTATCGGCGCTCTCTAGCCACGATGCTTACCAACAGCACCACAAATTAAGGCCGGTCTGTCATTAAGGCGCTGCCTACTACCACCCATCATAGCTTCCCCAGGTTAGCCTGCAGCTATTGCGGAGATATTCGTCAGCCGCTTGCGATCCCGGTATGATGGTGAGAAAGCAGCTCATCCACGTTGCTATCTAGATCCCGTAGATAGTCTAGCGTCCGCTGCCATTGGAAAGTTGGGTAGATCTTTCCCGGGTATTTGTGACTCACAAAACTGCATACAGTCGTAGCGTGCCTAAAGCGAATCAACAATTCATCTGACGACATTGGAAAGCGGGGAAGAGGACGTCGAGTTGGGCTGACAGTGGGGTTGAAATGCCAATGGAGAACTAGGATTGCGTCGCTGCTTGACCGCCATACTTGTAGATGAACGTGACGAGGTGCGTTGTTTGTTATCCCAAGAAGTTCCCTCGGAAGCTTACGCAAGCTCTTTATCTTACCCTAGCCTAGTAGATTTAGATCTTAGGACTTGCTTGACCTCGAGTCCTGTGTCGTAATCTGGGCGTCGCAATTCATTACACAGGCCGTAGACAAGCATCACAAGAAATCTTGGCATCGCCGATAGGAGCTTATCTGATATCTGAATGCGAGTCGATCTAGGCAGGCTTTAGGTATTGCATGGTCATCACCAACGTTCTTCGTCAACGGCTTTGTGATCTATCTTTATTTTGTAGCTAAAGACTGTGCAATAACCAAAGAGCTTAGCATTTATTCTACCAATTGAATAGGTAACCCAAGTGCAATTATCTACTCGCAATCGGAGTGGTTAGACGTCAAAGGCGTTTCAAAATTGGTGAAAATATCCTTGGCGATAGTTTCAGCCTCTCATCCCGAGGAGTTTCAACCAGACCAGTCATGCCTTATTCAGACAATATGTATTCAATGGACGACGACTTGGTTGGCGAAGATTACTCAGACCAACTATCGCCTTCTGATGGTCAATTCCCTTCCTCGTCGTCCAACGTAACACCACACATCCCCAACGTCTTCCTCCCAGACCCAACGCTACAACAAGGGACAGAAGAGAGAGCCGAGTCTAAAGCTTCAGAGGCGGAAGAGGAAAGGCTTTTAATTCTCGCGCGGATTCCGCTTATCGTCATTGGGAGTCGTCTTCCTCCCGATCCCCTGGCCGGCTAGAACAGACTATAACAGCCACCACCACGTTGATACCACGCCCTCACCACCAGGTTACGTATTCGCAGTCGTCAGCATCACAGAGACCTTCGCAAGGACGCTTTAGCCGTGCCAGGTCCCCTTCTGTATATTCGGAAGCACCGCCGCCTACAGCCCGTGTCCTATTTCCCTGATCCCACCTGGAAGGAATACTAGCCAGCAGGGCCAGTCAAGGAACTACAGCACATTTGGCACTAGCCACATCATGGGAGCATCAGAAGTGGAAAATGAAAGACTCCTCGGGTCCCAACCCGAGAGCATGGGGTGCCGGTAGATGAAGAACGGGGTGCCACCCCAGCTTGGGCGAGGCGTGTCCGTGGGCGCTTGCCTAAGTGGCTAAGCTGGAAGTATGCATTGGTATCCTTAGCTGTGCTGATAGTAGCTCTTGCATTCCTAAGTGGCATATTCTCTTCCTCCCATTCTAGCAAGGGAGATGATGTAAGCTTGCTTTTACCCAGCCGTATATACATAAGTTAAGACTAATGTGATTTCGGATAGACGAGTACTAGGCCGGCTTTGCCTATTGATAAAGATCCCGATGCTCAAGAGCCTGGTGATTCTGAGTCCCCTCATATTCCCGTGGCCCCTGGGTCACCATTCCAGTCACCATACTGTGAAGGTCAACTGCACCGGTACGATGACCAAGTCTTATCTCTGGAGTTCGAAAGATCCCAGAACCTTACATTTAGGGAGATGGGCCACAAAAGTTCCGGATCCATGAGTGTACACGTCGCGGTCAGATCGATGTCCGGAGGTTGAATGAGGGGATAGTAATCCACGCAGTGAGTAATATCCTCAATTGGTCTTCTCACATCTGTTATTAAGCGCCAATATGAGATGATTTCATTAATCTCATACTCTTGCGATATTGCTCTAAACTCTAAATACGATAACTGACCGGATGTCGCAGTGGTGCTGGAAATTGCAACCAACGATCCGTTTTTACGGCTATACACATCACTCGACGCAGACCAGCAAGTAGTCAAAGTCAACGTCCCTGAAACCTTCGAGAGCACTGTACCTGGACAGCGCCCTGTGTGGAGATTAGAGCACAATTTGGGTACCCAAAGACGGAGAGCTTTCCATCCTCTCGATCCGCGCCATACATCTAGGCATCTCACTCCTTGACGACCTGACTCTCACAGTCGCAGACTACACGGAACTAGCCTCAGTTTCAGGAGACATCACAGCGGCAGCCAGCAAGTCTGCCTCCAACGGGAAGGATTTGGGCGCTTTACGCTTGAAGCCGGACTACAGGTTTGTGCCGGCAAAAAACACATGGGGATTTAACTCCAGGGTCATCGAGGTGCATACAACCAATGGTAACATCGAGGGTAACTGGCCGTTGTATGACATGCTAGGGCTCCACAGCACATCCGGCAACCAGCATGTGAGCATCACGCCGCAAGATGGGTTCGAGATCGACCCGAAGGCCGCTATCTTATCCCTGAGCACCGTCTCAGGCACCATTTCCGCCACGGAGCCGGTCCACGAGCCCAGCCGTATTCCGCACGGAACTACTTAGTGGATGTGAAGTCGACGTCTGGCAGCATCCGCGGCGCCTTCGCCTTCAGTGGCGGTATTACGGCGCATACAACGGCTAGCGATTTGAGCCTGGATCTGCTCCCCGTCATCAACATCGATAAATCCACCCCGCAGAATCCGGCGCAGCTAGAGACGGTGACGACGAGCGGCGAGACTGCCGTTCGCATTCTAGAGCCCGTATTCGTCGATGACAACGGCAGGACCGTGGCCATAGACCATAACAATGAGACTGTCACAGGTATGGGGTCGAGGGCCCTTGACTGCCTGGAGGCCAAACACAAATCTACCAGCGGTAGCATCGGGCTTCGTTACCCTCAATCGTGGAGGGGCTTCTGTACGCAAAGACGACCAATGGACGACTCGTTGCCAAGGGCAAGGATCTGAAGATCATCAAATACGGGCGGCTGGCCGGGGAGCAAGATGGAGGCCCGCAAGGGTGACGTCGGAAAGAAGTCAACAATAGAATTTCACGCTCTCTTGGTGGCATGGATGCCGTCATTGGAGATGAGTGACGGATACTGGTAGAGGACGTGATGATATGTAAATAATGAGTTTGATGAGTCTAATGAGTTACAATGCGGGATGGGAGTAGGCTGTAAAATTAATAGGGGTCAGGGTTACAGGAGTATCATAACACGAATGAATGCAGATATGCTAAACTACTTTCGCTCTATGTTAGAGGTTGGAATATTTAAACAACAATTGAGGCTGTGGTGCGAAGGTCCTTAGACGAAATAATAGTGATTATACTATCAAGCAAGGCGATTAGCTTCGATCTAAGTATTTACTCGGGCCAACGTAGGAGAAATATTCGAGGTAAAAAGGAGTGAGTTCTATTTCTGGAACAGTCTTGTGTCAGATATAAATCAGAAATAATAATGCAACCTTGAGACAGAATGTGTTGTAGCATTTGAAAATGTGTTTCCGCTGAGGTAGTTGCCATATCTAACGATACTAACTCCGTACCCTCATGACACCCAGCCGCTAGTATCGAACGTATTGTTTCCCGTCCTTCATACCTCTAAAAAACCAGGCAAAATATAGATTGCCATGCGATAATCAAAGGTCATAATCCAAATAACGCCTTTTATCGAGCTCGGGAGATTGCGATATTGCAAGTCGGAGAGCCACGATATTCAAGACCACCAAACCCATCCTATCCCAAGCCATGTTATGTTATTCAACAGCCGAACTCATTATCAATTTCTTCTCGAAACGCGAAGAGACGCCGGCCCATAGAGATCGTTCGGATGTCGATTAGATCCACGGCAGCAGACACCGGAACTCGTGAGATAACAACGATGTATGAAGTCGCGGAGCATCCTGAAACCGTGTTTCCTAGCATCGGCGGCGGGGATCTGCCCATGGAGCACCAGTAGCACTGCGTTTCGGTGCATGTGGCGCAACCAAGACGAGGTCCATGTAGTGTTCAAAGTATGGGCAGCTGTTCTCTAAACGTCCGCTCCGCTTGCTCCCGGCACACTGGTAGCGGTGCCGTGGTTCGGGACTGCCAGGGCAGAGCAGCGCTCGCAGACTGGAGATGAGACTGGTAAGAGGGCTGGCGACTCATTCACAGTCATGGTTGCTACTTACAGAAATAGGTGTCGTGGATGTAGCACATGTGTGGCCTTGCAGAGCTAAAGAGTGACGGACTTCTCACTCGGTAGAATAAACGCTTTTATGACTAATGTACGTGTACCTAGATATCCATGTGTGTTAATGAGTTGGCATAAGAGAATGTAGTTCGATGGACAATCGAGTACATAGGTAGTAATTGAGATGGCCCGGCGAAGAGACAGACACAATATAGAAAGATAGGTGATGCCATTTTGAGCAAGCTAGATTTCCCCACGAGCGCTTGGTTATCTCCTAATGAGAACGGAAGGTACTTATCAGCTTGTAGGTACCCCTTGTGGAAGGCTGGGCTGGCGCTGGTTGTATCCATGTTATAAACTCGCACATGAAGGAGAAAGCGCAGTCCTTTGGCAAGGGTGAGGCTTGAATATAGCTGGTTATTGTGCATACTTGAACATGTCGGGTGGCTCCTTGTTTCCAAGTATAACAAGGTACCTATAGAAGAGATTATGTTCCACATGAAGGTCCATGGGTATAATAACTTACTACCAGGCACATCTATATTCATCACCCACGTTCAACAAACGTGTGAATGCATTATGGGATGCCTTGCTTGTGGTCATACGTCGATAGGACGTAAATACTCCTTTAGCTACTAGCCCTGAGATTGACTTTGATTAAGCGTGGACTATAAAGTGACAGAGGAGGCGACCTGTTGAACTCGCCCAATCCATTGTTCGACGTCACTGTCAACCTTATCACCCTCGGATGCTTTGAATCGCATTCTTATAATAGAAACAATGAAATGACAAGCCATATATTGACCAAATCCTTAATAAAATGTGGCCCTCGGCGGTTTACTGACATCAGGCTACCGGTATTTGTCTTGAAATACGTTCCTATCTGGTTCTGTTCAGTTTGCCTCGGCAGTTTTTTTACCTTATATTCCTTCATCAAGAGCTTTGCACTGGTTTGCTAAGCCGTTCCACCGTTGAAATTTTGTTCTGCGCTTCTTAGACTCTACTTCTTAGTATATTCTTCAACCCGAGATCGTTCATTTTACCGCAGGCTTCGGTAACTTCTACGTACTCGAACCTACCGACCAACCCCATACCTTATTGCCCATTATGTGCATCGAGGTATACAACCAGTTCGCCGATGGCGGGTGCCAACATAAAGAATATCAGAACACATATCGCTGTCGTGTCGGAAAGGGAGATCAAGTCCTCGAGGAGGCTGTCCTCCCTGCTGGACTACCGAATTCCCCATCTGGCTGCAAGGGCGCAAAGCAGTAAGACCAGTAAAGGAAAGTGTCGGCGCTGCCGCAGGGAACTATTATATTGCTCACAAAGCAATAAGAATTAGGAGTTGCAGTTTTACCGTCATACTCAATCCTGCGAGCAGAACTAATCCACCTGGTTGATAGTTTTCTGAAGCTCGTTCTCCTAGGCGTTGAAGGAGCAGAGAGCCACACCGGAGAATATTGGAGATGCTTGTTATATCATTATCGTACAATTTATTAGCTTAGTTATAATATACTGTATGGATAGCGTTTCATTATGCTGTACCGTGCAACTCATGACTGGCTTTGAAAGACATGTGGAAAAGGAGTCTTCTCTTGGTTTGCGAGTGCTACTAAGATGGAAGCTAACGCAAGGCTGATGCGTAGATGGCCACATGCGGGTGACATGTGTGTAATAAACGCCGTGTGTGAAATATATTGTGTTAATTTTGAAATGTTCACTGCTTGATGATGTCTCGGGTGGTCGCGTCCTAGGGCTGAGTCGTTTAACAGGGACTTGTGATGGTAGGTTAGATTGGATATCACCATACATGCCTTCCTTCATATTGAGGACATCGATGTCTTGGGACTAGATGATAAACATCTACCTGCTTACCTCGGGGTCATACTATCCAGATTCCGTGTCTCACAAGAATACAAGAGGGCAGAGGCACCTCCCACGGGTTTAACATGCTAGGTAAAAGCGAGGAGTGAAATGATTGGCGGACCCCGCAGACCGAACATGTTGAGGTGTGGTCTTGGCGGCTTGATATTATTATTACTGTACACTACAAAATGGGCTTGACAGTTAGACAAAGGAAGGGTAGGGGTTACATTTTTGGCAATGGGATCTGGTGGGGAGAGGTATGACGCTATCCCCACTACAGGAGCATCCCCCTGGTTAGGTACTCCCCCTGGCACGTCCAGGGCCCAAGTCCCCTGGGCAGTACCTGTTAGGCGCAGTAGCGCACCCTAGCACGACGCAAGCGAAGCCCAGCTGCCTATAGCTGCCTGTAGCCGCCTGCGCTGGCTGAATCTCGCCATGCGCCTCATCCGGCGTGCAGCAACAATGCCCTTAGCTACGGTGCAAATGGGCAAATGGTACCTTATGGTAGGTGTCATCTGGCTGAGTCCGTGATCTCGACCGCTACTCCCCCGGTCTGCCCATGTGCGACGATGGACCCGAGTGTTGGGGTCCGACAAATAATGCTACTACAACATCCACAACACATTTGGTCATTGTACATACATAACCTTCTTGTTGTTCCAGCTATCCTCGGCTTGACTCTGTCTGGCACGGCATCTCTACTACTTCCAAGGTCGCTGCTAGCACTACTACTACTTACCTCTACTACTCCTACCGTACGTACCCACACATCATCGACACGACGCAACACAACGTTGTTTGGTCTTCTCTTCTCTCTTCTTCTCTTCGCTCCCAGCCCTCCCTCTCCCTCTTGCTTGCCGCTTTGCTTGCCGCTTTGCTGCTATCAGAGATATTGGCTACCTCGCTGTCCTCGGCATCTCCCCGCGACTCCCGTCGTCGTGCGTACGCTTCTTCAAAGTCAACACCATCCTCACATGACTGTCTTCGCTTCTATAGCATCGTCATGGCCAAGAAGGCACGTCAGAGGATAAGCTATGGTTCGTGAGCCCACCGCCCGTCCAACGTTGGCCCCCTTAATTCAAGCGTCTATATGCAGCTCCTCGTTTGATCGCTTGGCCGAGCTCCTCCACCCCGCCTCCTCTCCCCTCTGTGTATCTTATCCATCACTCCTGTCCAAGTCAAATATACTCCCCGTAGTCGTAGAGCTTCAGAGCTATTGCCCGTTCTAATCCGTTTGGGTCCCTGCTTAGTTCTTGAGCTTGATCACTCCTCCTCTGGCGGCCATAGACTTGGTGTAAATGGTCTCGCCGTAGACCGAGACAATGCCATCCTGTAGGTTCTTAGCTATCTGTCTCTATGATTTGCGACGCCATGCGCATTGACTGAGCATCTGTTGACGCTGTCGCGCAGTTACTCTGGCGGCAGAGACGGAGTTGTCTGCGCCTGGAATCTCGGCCTCGACTTGAACGGTCACTATGCCCCCAGCTCGAAACAAACCCCGACAACCACCTTTCGTGCCTCGACCCAAGCCCATACCCACTGGATCAACGACATCGCCCTCGTTTCCCACAATACCGCTTTGGTATCGGCCTCTTCCGACTTAACCGTGAAGCTATGGCGACCCTCGACAGGTGCTGATGAAGCCCATACCATTGGTCAGCATGCCGATTACGTGAAGTGCCTTGCGACCCCGAGCGCAGGCGACTGGGTTGCGTCTGGTGGGCTTGATCGCAAAATATATCTCTGGGACCTTAACGGCAAGGGCAAATCTCTGGAGATTGACGTGAAGGGTGAAGAGGTAACCGAGAAAGGCTCCGTCTATACTCTTGGCGTCGGTCGCAGCATACTTGCTAGTGGCGGCCCCGAATCCATTGTACGGCTATGGGACCCTAAGACTGGTAAGCGAGTCACCAAGTTCGTTGGACATACCGACAACATTCGGGCAATACTGGTCAACGAAGCTGGCGACACTGTCATGACGGCTAGTTCCGACCAAACGATCAAGGTGTGGAGCGTCACTGCTGGCCGATGCATGTACACATTCACTATGCATAACGATAGCATCTGGTCATGTTTTCGGACGACCCCGAACTCGGCGTATTTTATAGCAGCGATCGATCGGGTCTCATCGTCAAGACGGATACTCGAGGTACGGCTGAGATCGACGAGGGTTTATCCATAGCCATCGCCCGAGCACGATGGAATTAATAAAGTCGTGGCGTGCGGAAACTATATCTGGTCTGCGACGGCTAGCTCATCTATCAACAGGTGGACAAATGTGGACACTGGACCGGATGCTCAGCTTCCTGAACCTTTTCAGCGCATGCGAAGCGGTAGCACGACGTCAAGACCGAGACAGGCATCAGTGACCTCCTTAAACGAAACACCTAAGCATGAGAAGATCCCTGCTAACTCCATACTCAAAATGTCCAATACGGCATCGTTTCCGCATGAACTTAGTTTTCGTGACATATCAGAGCCGAACTCGGTTATCCCTGCTATAAGCAGGAAAGGCTCGGAAATTATGCCTGACCCTGTTCTACCAGTAATCGAGCCGATCCACCACTTACCAGAAGAGACTATCGAGGGTCAAAATGGGCTGGTTAAGCAAAACTACTCAATGATAGAAGAAGAGTGTTGACGCTTGACACGGCTGGAGACGTTCTACTCTGGGATCTCATCCGAGTAAGTCTGTCATTGCGCTTTATACATATCCAATTTTATCACTTCCAGAGTACTAATTTATGGTAGTGTGAAGTGATCCAGAGATTTGGAAAGCGGCATTTGGAGGATGTCGAGCCAGCAGTCAACACTCGTGAGGCTGTGGCGCCGTGGTGTTCCATTGACACTAGTTCGGGCAACTTGACGGTTGTCTTGGAACCCTTTAACTGCTTCGACGCCGAGATGTATGCTGATGAGTTAAAACTGGAGGAACCTGTTGATTTCCGTGATGATCAAAGGAGTATGGCAATCGATTCCGTTTCAAGAATGCTCTTACTAATATCCACATAGTAAATCTTGGAAGATGGATCCTTAGATATTTATTTGCAAGACTCATCGACGAAGAAATCAAACGCGACGAGGCATACAGACATAAGCTCAATGAGAGTGTAGAGAGGCGCTTAGCCGCTACACGTATTGACCCACCTTTATCTGTAGTGATACCCGCCATTACTGATATCTATGGTTGGCAATCAACGGGATCTCCGGTTACGACGCCCAGAGCAAATGGCTCTATGCTCTTAGCCACTCCTGGGCTGGGTATAGGGTTGCTACGCCAGCGGTTCACTTGCCAGGTGTGCCGGAGAATGTGGGCACACCACTCAGTTCAATTGAGAAACGATCATCACAAAACAGTCGTCAATCTGGCGAAGATTACTTTTCTAGTGGAATAAGTTCTGCCGATGCGCCCTACAAAGTGATGACAACACCGGCGGCCGCCGAACCACAAGCTGTCGAGGCCCCCAAGTCGCCGGCAGAGACAAAAGACAAGGAAAAGGACGGCCCCAAGTCCCCGAGCACTCCTTTTGGCAAGAAGTTCAGGATGGGCATGTCATTTGGCAGCAAGAAGACGGGTCGGTCAGCGTCTAGCAATACGGAGAAACCAGTCGTAGTCGAAGAAAAGCCAGAAGAAAACAAGTCAGAGTCATCCTCGAATCATGAAAAAGAAGTCGACGATAATTTCCATGGGGCTATCCAGAAGATACACAACGATTATGAGAAGCAACTCCTTGAGAACCCCACCCGGGTGGTCGAGACAAAAGTTACCCCCAGTTTGCCAAACGAGACACCTGTGTTGAAGCTGCCGCCTGGGACGAAGGTCATTATCCAGGAAGAGACATCTGGCGGTAGTGCGGACGTGTACCGTGGCACAGTTATGACTGTTGGCGTAGATGCTGATATAATCGAAGAGAAAGCTCCCATGTGGCTGGCGGAAATTCTCTTGACGGTAAGCTTTTGGTCATAATCCAGCAGCTCAATCGTGCAAAACTGACATACCCCTCGTAGAACACGATTCCCCCAAAAGAACCCGTCAAAGTGTCATTCGTATTGCACCCATGGCAAGACTCATTACCTGCTATCATAGCTGCCGACGGCAACAATCGTCTCAATGCCAATAGGATGCTGAGAGTCAAGAAGATTCTGGCCTATGTTGCGGAAAAAATCGAAGCCCCTCCAGAAGAGCCCGACCCCAACGCTCTAAAACCAGAACAGTATTTGGAATTATACTGCAACGACCAGGTATGTACTGCTTGCGATTCAGATAGACTTCACTATTAACCGAAGCTGTAGTTGCTATCAAATACCATGAGCCTTGCTACCTTGAGAGCGCACGTTTGGAAGGGGGTAATGATGTTGTGTTATATTACAAAGCGAACGGACGAAAAGAGATACCCAAAGTGCTCCCGCAACGGGAGGTGGTGGTCGAAACGGAAGTAACAGCTGTATCGGCGCAGCCAGTTGCGATAGGCATTGCAACTTGAGACGTATTTATACGGTGAACAAGTCCGCGAGAGGGTATCATCATTATATCTAATCTAGTGTTCTGTGGGCAAAGAGGGAAGGGGGCTCTCTTCTAGCTATTGTACATAAGTCCTTCCGACCTTGCCTAAGCGCCTCTAACGCCGGAAATGCGCCAGATTAGGTGGGCCGGTACTTTGAATACACGCCGAGACCAGCACTCTCGCCTTTGGTGTCATGGCATTATCCACGATTTGGCTCACACTGCGCATGTGACATGATACGATGGCGTCGTCATAAGTTTCTCTGCAGAGCATTGGCCCATTGGTAGCTGCCGAGGAAGATAGCTCCCCCCGCTGATCCACATGACTCGGGGTCCAATGCCGGCGAAGAAGGGCCGTACTCCATGATTCGCCAACAGATCCCGCAACACAGTGAGGACGCTCTCCGTTCCTTGGAAAGCATGACTCGTGTTTGAGTACATCCAGGGCGTCGTGATGCCCGCGGCTATGGCACCCGATATGCTTCCGTAGAGGGCGCTCTCTCCAGCCCCAACCTCGACCGTTACCGGCGAACCCCCAGCGCCTTGTTTCCGCCGGCGACCCCAACCCTTGAGCGCCTCCCAGAGAGGGAACTGTATGACGGTAAAAGGTACTTCGCGCATGACAGTGATGCCCCAGCCACGATATAGCTCCCGCCAGACGCCGGTGAACCCCACGGCGCCGTACTGCCCGAGGATGGCGCGCAGCGCACCGGCGCTCGACCCGCCGTGCTGGCCGGCCTGCGCGCGCTGCTTGATGACCTCGGTGGGCACGCGGACGGCGCACGCGGCGACCTCGCCCAAGCTCGCGGCGGCCATGTGTTCGAGGGGCTCGGCCCAGGCCTCGGTCGCGCTCTTCCCAACGCCGACGCCGACGTCGATGCCGGCTAGCGCGGCGCCCTCGTCTTGCCTCCGCCGCCTCGCGCGCGACAGCACGTCCTTGACGCCCTCGTACGTGCAGAAGAAGAAGGCCGCGCCCGGGGCGGATCCGACGACGGCGGATCCGACGCCCCGGTAGACGCCGCGGAAGCCGCCGGACGGGAAGAAGCCGGCGCGCGATTGGAGTCGGGTCTTGAGCGTGTCGAGGGGAACAGGGAGAGGTCGACGGTGGTACCGGCTATGCCGCCGGCGAGCAGGGCCGTCGTGAAGGGGGTGCTGGCTGGTTGCGCCATCGGGGCGGGATGGATGGGTGACCGAGGGATATTTGCTATGGCATTCGTTTTTTTGGTTGCAGGTGAGGTAGCCTATAATGCCAACAACTAAGAACGTAAAACCGCCCACCAGAGGTATTATCGCGATCACGGTCGCAAGGTCTCGGAGCAGTTATGCCCTCCATATGGTCACGGAGTAAAGTATATACCTAGGTACCTACTTATAGAAATTCTGAGCCGATGCAGGATCGCACCTCCGAATAGTAGTGCCGATAGGCTTGTAGACAAGCGCCGTAGGTACCTTAGGTACCTGGTTAAAGCTTGAATCCCTGTCGACTGACGACTTCGTACATATCTACTGCCCCATGACGTACTGATAGGCAAGAAACGGGGGATAGCTACAACAAAGATCCATGTGGGGCAACAGTGAATTAATTATAAAGCCCTCTGCGAAGTAAGTTCTTCTACCGCGTACTTAAGATCACCAGCAGCGGCCCTGAGCATTTGGCGTCGCTGGCCACGCCCCGAGAGAGACCTGGCGCTAGAAGATGGAGAATGGGCACGCTTCCACACGTTCTACATACGGGGGCGCGCCCCATCGGCATCCATGAGTTCGCCGAAGCACTCCGGGCCATCAGCCCACCGCGCTTCCCGACCGCGAGGACGAAGACGGCCATCCCTCGAAGATCCGTCGCACTGGCTGGTGAGCGGTGGCGTTGATTCCATGGCACTGGCATATCTGTGTAGCCGTCTCAGCCGCTACGACATCAATTTCAGCATCGCAGACAACCCCGTCAACCGTTTCCACGCCATCACCATCGACCACAAACTCAGGCCGGAGTCCGCAGCCGAGGCGAAGGCCGTGTCCAAGGCACTCGATGAAATGGGAATTGGTAGCCGGGTCTGCTCCATATACTGGGCCAAGGCGCTGGGCCACGTCAAGCATCCGAAAGAGCTGCCCAACTTCGAGAGCCTCGCTCGTCGCTTCCGCTATCAGAGCCTGGCACGGACATGCACAGAATACAACATCGCCAGCCTCTTGGTCGCTCACCACCAAGACGACCAGTATGAGACGGTCCTTATGCGACTGTTGCAAGGACATGGTGCGCGGGGTCTGCGCGGCATAAGGCCCGCTGCTGAGATACCCGAGTGTGAGGGCATGCATGGCATCTACCGGAGCGGCTATGTCGACGACCAGAAGAAGAGGTTTCCCTCCTACAATGCCAACATAACCAGGCACCAGTACAAGGCCCTGAAGCACGAAATGAGGTCTAGGATTGACCATGTTATGCTCGAGCAAGAGCTCAGGGGTGGAGCAGTCCTGAACGGGCTGGGCAACTATGATTTCGAGGAGCTGTATCAGATTAAGCCGGCAATGCCCCTAGAACTCGCCAGTGTCGACATCGAGGATGGGGCATTATGGTGTATAGACCGTTACTGGAGTTCTCAAAAGATCGGTTGATCGCCACATGCGAGGCGAACAGTATTCCCTGGTGGGAGGACAATACAAATCAAGACCCGACTCTGACCATGAGGAATGCCGTACGGCACATGTACAAAAACCACGCCCTTCCCGTCGCCCTACAGAAACCGTCTATACTGGCCTTGTCTCGTCGATGCGAGCAGAGAGCCCAAGCATTGGAGGCCGAGGCCGACAGGTTACTCGCGCAGACCATCATCCGCGACGTGGAACCGAATGTCGGCAGCGCATCGGTTCAATTCCCCGAGTATAGCTTGTCTCGGTTTCCTAGGGACACGTCGCCCCCCTTGCGCCGCCGAGCTCGCTCCAGCGGCAACGCGAAGTGGCCGGGCTCTTGATTCAAAGGATCATCTCCCTAGTCAGCCCTGGGGAGCAACCGGTGCCGCTAGCGAACCTGCAAAATGTCATATCCCGCCTATTCCCCGCGTTATCTAATGAGCAAAGCACACCGGAATCGCCGAAAGGCTTCGCGATCGCAGGCGTCCACTTCATCCTATCGAGGCCTCCCCACGTGCTGGCGACTCTCTAATATGGTATCTGAGCCGTACACCATACCCGTCGGACCGGCCGATCCCGCGCTACTGCATGCCCTTTCGGTGCATCCTACCCATCGTCGAGCCCGATATCAACGCGGGTGGGAAGAAGTGGTCCCGCTGGACGCGTTGGAGGCTCTGGGACGGGCGATTCTGGATCCGCGTACGCCACCTACTACCGCTCCAGCTACCGTACCGCGTAATCCTGAAGCCCTTCCTGCTCGAGCACGCCAAGGCGTTCCGTGAGGAGTTGCCCCCTCAGGACCGCGACCGCCTCGCTGCGGTCCTCAAACGCTACGCCCCTCGTAAGACGCGGTATACCTTGCCCGCATTCTACCTCGAGACGGACCCGTACTTCAATGGCCTGCACGTACCGAACACGATTAAGACGAGAATCATCGCCCTGCCGTCTCTCGATATCTACGTGCCTCATCTCGATGATTGGTTCGAGTTCGAGATCCGCTGCCGTCGCGTAGATCGCCGTATTACAACCATAGCCGGCTCGTTCCGGCGCGACCCGTTTCTCTCACCACGCTTGCTGCGCGCTGTGCCTACGTCTTCGCCCGGGATTGCCAGACGGCAACGGGAAAGGTTAGTGTGTAGACGGAGAAAGATATATGAGTAGGCAGGTGAATAATGTGTATGTGTATGTACATAATGCATAGCAGACAGTTTAGAGTTGATATCTACTGGAAGCAGTGGAGCTAGGTGATGAGTTTGCCTAGATATATAATGAGATACCCTACATATGCCATCTTATAGGTATAACCCGTGTACGTAAGTACCTACTCATCTGTTGTTGACTGGCTGATCGGTACTTCGGAATAATTTAATGGGTGTGAGGGTAAGTAAAAGGACATGAGTGATAGTTAGGGTATGGATGCTCTCCTACCTAGGTACCCTAGGTATATACACGAATGGATGCATATCTTCCAGGGAAACAGAATGCAATAATCCCCCAAATCCACGCAATGCGCACGTCATTGTGTATTGATATTATCCGACAGGCTGTTTATTTACACAAGGTATTTCGTATCCTATAATTCCACATATCTTGCATCTTGCACAACCAAACCCACCATGTTCGTTCCCATAGAACACTCAACACTATGACATTTGGTTGTGATTTTTCTTCTATTCCGGACATCCGGGAGTCGGATTCCGTCTAACCTCGGGGATGGCATTCCCGATCCTGGTACTACTTGTTGAGTTGTTCGTGTGACTCGATGTCTCTTCAAATGTACGTATGAGAATAAAAATGCTCCAGCAGCGACAGCCCTGGTTTCTCGTTAATAGTCACGCTCGAAAGTTGAATGGCATGGCCATCAATTTAGCCAATGCGGCGAGAAAACTGGTGTTGAACAAGCTCGAACTAAGTCGGTATCGATCAAGTCTTCTAGGTTGTGTATTAAAAGGCAGCGCCACCAAGGCCTTCGCCAGCCAAACTTCTTCATACTCTGTTCTGCCAGCTGCGTAGGCCATAACCTTAGTCTCGCGCTCACCTTTCTCGTACGCAGCAAGGCTTTTACGCAGCTTCTCTTCCTTGATATATTTTTCCTCCCGGAGCTTCTCCTCTTCCTCCTTTAGTCGATCCATATGGGATTGTAGTTCCGGTAATACGCCGGTGGTCAGCGGGATGTGAGAGGGATCCATCTTGCCACCGGGAATAAGAGGAGGCATGGATGCGATGAGCTGCTGAGCTAGGCTGGGCCGATTGTTTTCTGCGGCCGGACCTTGGGTGGATTGAAAGGTTTGGCCTGTGAAATGGGGGTGGCTGGAACTGACTGCGAGATGGAACTAGCCCGAGGACCTGTAGGTATGCTATTAGAACTGGTGGTAGTGGAGGCCGAGGCGGGACCAGAAGCCGGAGGTAAATTGCGACTCTGAACGGTGCTGCCCCAGGTTGATGACCCGCCTCGCCCACCTCGGCTATAGCTACCTCCACGGCCAGAGACAAACCCCCGAGGCCCAGCTGGTGGAGCGCCCGTGCCATTTTCTTGTCGACCCAGCACGGGAGAAGGACTGGGCACGGCGGCTGGTCTGACAGGTGGACCTATCGACCCTGCAGATTGACTACCATACCCACGGCCATCTCTGGGGCCCGTAGGCGGCGCCCGTAAGGCAGCAGGGCCACGGGGAGGAGAGCGCGACGGTCGAGAAGGACCAGACTGAGGGTCCTGAGGGGTCTTTTGCGGTGTTCTCTCTCTCGCGCCGGGACCGCCATGTGAGGACCTAGAAAGGGGCGAGTGGGAAGAGGGGTTTCGGCACGGGAACGTTCATCTCGCCTGAGCGGGTCGGGACGCGGTGATGATCTCCGCGATGTATCGCGGGAGGGAGAGCAGAACTGATTGCGGATTCTCGAGGAGGCGAAGGGCGTCTGGCGTAAGAAGGACCGAAGCGATCGTCGCCACGTCGATCGGGCGTGCGAGAGCGACCGCGGTACGTGCTTGCTCGAAGGGGGGGAGGAGGGGAACGACGAGGGGGTGGAGTGCGGTCGCGTGGGCGGTCTCGATCGACGGGGGATCTTGATCGTCGCCTGTATGGCAGCTGTGTCAGGGGGATGAAATTGGGGTTGTCTTCAGGGGCATAGGGTTTAACCTTTGCTCAAAGGCTCTTCTCGGAGATCGCGGTCGATCTCGGTCATCGCGTCTCGGCGAGAACCTGCGCGGTGGGCTTCTCCTAGGCGGGCTACGTCTCGGAAGAGGAGACCGCCGAGGAGGCGATCTGCGAATGGGGCGGCTACGGTCGTCTCTTCGCCAACTATCGCCACCTGTGTCACGTACATCTCGCGCATCTCTCGGGTCCCTCATGTCCCGTCGGTCTCGTGAAGGGTCTCGTCGATACCGGTCGGCACTCCGCGAACGACGCCTGGGAGCTCGATCAGGCACATAGCGATCACTGTCTGGTGGCGGGCTACGAGGCCGTTCCCGGGGCGGTGGACTTCTAGCCCGACGCGGGGACCGGTTAGAATTGTACGGTCGGTACGATTCGCCTGCGCCATATCTAGTTACTTCCCCATCGTCATATCTGGTGCACAACTTGTTGTTAGTCACATGTGAAACGGCATCTCGTACAACGAGAGAGGATGTAATGCCGCCAAGACCTAGGATTTAACAGGTTCACGTTTATCATATTTGAATCTAGGCGGATATGCGAAGTTCCAGTAGGGTAACTGACATTCACATGGCGGCGAGCGATGCATGAATGATTACAAAGGTTGGGCGGCATGAGTTGCGAGAAGACGTGTTTACACGCCGCTGAACAGGAAAAGAGTCGGCTTACCTGCGACTCCTTGGGTCACGATCCATCTTAGGACCGGAAAGCGAGCACTACGTCGCTCCGGCTGTGGTGGAATGAGGACTTTGCATGAATGTCGACCTTGATAGAAGCAGAAGAGCAGAGCAGAGCAGTAGAAGCAGTAGGAGATAGAGGACCTGACGAGCCCCTGGTTCTTGGCAGAAAGCGATGTTGGGTTATCGATAGCTTTACTGCCCAGCTACCAAGGTCGGTGGTATCGATACCTAGGAAGGAATTCCCCTGTTGACCAAGAATGCTGTCGCTAAGAGGGAAGAAGAGAGGTGGCAGTACTTGGGTATAGATAATGAAGAGAAAACAAGAGGTTGGTATTTGTCGCTTTGGCTTTGGGCTGGGTGTTGAAACAGCACCGAGGTAAAGATATGACTTTCTCTACATATAAGGTAGGTATGTAGAAGTAGCATGCCGCAAAGGGGAAACGCGTTGAGTGGCGTCTGTTGCATTCATTCTGCCAGGTACATAGGTACCTACTCATTTAAGGTGGCCCGTGTGTTCCTGCCCTGTTTTCTACCTAACCTTAGACAGCAGGCCCACATATTTTGCCTATAAATGTCTGCTCTCCCTCCCGCCCTCTCAGACCTTCTCTTCTCTTTTCTTCTTCATACTTACCTTGAGGGACCATTTGAAGCTCCAGAATTTCGAATGGTAAGACAGAAGACCTGCATTGCACAGCGCGGAGTTGACTGTCCTGTATTATCCTTCGGGATCGTACTCCTCGCAATTTTTGATATTTCAACCAACTGTTTTCATTGTGTGCATTGCCGTGTGCAGTGCCATGAAGAAGATGAAGATCCTATTCCCATGTTCAATACTGCAGGTGAGGTGAAGGCAAGGCCTGGTTCACGCTGTTGGCAATCCGCTTACGACGAAGACGAAGGAACAATATATCTTGTTACAATGCAAAACAGATGCCTCCAATCTCCGATGGAGGTAATCTGTCTTAAAGATTGCCGCCAGTGCCAACGCCGGGCCTAACTGAAGCCTGTGCATGGTCACAACGACTCTAAAGATGCTTCAATCGACTCGCGAGGGAATTCTGGCACTGCTACGCCTTCTCAATGCAAACGATCCCGTGTCCATTGCCCACCTCCTGCCTGCTATCAGGACAAATGACGCCATGGCGACCTTGGTGAATGAACACTGCTCTCTCCTCTCTCTGCCGTGTCCGTAGCGATTCATTTCCCATTAGGTATGCACCGGGCTTTGAGTCGTCAGGTTCATCCAATTACCTAACGCAGTAAATAGGACAGACGATATGAATAGGTTATATTCACGGTATAACTTAGCCGATATGGTAGAAGGAAACCCGCGCACCAAATTACAGGTTCCAAGTAACGACACAATCACGTTTTCCGAAATCCAACTCCTTCTATTTTACTACGTCTGACGACTGCGTCCCGAACAAGCAAGAACTCGAGGACTACAAAGGCTTTAACCTATCGATTAGGTCTAAACAATCTAGGACTCGAGGCTGATGATGGATGGAACAAGACCTCAATCTTCAATCAGTATAAAGATAGACCTATCTAGCTCTACGTCAAAGACAACGCCAGGGTAACGCCTACACCAATTCACCGCTATCGCCACAATCATCATCTATCATCCTCAGTAGCAGTAGTATGTCCACTCTGATCGACCCTCAACCGTTCCTTGATCCACTTTTGGACCTCAGGAGCATGCGCCTCCATCATGCGATTAAGCCCAGTCTCGGTACTCCTCTTAACACCACCGAACCGTCTCTTATGCACCTTCTTAACTAAGTCCTCGTCGCTCCAGCAGGCGTGGTCCCCGCCACGAAGACGAGTGAGTGGTGTTTATACCACGTCGAGAGCTCGGGATCCGTCTCCGACTTGACGGGACGAAGATTACCCGTCACGAAGTTGACCACACCCGATATCCGATCTTTACACTCTATTTGCTAAAATTAGTACACAGTTACCGCTCTTCCGTTGTGGATTGCAGATGAAAATTTTGTTAAGTGAGGTACATACCGCGGTTGGTGAGGAGAACCTTAACGCCCAGGTACGCGTCGCCGATACCGAGGAGAAATAGCTCTTCTACGTTGTATAGCTGAAGATAGTTATCCCATATGTAGCAGACGAGCTCCTGGATCTGCTGCTGCAGAGACCTTTCAGTAGCCCTCGCATGAAGGCATCTATATCCTCTGGGTGCGTGATGTAGTGGGGAATGTTGGCATCTACACACCGAAACCGTTCTTGTTTCCCCAGTCCACGTACGATGTGACACCATCCAGCTATAGCCATTAATCAACACGTTACATTCTCCTTTTCAGATAAGGTATGACAAGCACGTACAATGAATCCATTATGGGGATCAATGGTATTATCAATAGTATCTGGCATGGCTACCAATTCAGGACTGGCTACTCGTTAGTAAGGATGGGATCTAGGTTTGAAAGGGCGACTTACGGGTCGTGGATGATAAACAAGACTTTTCGTTTTGATTGTATATCGGCGTAACTAGGACTTGGTTCTCAAAGGACTTGAACAGAGCCTCGCGCTGGATGAAAAGCGGAACCATACCATGCCTTCGGAAAGCACTTGTCGCTGATAGCCGCGAATAACATCGTGAAGGCGGGATGCATCGCTGCCTAGCTGCTGTATATCGATGATGCCAGGCCGCATGCATTCCCAATAGGGAGCCTGCACCGCTTGAACCTTGGCCAAGACTCTCGCAGCTTCCTTGCTAATAGGCGGAATCTCCATTTGCGGCGGTGGTTCTCCCATGAGGGTTCGTGCCACTTCCAAGGCAGAGTGTGAGATCGCTCGAAGGTTGTATCCGCCTTCTAAGCATACTGCTACTTTGCCGCCGGCAAGAGACATCAACATGTGTGTCATGTGAGCATAGCAAGGAGGTGTGACAAAGCAGCCTCCTAGTTCATCGCCGTCCGCCGCATCGAACCCTGCTGAAATGATCACCAGGTCTGGGTTAAATTCTTGGGCAATCGGCATTACGATTTTTTGGAATGCGGCCAAGTACTCCCCATCTCCCATACCTTGCGACGGCCATGCAATTGACATTCTTACCCTTGCCAGGGCCATGGCCAATTTTGTCCAATCGCCATCGGGTATCACTGGGTTCTCTGGCTTGCCAGGATAGAAATCACCATTAGCATAGACGTGGAGGGAGATGTAAAGGACGTTTGGATCATCGTAAAACATGTTTTGGACGCCGTTTCCATGGTGCACATCCCAATCTAGAATGAAAACTTGCGGCAGGTCTCGGGATATTCGTTTTGGCAGACTTTGGCTCCAATTGGGACGTTGTTAAAAATGCAGAACCCCATAGCCGAATCATATTCAGCGTGATGCCCGGGCGGCGAATAACAGCCAAATGCATTTTTGACACGACCGGCAGCTACATTCTTGCATGTCTCAATGCAGCCGCCGGCGGAGAGGAGTGCTGCTTCATACGACATACCGCCAACGTAAAGAGAGGCTCTACCCTGATCCAGCGTCGAGCTCAGAAGCCGGAGCTCCCTAGTTGGCATGTGGGAGAGGCCCTCGACCCAATCATAATGTGCCGGTGTGTGAACAGTGCAGATTTCTTGTTTGGTAGCCTCCCTTGCGGGTATCCTCCACATATATTTTGTCGGCGTTTCCCTCAAGATGTCAAGTAGCTCCGAGTCGGGGCCTGTGTATACGAGCCCGGCTTTCTTAAACATCTTCATGATCTCTTCTATCCTACTTGGATCCTCTGGATGATGAGGCGTTGGACCAAAATCAGCGTTTGCATGAAGCTTCATCCTATCGTCATAGCAGCATCCTGTTGGGAGCAGGCCTCTCCTTCTCATTAACTTAAGATACTCGCCGCTACCGATAGGTGATTTGCCATCCTCCGCGGCCTCACCCCTGTCATCCATGAGAGAGGCCTGTTCATCGTTGTCGTCCACGGTAGACCGACGGTGTGCGCCTCCAAGACCATTAGGAGGCGCATCTACCATAGAGTGATCATCGATTTCCATCGCGCCTGCACTAGTGGTAGCCATGATGATTCTGTGAGGAGGGTACGATGAGAGACCGGGCGCCTCCAATGAGTGTGAAAGTCACAGGAGAGAGCGGTGTTCAAGCTGACGCTGGCGAGGACCTGCTATATTCAACAGTGACGACGGTGGTCACCAAGCTTACGCTGGATTGGAAAATGTAAGCTGAAGAGCAAGCCAGGATGCTGGTGCCCGAAGACCGTAGAATTAGCTGATGAGGATTAGCATAGAAATACTTTGTCTCCAAATACATTCATCGGGTATAACATATAGTAGTGATAGGACGATGGGATATATGAACAAATGAAAAAGCTCCAAATTCCTCTCACGAACTGACTCATAGGCGACTTCACACACGCGTTGTTTCCTAGCAACCTAAGATTGCTCTATACACCAGAAACTCGAGGAGAGTGAGTTACACGACGAGACAAACCCCCGAAGAAAAAAAAAACGAGGGCACACAGTTTAGAAATACAAACACCATACAGGTATGATAATTATTGGGTAGAATACATTAGTGCTCGTGACAAAAGGTGTTGTCGCAGACGAGGTCGAGTCGTATACTTACACCTGATATACTATTATCTGCAAGGGGTTTTGCTTGAGATGGTGTCAGGTCTACCCACGGGCCTCGGGCGCAAGGCAGCTGCTAGGTCGATTGTGCCTGATCTGAGTCTCCCTCAGATCACAGCTGGGGAAGAGTTCAATGCGAATAGGCTGTCGTGGCGGGGAGCGCTGTGCAAAGGTGGCCAGCGCGGAACAGAGGAGATAAATAGTGTAGGTGTGGTGTGGTGTACGAGAGCAAAGTCTTAGCGTGTCCTGCTCAGGAAAAGGCTGGACGACTCGAGTTGCCAGAAGTGGTTGTGGTTGGAGCGAAGTACAGGCGGTATTAGGGACCCGGAGTCTAATAAATGCCGCTAAGGTTGATCCCTACTCAGGTACCAGCCCCTTGTAGCAGCCCGAGGAAAAGGGAGTTGTTGCAGAACAAAACCGACCGACACGAGGCCTACTAATACTTAGGTAATTTATAAAAACATTATTCTAAAACAGCCGGGTTCTAATATAGTAAACTTAATTCAAGATAGAAGAAGCTTCTTTCCAGTCATGGCATATGAGAAGGCCGCGATTGAATAGCCACCTTCGTTACTCTTGTTACACATATTTCCCCTCTGGTATCACAGGAACAAAAGGGTGTTCTGGTAATTAGTCGCCTTTGAAAATGCTAGGGCTAATATCGGGTCATCACAGACCCCGCAAAGGCTGTTCAGGAGTGCTCATAAAATACCTATATTAATACACAGTTTTAATACATAGTCCACTCGACCTCGACAGAATGTAATGTATTTGCAAACAGCAATGGTAGCAATGATGACCTTACAACACCCAACCATCTATCTTAATAGCGTCAATGAAACCAAGGTATGTAGCATCGTAAGACCAACCAGTAATTTTTTAAAGTTCATTAGGAAGGAAGTCGTACGAAGCATCGAAGGCCTTACACTCCTCGAGATAAGAACGACCGGTGAAGTAAGGGAAAGACACCGAGGTCTCAATACGTCGAAATTGCTGTTGATGAGCATCGAAAATTTTCAAATTAACGTCTGAATCGATGGATTTGTTTTGAATGACAAGTTGAAGCCGAAATATTGAAATCGCCTTCACACATACACATACACACTCAGCATCTCCTCAACCACAGAGCTGATAACTAAACAAGTTATCACTCGAGGAACTTTCTTCGACAACGCCACGAATAGTGCTAATACCGCTGCCATGGTCGGCTCCATCATCGCCACGGGGAACGCGACTCGTGAGCTCAAGCGGCTGCTCGGCTAGCTGCTCTGTGGTGATTGGCGGGAATCCCGTTGGCCAAGCATCATGGTTCCAAGCCTCACACTCGTCGGCCTGAGCCCTGTCCTCGGCAATGATTCCCATGGGCGGGTAGGTCTTCGGCCGCTCCGGATCCAGAATGTACCTCTCTTCAAGCACAGTCGCAATCGACATGGACAGAGTCTCACGGTCGAAAAGCAGATCGTGAGTACTGTTGGTAATTGCCATAATTAGGTACTCTTTGCTATACCTGTAGCAATGTTCCAGAAAGTATTTGAGTAGCTCTGGATCAAGTTTCATATACGTGTTAACGATTGCTCGATGACGCTGCCCCTGCTTACCCCACGGGACAAGTTCAACAATCGAGCCCGTCTGTCAAAATTATTAGCACGTCATATTTAAGCTGTATAGCACTGTATATTGCTTACTCTATGATAGACTTTGCCCGGAGAGACGAGCAGAGTCCTTACTAATTGTTTGCCACATAGTAGCCAACAAGTCATCCAACTCGTGGATTTCCTGAGTAGTAAGGACTCGCATATGATGAAGTCGAACATCATTATCAAATTTCTTAGGAGCGTGAGTATTGCGCCAGTAGTTACCGTGGAAATAGTGGCTATAAAGCCACCAGCGGGCGATAGCTTTGCGAAGACGACTCTTCATCCGACTTCAGACATCGTCGGTCTTCGGGATGGTCTCTCCAGCGCAGACGAGGGTAAATCTCAACCCACCAATCAATCACCTTCACTAGCTGAGCTACTCCCATGAGATCGAACACATTCAACTTGATTTTCTCAGGGCAAACGATTCTTCCATTTTCCCACGCGACGGGCTGCGCATGAGAAAAATTTTGTCACCGGCGAATCGTCGGTCTGAAACTGAAAGTGACAGTCAGGGATGAAGCATTCTGTTTGGGAGGAAGTTGTTCTGATTGGCAGTGTAAAGATGCAAGAGGAGCTCCAACTCCGGTCGACTGCGAAGGATCTTGAGTAGGATCTGAGCTCGTTGATCCGTAAAGATTTGATAAAAGCGTTTACTAACGCGGCCGAAGCGGGTCAGGTCAGCGGGCCCCATAACCTCCATAATCTCGAGAATTATCTCCATGGGTATAGCCATAAGATGACATTTGGAGGCTTGAGTAGCCCGGGAATCACTCAGAACGGTGAAGATATGTCCTGCGCCATCTTCGGAATGCCCCTAATTAGGATCAACGTTAGGTAGTGTGTGAGTTGGCAAAATATCCTTGCGGACTCCTGGGAAGTTGTCTCCAGCGTGGATTTGGAAAGTATATGGATAAAAGTGCTCCGTTGCTGAAGAAAGAGTTGATATTATGATCCTGATTAGAAAGATCTAGAGCTCGCAGCTTCGAGATGTTCTGTGTTGGAAAAGACAAAAACTAGGAGCTTCGAGCGCAGTGGAATGAATGATGAAGAAAGTTGAAAACCGAAGATCCCTAGCTTGCCCAGAGTCTATTTCCACGGATGTAGAGTCTGGGAATCCTGTCCGTGCCTAGAGGCCGCCTGTATGTTATCAAGCAAAGTAACAGTGCTTGGGAATTTTCTGGGGTATGAGTTTACAAAGTAAACAAAAATATAGTGAAGTGGTTCTGATTTGATGCGTGCGAGATATCGCCTCGGCGACAAGGCTGTTGATAGGCTGGGAACGTGGCCGGTACTAAAGCACCAGGATAATACCTATGTACCTAGGAAAGTGTATGGCCCTCACGTGTCTCCCAGATTTGAACTGGTGTACAAGGAATGATATCTGAGTTAAACACACTGAAGCTATAGTGTCTTTTGGAGATCATAAATGTCGAATTAGGCCGTATTGTTCAAGCACCAAGCCGAATTGTGATAGTGGAGATGGTCTAACAAGTAGCCCATTAGCAAGCTGATAGAAGCCAAACTCTAAGTACAACTCACTGTGGACAGTCTTATGAATATAAGTTGTGTATGCGTTTACTGGACGCGAGTTCCCCTTTCTGGTATGAATGCTTTCCACTGGCATCCTCACTCCCGGTATCGAAACAAGGGGTTCTCAGTCTCGACTTTGGGAAACCTCTGCTTCCGTTATTATCTGCTGGGTGTCTGACGACTGTTGTTCACAAAGTAACTTCGAAAGACTTTGAGCTCGCCTTCCCCAACCTGTCTCGCACCTGTAGCTCGTGATCTTGAGCACCTCGACCAATCAGGCAGAAGGCTTGATAGCCCACACGGGACTGTCCTTTGCCCAGTACCCTGGATCGGTCCAAGGCTAGAGGATCACTCAACTCAAACAACAACGACCCCTCTTTGGGGCTATATTTTGAAAGCGAGGTGCACGAAATCATCGCGTACCATCGGAAAGGCTTCGCCAAGAAGGCGGAACTGTTGTATGATTGTGTCATGATGGCTTGAGTTTGAGAAATAAGACCAGGCAAGTGACGCGCTCGAGTCACGTCGGTTTAAATTGGTCTGGCGGATGATGGCCCGTGCATTATATGGAAATGACGTCGGGTTTCGGGAAAACCATGCTCCTGATGCGAGCCCCTTTTCTAGTTCAGGTACCATCGCTTTAGGCGATAGGCCAGCAGCGAATCACGACGTCGAATCAAACAGTAACAAGCAACATAGAGGAATATCAGGCAGTCGTGATAGTAGAAATTTATAAGAACAAGAACACAATATGTAGAACATTCGTAACCGATTTCTTTATAAATGACATGAAAATTAAAAAACAAAACAGGTGGCATCAACATAATTAATGGTATGGGATAGTACGTTACTAAAATTAGCCGAGAGCGAGCTGAGCCCGAAATCATCAATTTGAGATGCAATCTTTGTGCCGAGTAGAACTAGCCTAGAGAGGGCATTTTGAATACCATATTAAACGCCAGAACGCCAGCCGATTACCCGAACAAAAGCAGTTACTCAAGCAAAGAGCTCCCTTGAGTCCAACTGATCTACTGGCTTCTGATCCCCATCGCTCCGCAATCCCAGGTTACCCATTTTCGACTGCCTATTCATATTCTGCTCCGCGCGAGAGTTGTTTTTAGATGCCCCCTTCCTTCGCATATCTGCTCGAACCTGGTTCGGGGAAACGAAATGCTTATTTTCATAAAGTAGAGCGCCTCCAAAAGAACCTTCTTGGATAATGATAGGCTGCATTACGCATCTGGGTCCTATTTCGAGGAGTGAGATATCAAGCTCTTTCTCTCTCTCTCCGTGTCGGGATTTCCGTTTCTTCCCCTCTCTGCTACCTCTTCTCCCTCGGCGCCGTCCTTTTTCGAGGGCTCGGTTTCCTGTACCTGGTATACTCTCATGAAAATACGTCCATCGGCTACCGAGAAGGACACGACATGGTCGATGAAAGGTTTAGAACGTTTCTGGAGAGGTGGGACACCCATGATTTGCAGGAAGAGTTGTTTAATGACCTGAAGATGCGGCTCCGAATCGAAACTTTTGTCAAAGGATAGAATTGGCCTGCTTCCTTTTAAGCAATTTCCTGAGAAAGCTAGCTCCTCCATTGTATGGATGTTGCTAACAAGAAACTAAACAACAAATTAGACACATGCTAAACAATAGACATATGGAGGATTGCTCCATTACCTTGCACGTAGGGCCATTTGGCGCCTTTGAAAGCTGTTCCAGTGCATGTTAGCATCCGCATACTCTTCTATGCCTCGGTAATGGAAGGCTACTCCTGGGGAATCACAAACCCAAAGATAGAGATCTAATTAGTCACCCAAAGTCAGTAATGTCCGACCAAATGCACAGCTAACAAGAAAATAGAATAGGCAAACACTAACCTTGGCCTTTACGGGCTTCAAAAAAGCAAATACTATCAGAGAGTCAACAATCGCTATTCGAAGATCTGAATTAAGCCCCCAGGCCACCGAAAGCCTCGGACAAGCAAGGACAAGCACTCACTTATTACAATTATACAATTCCTACAAGGAAATTATTAGCTCGGAATCCTAGCACAATCGCAATAGGCACACTCACAGCCAACTCGTTCAGCTCGCCCAGCTTCTTCTTCTGGTCATACTTGGCGTCGAACGCGACCATGCGCATCTATCCCGCATCCATCAGCATATGCCTATTCCCAGACTAAGAGGAGAGGAAGCAGAACATACCATACTAGCGAGGTCCTTCAGAAGATGGCGATGCCTGATCATACGATTAGTCGACGACGCACGCACGCATGATAATGTGGGAGGAGGAGGAGGAGCATGCATACCGATAAGTCACACCACGCGAAGATAGTATCAACACTCTCTGCTTGTTGCGCTTGACAGCAACGCCATTGGCAGCGTCGGCTTTACTGTCGGCCGCCGACTTGGAGAGGGCCTTGTAGACAGCCGCCATCTCGTCCTCGAGAAAGTTGTGAGAGTGACCAGGGAGAGAAAATCTGATTAGAATGAAATGCGATTCTGGAAGTGATATTACACCTACTGAATGTACAAGTAGATAGCTCACGCGCAATGCCCCGAACTTTTTTTGGCTTGACCAGGCGATAAGGGATCGATAAGAGTGGGCTGCTTTCTTGGCTGTGGGGCATGTCCAGGACTAGGTACTTAATTCAAGGTACCTAGCTAGCTCACGTACAGTACACTCTAAGTAGTGCCACACAATCCAAAGCTACGGTACAGTATCGATCGTACAAGCTTCATTATTGTCGGGATCAGGCTACAGCAAATCTTCGATCGCTTTCTGCAGCGACTGCCGGGTTCTCTCGAGACAAGCTCTAAGGAGCTAACTCGGACATTGAAGCACACCTAGGCATCCCTTTCCAATGTCTAGCAAGAGACAAGGAAAAATTAAGGATCACGATCCCCCAAATTCACAATACGAGCTCTCTTAGATACCTACTTCTAGGCAATTGATAGGAGGGGCCGATCAAACACCTGCATACATACACATGCACTCCTGTCCGAGTCTCCAATCGCTCCTCTTAATTTTCTTACTAGCCAACCTGGTGCGTTATATACAGATCATTTCACTATCCAGGCATGCAATGCAGAAAATGGCAGTGGATGTTTATGGATTAAATTTGATCGCAACTTTCCCGACGTGTCACGTCTCAAACTACCAACACGATGGTTGCCATAAAGAAAATAAGAGAATCGCAGCCTGTAGAGGGAAGCAGAAAAAGACCATTCATTAATTGCTAGCCTTTTCCCCAATCTTAATGCATCATCGCCCGTCCGTGGAAGTAGCCATAACAAAACAATATCAACGTGACGCCTTGTACGTAACATTCATACCAGCCGTATAAACCGTCGCACGCCATCCCACAGGGTCGCATTAACAGGTCTAACAACATTTTCCTCCCTGCTTCGCACCGTCATCGGCCGCCTTGCTGAGCGAAATGCTGGTACCCGTCATTGGGGCGACGTGTCCTCGCCGCTCTCTAGCGCCTTGCTAGAGACGATTCGGTAGATCTCTGTGTATCGCCACATTAGGAGTGCTGCTGCCTTGCCGGTGTCCGTTGGGGGAGAGGAGTGGAGAGAGGGGGTGGATGAGAATGCTGTGACGTACCCGTCAAGATGTTCTGGAAAGCAAGCTCGACATTGCTGGCATCCAAAGCAGATGTTTCTATGAAAGAGAGGTGGTTCTCGCCTAAATCCCCAGTTGTTAGTAGGCGCTCACGATCCAAGATGTGCACAAGGTAGTCGACGCACTAGCAAAGGCCTTGGCCTCGTCGGTGGGAACGGCGCGCAGGTGCCGCAAATCGCTCTTGTTTCCAACTAGCATGATGACGATGTTGGCGTCGGCGTGTTCTCGGAGCTCCTTAAGCCATCTTGTGACGTTCTCGTAGGTCTGGTGCTTGCTGATGTCGTATACGAGGAGGGCGCCGACGGCGCCACGGTAGTATGCAGATGTGATGGCGCGATAGCGCTCCTGACCAGCCGTATCCCAGATCTGGGCCTTGATCGTCTTGGAATCGACCTGGATAGACCGGGTGGCGAACTCGACACCGATGGTCGACTTAGAGTCCAGGTTGAACTCATTTCGGGTGAATCGACTCAACAGGTTGGATTTGCCGACACCCGAGTCTCCGATCAGCACCACTGCAGCGGGGGGGGACGGTCAGCATTCGGACATCAAAGCGCGTGCAGGTCGCGGAGCGGTCGCACCTTTGAAGAGAAACTGTAAATTGAGCGGCCATTAGCGGTTGTGTTCGTGCAGTGGAGAATGCGGTCAAGACGCATGAGAGCGCCTTGGACAGCAGATGAACTTACATCGTACTCGTCGTTGGCCATGTTGGGCAATCAGGTCGCTTGGTGTCGAAATGAAACGCAGCAGTATGGACGTTGGCGAAGGCACTGGAGTAGGGATGCGCACGTGCGGGTGTTGATTGTTCAGGGGAAAGTTGGCAACGTCGGTGGTGATAAAGAACAACTCGGGCAGCCGATGGCAGTCGGGTCCTCGAAGACAGGCAGCCGCACACAAAGGTCGAGGCACACCGGGGTCTTCTAGCTGGGTTTAGCGGAGGATGGGGGGGATGATCCTTGATGCCTGGGCAGGACTGGGACTGGGTTGCTGTGCCAGGAGTTAATGTTAGTTGCAAAGGTGAAATGAGTTCACCGTTCGTGAGTATGGTTAGTATGGTTATCTACAGTATTAGGTTAGATGGGGATCTGGCAGTGTCAGGAGCCAACTAGTGTATCAGCGGTGCGGGATGGGTTTAGGTTACCACCAACATGTTAATGGCGTTAATGGCATGGGCGCAGGGATATAGCCTCTGCATCATGAGGTACCTAAGTACTGTACGCAGTGAGTACCAGTGGGGCGCTCTAGTTTCGGTTTCGACGCTGTATGTCACAGGGACAGGGCTAACTATAGCGCCTTCGATGGGCATTTGAGTACCTAAGGCACCATACTTATAGGTAATGGAAGGGTAAGGTTAGATAGTACGGATAGGTACTCGGCAGTTGTATGTAGCAATTGCCTTTTTTTAACCACACCTCTCGTCCAAACATCTGTCAACAAATTGGAAGTACAGTAGGTGCTCTACATTGTAAGTAAGTGCTTAGATCACGTGCTCTTGGTAATGTCGCGATCCTTGAATACCTAGGCAGCATAATAAAAGATAGAAATTCTAATTCTTAGAGCTAAGCATACTGTCTTAAATAGGCAACACAATAACAGATAAAAAATGTCATGTGTATATTCAGAGCTAAGCATAATAGGGGAAACTAATTTTAAACTTATTTCGAACTCGTCGGCAGCTTCAATCTACTTGCTCTATTAGCAGGTACTCATAGTTCCTCAGTTGGGGCGAGGATTCGAAAATCCACAAGACCTCCTGACGGCCGTGGTTTTGAGGGTACGTTTGACGACTCCCATTCTAGCCATGTCAAGGAAAGTACGATCGTATAGTACCCAATGCTTGGCGCTCAAAAACTATACGATTTGTATACCAAGGTTATCTTTACTAGCATTAAAGAAGAATATATGAACCAAAGTCCTTGATGCTTACCCCGTACATTGGCGGCTACATTGCCGAAGCACGTCAATTATGCAGGCATTTGCCCAGCTGTAAGGTGTGTAAGAGGTGATAGCCAAAGAAGAATACGACCAGGACAGTAGAAAACGAAACGAGGTCGCCAATTGGATTGATCAAGCTTTATGAAACATTAAGTTTTCAGCCGATATTTCATAGAACTCTTCAAATGGCTTGGATCCGACCAATGGCATGATGGTGTATGAAGAAGAAGTAAACACGCAAGTTAAGCCTCGATTTTTCGGTTTAGATCAGCGGTGGTTAAGTTGACATAGTATATTATGCTGCTTGTTGTAAGGTTGAAGAAAATCTGAAGTAGGATGATGTCAATGCTGATCCTTTCCCTCGCAGCCAGTATTAATTAATTATTATAGGCGGACGACTAACGTAACCAGCAGAAAGCAAGTATAAATTTCTCTCACGAAGACGGCAATCAATGCTATCTTGACTACTTCTTGTGGCAGCCTTGACATTATGTGCACTATATTGTAAGTGTTAGCTACCTAGTTATTCGAAATTAGGTGTACCTTCGTATATGTTAGGCGTTCTGTTCACAGTTGCCTTAATGGACCTAGAGCTCTGTTAGAGGCTTAATCCAGATACCTAGGGTTTACCATCACCTCTAAGTGAAAATACTTTCAAGAGTAAAGTAAACGCATAGCTAACTGTATAATACGTCGTATTAGCAGGTAAATAACATAAAGTATTTTGAAGCACTGGAGTACGTATTTTAATATTCTGCAGTCTACCAACTTTAATTCATTAAATAATAAGCGTTCTTTTAGTATAGTAGAAGCGGGTAGGCTAAGTCTATTAACAACATACTTCTAGGTGGGTGTATCTAATATTTTTTATGAGGGTAATGGATTGGGAGATGGTTTCGTAGAATTTTTCTTGTGCCATATACATATTTAGCATTTTTTACGATAAAATAATTAAGCAGTCAGGCTACAGTTAATTACTAAGTTATAGGCCGCAAGAGAGCATAAACAACTAGGTAGAGTAAGTAATACAAACTTGAACAGCAAACCCTACAAATCTTAGAGTCGCTAGATGCTTCACGGTGTACTGATAGATCTTCAAGTCGATTTAGAAAATAGGTATCTGGCGCCCACCATGGAATTTATTCATTCCGAATGGAGGGGATAGTAGCGATTTCTTTTTGAGATTAAGTGAGGTGCAGTATAGGTTTGGCAGCAATTAATGATTCTGAAATATAGGTAAATAATTAGAGAATGTGACAAGGGAGCTGAATCATTTCTCGAAGTTAGTCAACTTAAAAGCCCATGCTCATGAGAATAACATAATGTCAAAGAGCTCTCCTATAAAAAGGGGGTGGGGGGCTGTATTTGCATATAGATTGTATGTTGCATAAGGTGCCTACAGACGTGGCCAGATGAACATAGGAAATATCATGAACGGGAAACAAGCTCACAATTACATGATAATCCCCCCAAAAGCTTGGTGTTGATGTTTATTCGTATTATTCCAGTAGATAACCGGGGCATGCCTAAACGTGGGGACCGAAAGCTTCTCCAGTCCGGGTCGACCAATGGTGCGGGGCAGGAGGTTCTTTTACCGCCTCTTGACAGGTACGGTACAACAACCCATACAGATGCTACAACCTATCGGGCATACACGTCAACACCAGACAATCAAGTTCCATCACTAAGTAGTAATTACCTCCCAACCAGTTCATGATACCACTTCACATCGCCGAATAGCTCGAATAAACAGCCCTTCCTACCATCGCCATGATCTCCTTAGTTGCTTTTGACCTCGACGGGACGCTCGCCGAGAGCAAACAGCCCCTGAAGGAGTCGATGGGCGAGGCCCTGGCTAATCTTCTCTCCGTCGCCCACGTGGCCGTCATTTCGGGTGGTGACTGGCCGCAGTTTGAGAAGCAGGTAGCTAGCCGTCTTCCTGGGAACGCGGATTTGTCCAAGCTCTGGCTCATGCCCACCACGGGAACCAAACTCTATACGCATCGCGATGCGAAGTGGGCGCCCGTGTTCGCCGATTTATTCACCGACGACAAGAGGAAGGAGATCATCGACGCTTTCAACGCCTCACTGGACGCTACTGGCTTCACCCCCGGGAAGACCTGGGGCGAACGCATCGAGGATCGCGGCAGTCAGATTACCTTTTCGGCCCTGGGGCAGCAGGCGCCCATCGTCGAGAAGAAGGAATGGGACCCGGACTTCGCGAAGCGCAAAATCATTCAGGTCGACCTCCGGAAGCGTCTGCCTGGCCTTTCAATCAACATGGGCGGTGCCACATCCATCGATATCACTAAGGAGGGCGTTGACAAGGGCTCTGCGCTCAAGAAGCTTAGTGATGTAAGCGGCATTCCTCTCGAGCAGATGATGTTTATCGGCGATGCGATATTTCCTGGTGGCAACGACTACCCGGCTAAGGAGATTGGCGTGAAAACGGTGCTGGTGCGCGACCCAGATGATACGCTTACCGCTATTGCTGCCATCATAGCTTGTCTTCAATAACAGGAGGCTCTCGCATAGACGCTTTATGAGATGTATAGAGAAAGAACCTATACCCACAACAGCCCTGCTTATTCGTAGACATATAATTGATAGTGGACAGCAATTTCTTGGGTTGGAAGCCCCCTTCCAAGAACACTAGTCTATGATTTGCTTCCAAAAAGATATCTAGAGACGTAGGAAACTCAGTAGTAACACATTCACGCGAAGACATGAACGTTCTTAACCAACTCGCCTTGAGCTCAAGCTATAACGACACGTCGGTTTCCCTCCGCTCTTAAAATGACATTTTGAATGTTAGTATTGGTTTTAGGTCTGAACTTTCAGTGGAGTACGTCCTACACAATTAGGATCAGAGCAGGAAGAATCCATGTCCATCCCTTCTACCCTCCTTGTACGTCGGTAAAGTCCACTTCTTTATGCACACCGTATTCATTATATCCTTTATATTTGGCCGCTCCTTACCGACCTTTCCAATTTATGAATATATTCCCTTTAGGCGTGCTTCTGTTGTTGCCGTGGCTATAGGTTGAGAAAGTGATGGACTTTTGGTTTAACTACATTCAACCGTTCTGTACAGTCCTATTCCCCCCAACAGGTAGTGCTTATAGAATTCAATATCATTGGCGGACAAAACCCGTGGTAACTTTGCGTATTGGATTAGCAAACCATCAAAAATTGAACCAATCTCTGGTCCAGTATTGCTGTGGACTATTAATTAGGTATTTAGCAGTAAGACTCTGACCCAACTCTCACTTATTTATAGTACTAGCCTACTTTTGTTGTTACAATTCTGAAACTAAACCCAAGTATTAAAACAAAAAGATATATATAACCCGCAATTCTTCCTTACATTCCACACACATACTGATCATAAATGACGCGTCGCCGTAGGCCGCGCTATTCCCCAGTAGATGCTCATATATTGGCTGAGATGCCTGGGTGGATGCTTTCAAGCTTCGCGAGCAGCTCACCGAAGAACCTTTGTTGGACTTCTTGGCCCCATGGCCCTGTAACGTGGCTGGCAGGGCTTGAAGATACATAAGCATATGACTAATAGTGAGCATGCCGGAGGGGGAAACTCACCTTTGGACTTTGCAATTTGTTAGATATTGACCATCAGTTTCTGGGCCCGCCAATACACCATGAACAAGGACACGGCTGCCCTCCTCGGTTGAGCGAGCCATAGCCGACTCAAACAACTTGAATCCAGTTGTCCCCTGGCTCTCCTTAGCTAAGCTAGACTTGCAGAAACTAGGATTTGGGGTGTTGATAATGGACAGCCCTTTCCCCGATGATTTAGATCTTTCAGAGAACTCACGCACAGCATATATGACCAGTAACTTGCTAAGGTTGTATCGGCCGGCCATTTTAGAAGTTTCGGCGTCATTGAGTCTCTCCATGATCTTACGGTCCCCGGGTTTTATTTCATCAAGAGGCGCCATGTAGTGTAGTGCGCTGTTAGGGATTGTGAACCGAGGGATGTTGCCAGTCTCTTTCTGAGATTCACGCATCTTCGGGAGAAGAAGTAGGTAGAGTAAGAAAGTGCTAATAACATTGACGTTGACTATGATAATTGGTGTTAGTTACTGCCGTTTCAAGCATGGCTCGTGAGGGTTTCGGGGGCTTCTGATGATCTCTTGTCCAGAAATGTGATTTCGGTTCACCAAAAGATTAAGAAATGAAGAAAATAATTCCGACCACTACTCACTGTTCTTTTCGTTGCCCTCACTAAGCCCGAATTGAGTCGTCATCAAACCCGCGTTGGCTAGGATGCCATCGAGACGAGGTAGCTTAAAGGCAGAGCTGGCAAAGGCTTTTATGGACTCGTAGTCGTCCATATCGATGCTCCATACGTCTATCGAAGACTCAGGTTTACGGGTTGAACCGAGGATATTCTTTTTAGCTGCTTCACCCTTGGTTCGATCTCGACAAGCCATTATAAGTTTTCCTACTCCAAGCTGTGACAAGTGCTTGAGGCCTCATAACCAAGGCCCGTGTTTGCTCCCGTCACGATGATGGTGGACTCCGAAAGCTGCGGAGTAGCAGTAGGAATGGGAAGCGTGACACAGTATTTCCCATATACTACCGAACCAACCCCATGAAATGCTGAGCCGACAGACATTGTGAAATAAGGATGGTTTCTTAAATTTGATAGAAGTTTGTGTTAAAGGCGTGCGCAATCTTATTAGGTTCAATCACCCATTGGGCGTCTCGATGGCACATTTTATATCGACCATCCCATTATTTAAGACCTAAAATCTCTCCCTCTCGTCACGGACCTAATACCTCCTTGCGCCATCCTCTGTTCTCTTGTTAATCATGGCAAGTTCACCTAGCCGTGGCTTGGTCGCTAAGCGGAGATAGACGTGACATGTATTGAACTCCGGCCATTAGGCCAGCGGAGTTAATATCCCCGCCCCGCTGGCGGCGCTACAGTAAAAGCACATCTATGTCAGTCGCCGGTAACTGTAGGTGATCACCACAACCGAAATAGGACCGTATGTGTAAGCCCATCCACTCTAATCATAAGCTACCATCCAATCTCCAGCCGTAATGATCTCAGGTCCGATATTTCCCTCGTGGTATTTCGATCCTTGATATATCAACGATATATCACAAGTATGGATATAGCATCTAGAAAGGCAGAGAAAAGGAACAGACCACCTCTCTCATGTGAGCCATGCAGAACTCGAAAGTGGGTGTGATCTATTCAGCATCTCCTGCACTGTGGACTTTGCTAACGTATTCATGTATAGGTTGAAGTGCAATCGCAATCTTCCATGTGATAGTTGTGTTAAACGCAGCAAGTCGTCGCTCTGTCACTATGCTGCCAACGCAAGCCGAGGTCATCTTGGGCCATCCAAGCAGCGCAACTTACAAGACAGGTTGAATACTCTGGAGAACCTAGTAACCTCCTTCGTATCAGGTGATACCATCATTCGGTCTCGGACAAATCTCGACAGGGAACTTGATTTTGACCGTAGTGAAACTGTTTCGCCCTCTGTTGGACAGAGTAACAAGCCAGCCCAGCTAGATTCAGATTCTAGCAGTCATAGCAGAGCGGGCGACGCACTTATCCCAGAGACCCCATTTACAGGAAGCTGGGGATGGCCAAGTGAATTATATCGATCCAAGCCATTGGCAGTCCATCCTCGAGGACATCAAGGAAGTCCGGGAGCACTTAGTTATGCCTGACCAGCCTCCGCCACCAAGCGACCTGGGGCGTGGTGTGTTAGCAGACGCCAGCCATCTCTTTGGCTCCATCCCAGACACCACATTTGCCGAGATTCTAAGTTCTTTGCCGCCTCAGCCAATTTGCGACAAGTTAGTCTCGGGGTACTTCAGCACGCAAATCTTCATCTCAGGTAAGGAAAAAAAATTACCGATTGCGTGAAGCAAAGCAAAGCCTAATCTAGAACGCCATTAAGGCATTGTGCATCCGGCTAAATTCCAAAATGAAGTACGTTCTGACTAAGAGAAACCTGTGTACTAACTTTGCTGTTAACCAATTCAAGTATGAGGGTTTCTGGAAATCGCCTTCTACAGCATCGCCACTTTGGGTCTCTCTTTTATTCTCTATTCTCAGCGTCATAGTGGCCATGCGCCAAATAATGAACCGAACACCCGACAGCTCAATCCCTTCCGTGCAGATCCTGCAGCAGAGAGCAGTACAATGCCTTGTCCTGGGGAAATATGCTACGGCCAATGCGTACGCATTAGAGGCATTCATTCTTCATCTTCTAAGCTCCCTCCTGAGCAAGGATAACCACCCCACTAACATGTGGTTCGAAATGGGGGTAGTAGCATGTTATGTTTTTATTCCTAGCTTCCCATTTACATATACTGATACTGCAGTAGTGAGTAATGGCTTTGTATATTCACATTTAGACTAGCGAAAACTCGCTTGCTATTTTGCACTAGTTAGGTTTCGAAGCTGACTGCACTTCATTTTCCATAGAACTATTATTCGATTGGCATTTCGAATGGGTTATCACCGCGACCCAAGCAATTTGTCTGGGATTTCTCCCTTTGATGGCGAGATGAGGCGGAGAGTTTGGCTCAACATCGTCCAGGCTGAGGCCTTAATGTCCTATGAAATGGGCTTTCCGAGCATGATACCTTCCCAATTCTGCGACACCAATATTCCTAGAAACTTGGAAAATTCCGAGTGAGTAACTAGTACCATTCCAACAACCGTTGCACGTCTTCTAAGCAACGAGCTGCGGCGTTCAATTTTCGAGATAAATACTGCCGTGATAGCTTAAACCTGATGTTTGTACGAGTATGCTAACTTCAGGTGCTATAGTCTTTATATAGATATGGCGACGCTACCGCCCTCACGTCCGCTTTCTGCGCAGACAGCTGTCCGCTACGCCGTTTCCAAACACGCCGTGATGAGTATCTTTAAAAATATTGTCGCACATACCCAGTCTCTTACAGTACCAGCTCATGAAAGGTATAAAATAACTACAGCACTTCACAACGAAATCACAGAAGCATACAATGGGCTCCCCGAGGCACTACGGCGTCGAGATATCAATCGTTCTTTTCTCGACCCTTCTGGATTGATCGTGGAAAGATGCACAATAGAAATGCTCTATCTCAAAGGGCTAATAGTTCTCCACCGTCGATACATAAGTTATGAGCGGCAGAGTCTGGAGCCCGATCCCTCGCGACGCGCCTGTATCGAGGCCGCACTTGACCTCCTCTATCGTCAAGCGGACATCCACCAGGCTTGCGAAATAGGGGGCCGACTACACGAGGATCGTTGGATGTTCCTGTCTCTGCCAGCGCATGATTTTCTTCTAGCGGCCATGGTTGTCTGTCTCGACCTCTCCGTATCCATGAGGTCACGTGGGGCAATTGATGAATCAGCAGACTACAAACAACTTCGAGGCCGAGAGTATCGAGCACTGCAGACCTCTCGTGATATATGGGCCGTGAATAGTTCGAACTCGCCCGAAGCTCACACCGCGACACTTGCCCTTGACTTGATATAAGAAAAGTGGCAGAAGACGATGGTGACTACTTACTTGTTGGTCCGGACACAAACGAATTTATGCCTCTATCGTTCGAACGCGAATTCCAATACGCAGGAGCCATGTCACAGATGATTGACGGTTCCGAAAGCGTCGACTGGGTGAGTTCATTGTCAATATATCTATAGAATGCAGTGACGGGTCTTCTGACAAAAACTAGGCCTTGCTAGACCAGTATTTTCATCATTTGGACGGCCCAAGTGAGGAGATTCCTTTTTAGGTTGGGAGTTGTACCACGGCGCCCCTTCTTATACACGACTCGTTTACATAGCAAAAACCAAGTAGGCAGGCGAAACTGAGCATTTTCCTTTCTTGTGATTCGATTAATATGCGCTATGCGCTTCCTGTGTGCGGCATAAGCGAGCGTGTCATGGATCTCTATCCTTATTCTATTCATTCTTTGCAATATGTATATGGCACATGTAAACATTTATCCTTACAGATAAATTTAAATGCTTTGAAGCGTTTGTGGTCGTTGCTACATAATATGGTAGGTGTAGGGTTCATTGTTCTTGGGGAGTTTACCTTCCATGAGATCCTCCGCTCGTCTTCGTATTGGCACGCTCTACGGCGGCAGAGCCACGATGGGGGGTGAATACAGCGACGACCATCCTATTAGCGTTGCAGTATTGCATTTTATCATTCATGCGTGCTACGTCTTCTAGAGCATAAGGGATCAAAGTGCTGGAGCTAAATCATGATTTAGCGCTAGAAATGATACTATATCTCTTACAGTAAGCCTGAGAAATGTTATGTTTTGGCAAACCAGGACAACCAATCTCCTGATGGCACAGTTGGTAGCGCGTTGGACTGTAATTGAAATTTGCTAGAAATCCACAGGTCGGGTGTTCGAGTCACCCTCAGGAGACTTTTTTGCTAATTGTTGTAACATTGAGATCGTTATATTTACATTCTCTGAGAAGGCCTTTTTTCATGGTTATGCGGTAGCAACCGGAATTACAATATTTTTCTGCGGTATTATGATCGGCCAACAAATTAGGACAACTTTGGGAGTCAGTTAATAAACAATCTACACGAACGAATGCAGTCAACCACTCTTTACATTTTTGGACATTAAGGGGAGAGCAATGTCTTTGTAAATGTAATGTATGTTGTATAAGAGCAGGCTAGCAGCAGGAAGGCGTGTGACCCCGCTGCATGTTATTTGATTTAGGCTCTCAGCAGATCACACTACGCACAAATCATGCTTGCTGGAGGTAGCAGTCAAGCTCTTCAATATTCACAGTACATATTCTCAGTATACTTATATATCTCCAGTATTTCGTTGGTTTATAAACAAGCTTTACCTCGATACTTTGCCCTCAAACACAAGCATGCAATTGGGAGCTAAGGGAAAGAGCAACCGAGTCATTGTTCAAGTTGGGAGAACGAATTTTACCTTATAGTACATCGAGGCATAGTAGACTGGAGAAGAGATATGCTCATCCGGTTGCTGATGTCAAATGTGAATTGCTGACCTCGTATTTGACCGAGGCCTATCCGCTTGAATATTGGTCCTTCCAAGTCATCAACACTTTCCATAATGAGGAAGACTTCAATCTTGTGATGTCGGGGCTGGTCATGCGACTAGAGTAACATACATAAATATGTCAACGGCTCTATTCTAGTTCCATCACCAAGTTGCCCGCAATATCGCCGAGGAGTTTGCGTTGTACCTCGAAAGTCAGCTGACTACCCAGAGGCATGTTGATATAGTGGATTGAACTTCTATCTCTCGTCGAAAGATGCAAGGGGAACGACCCGTACAGGCCCTTGAATACGAACCCGAGTATATCAGACTACCAATGCACTATCTACGCCTGTTCATTTGACATGCCAGTCTAAAATTTCGGTGCTGGACTTGCGGCGTTTCAAACCGTAGTATAAGAGAGATCCCCTTGGTAGCCTAAGCGAGTTCATGATAGAAGCCCCATGCTTTTTGCAATTTCGCTCCTGGCTGTACCCGAGGGCCCTACCCAAGCCAGATCCAGGCCAAAGGACACTTTTCAGAGCCCAAGAATGGGTGTATCATTAAATACAAACGCCATAAGCTTCGTGATACCGGCAATTGCGGGGATCCCATCATACTGTAATTTTCGGCAATGTGGTGTCATATGTTTACTTGGGATTGTCTGAACGGCATCAAAACCTGTAGGTTTAAAGGGAGCATCTCTTCCGCGCCGAATTCAAGACCACTCTCGGTTTTGTAGCGTGACTGACATTGCCAGTGAATATTGTTTTCCGTGTAGGACATGATACGTGGTGAAAGTAACTGTTGAAGTGTCTACCCACGCTCATTTATGATATTGTCCTAAGATTAAATTCCCAAATATCACCCTTGTATATTTGAGCTAAAGTCGCCGGCTTTTCTACTTCCTGCTGATGAATAGGTGATAGGGCGCTGTCATGTTTGTTCACTCCTTTCATCAAAGGGAAACATCTGTATGAGATTTGATGCAGCTTCCTCCTCGAGTTTCTCAAGTTTTCAGAGCAACGATGCCATAAAATTGGCAGAGAACGCTTGTTCTAGACGAAAGGAAGAGTTGACCGTACGTGCTGTGGTGAGCCATTTCGCATCACCACGTAATAATTCAAGCAGGGTGACACAATGCGAGCAGAACTCGACTTCGAGCAAAGCCATCTTGGTCATTTCCGATTAATTGAACTGTCGTAAAAAATAACAAGGAAGCAATGGAGGTCGTGTCTTGCTTCTTGCGCGATAACAAGGCTTATGGCTGTTGGTTCACATTTCTGTATTGAGGTGTTGCAGCAGTCATCTCTGATCATCCAGTGATTTCTTATTTAGGTATCTGCATACGTACCATATCAATAGATAGTGCCGGAATACCGCGTGGGAGGGGCACTTCATTAAGTAGCATTATATAAGTACCTACTGTTACAACCGAAAAGATGATCAAGATTAGGTTTGTTGGTGGTTGATTAGATGCTTATTGTCGCAATAGGGGGAGGGCATAGCTAGGTGGTACCTATTGCTAGCCTGCGGGGCCGCAGCCCTGATTACATAAGAAATGAATAGACCCACTCACAGATGGGTCGGTCACGTGCATAGACTTGCTTGCCCACCAAACCTCGTTCTTCGAAATTCATATTCGGCCCCTCCATATTCACCCATCACCCATCTACAGCAACACCATACAGATTCGACAAAATGGCCCGCTGCGACTGGTGCGAAGAAGCAAAAGAAGAAGTGGTCTAAGTAAGTCATAGTTCATCACCGATTTCTAATTCTAAGCTGACTTTGATTTGAATAGGGGCAAAGGCATGTATTTCCTAGCAATCTCCTGGCGCGGTCTATTACGACGAGGACACGAACGCGACCGAACCGCCTTCTCGATTACGACCCGTAACTAACATGAGTCCCCATTGCAGTCAAGGATAAGGCCCAGCACGCCGTCCTGCTCGACAAGACCACCTCGGAGAAGCTTTACAAGGATGTCCAATCCTACCGCCTCGTCACAGTCGCCACTCTCGTCGACAGGCTAAAGATCAATGGTTCCCTGGCTCGGCAATGCTTGAAGGATCTGGAGGAGAAGGGCCAGATCAAGCCTGTTGTGACCCACAGCAAGATGAAGATCTACAGTACGCTCCTCGTGAACACACATAGCATGGCCTCAGATGTGCTAACCTTTTATAGCCCGAGCCGTCGGCGCTTCGGATTAAGCCACCTACCTTACGATACCACGATGACGAACAGCACTAGTCAACGGAAAAGAAGTTGACGATTGAGACGGATCGTATGGGTAATTTGATGGATTCGGCCTTGTGATCTTCGGCGTAGCATATGGGACGGTTACGGTCACGAGCTACTACAGCTATCAGACAGATAGGGTCGAAATACAGTACCCTGGGCATTCTACACATGAATCGTCGCACCTCGAATTGTATGCGAATCGCGATTCTTCCCGTCCTGTCCCCAATACTGCCGGGGTGATGGTGAAACGCTTGGGCACGCCTTTCCCAGGCTGCTCAAGGACATATCGCAGTGCTCGTAGGCAATCATAGCTAGAAAGCTAGTAGGCTGCACTGGAAATAAAAATAAACTTGACTGAACTCTACAAGCTCAGCTATGATCCGCCTCTTTCGTGCCTGCGTATTAGGTGGGTTATTTTGTCCGATTAGAGCACCAAAGGAATGTCATTACCTACGCTTGCGTCTGGTTACATTAATTGACAAGTTAAGGCAGATCACATGCAACGATACGTTGCAATAAATACAATGTATAGAATTTACCTAGTACGCTAGGCCTAGCTGTGGGGACTACCCTATGTTAGGTACCTGCCTAGCCCTGGGCTCGTTGTTGCAAAAATTTTCTAATACCAAGCCGAAATAAGATACCTTCCTAGACACGTAGGTACCGTGCTACGGGTCTACGGCTGCGCCTGGAGAGGCTGTTGTACCACATCTGGGCTATAGGAACTGCCATTCTGTACATTACCCACATCTAGGTATAAATTGTTCCTTGTACAATTTGGTAGTCATTTGTTTGCTCCAGAGTCCTTGAAGTACACCCCTAATTCTAGAGATTCATGAATAGGAAACCGGACCGGAGTCGATTAAGTATCCCCACATGCGATGTTTAGGGTTCCCTTCCCGAGGTAATAGGCTCAGGACGGGACGTGTAGCGTAGAGAGGCAGCGGGTCTGAAAAACAACGCACTCTGCCCCTCCATGCCCTTTACCTACGGTACTCATCCATCAAATACCTGAGCAGTGAACAGCCTAATTGGTCAGTAGGCAGTAAGACACATACCTACCTAATGGGTAAGTAACTTGTAAATAACCTTGGAAGGGGCATCAGATAGGTAGTAGGTAGTAATATGTAAGGACGAAATAGTTGAAGGTCATACAGATGCAGAGATTGGATTCGCTTACTGTGTGTTATCAATCTGATGTGGATAACGTGCCCAGGTGCTGTTTCCCTATGTAGGGCAGAGTAGGGATGATAGTGGCTGGCTATCGGAATAATTCGCTATAGCCACTGGCACACCCAGACCCGCTAGCCCACAGCACCTGGCCAATGCACGGTAGGCAAGCTTTTCTGCTCCAGCCCATTTTTTCTTTAAAAATCCTCTCAACTCGTCTGTGAACACTTTTCCTCAATCACCCACTCCACTCACTCATCGTTTCTGCCAGGTAGTCAGAGCAGCATATAGCAAGATGTCTTCAACAGAGAAGCCCAAGGTCCTGGGATGCCCGTAAGTCTATACCCGTGTTGAGGCTGCGATCAGCTCGCTGTCGCAATGCGCGCGATAATATCGCACGCGCACCCCAACGACTCCAAAGCCTCCAATTGCATCGCCAGAAGATGAATGTCACGACTAACGCATCGTTTCTTAAAGCCTTTCGTGGCCGATTTCCTGATGGGTGGTGTCTCCGCTGCCGTCTCGAAGACTGCTGCCGCTCCCATCGAGCGTGTCAAGCTCCTGATCCAGAACCAGGTATGTACCTACCTCACTCCCAGGCTCTTCGACGAGTGGCCATGTGCGCAATACTTAGTACGCACTGGTGTATTCCGGAGAGATTGTACAGCGGAAAGAACACGACCGCACCAATGGCAGAGCATGTACTAATTCGTCGCCAACAGGATGAAATGCTTAAGACTGGTCGTCTTGACCGCAGATATGCCGGCATTGCGGAGTGCTTCAAGCGTACCACGGCCGACGAGGGTGTTATGTCGCTATGGCGTGGCAACACTGCCAACGTTATCCGATACTTCCCTACCCAGGCCCTGAACTTCGCCTTCCGTGACAAGTTCAAGGCTATGTTCGGTTACAAGAAGGACAAGGATGGCTACGCCAAGTGGATGGCTGGTAACCTTGCCTCCGGTGGTGTAAGTAGCGGTAGCATTCTCTCCTTTTTCGAGCCAAAACTGACGGATACCTAGGCTGCTGGTGCCACCTCCCTCCTCTTCGTCTACTCCCTTGATTACGCCCGTACACGTCTTGCCAACGATGCCAAGAACGCCAAGAGTGGTGGTGACCGCCAGTTCAACGGCCTCGTTGACGTCTACCGCAAGACTCTTGCTTCTGACGGTATTGCTGGTCTGTACCGTGGTTTCATGCCCTCCGTTGCTGGTATCATCGTCTACCGTGGTCTGTACTTCGGTATGTACGACTCGATCAAGCCTGTCGTCCTCGTCGGCCCTCTCGCCAACAACTTCCTTGCCTCGTTCGCTCTCGGTTGGTGCGTCACCACTGGTGCTGGTATCGCCTCTTACCCTCTTGACACCATCCGTCGTCGTATGATGATGACCTCCGGTGAGGCCGTCAAGTACAACGGCACTCTCGATGCTGCCCGCCAGATCGTTGCCAAGGAAGGCGTCAAGTCTCTCTTCAAGGGTGCTGGTGCCAACATCCTCCGTGGTGTCGCCGGTGCTGGTGTCCTGTCGATCTACGATCAGCTCCAGGTTATCCTGTTCGGCCAAGCCTTCAAGGGTGGTTCTGGTTAAATTCCCTCATTGATCAAACAGATTGATGAGACATGATGTGTAATGCAGACGGCGGGAAATCTGGTCGATTCGCTGGTGGATTGATAAAACGACTGTGATGGAAACTATGGCGCATGGTTACAGACCGACATCACATTGCTGTGGCGTTCTGGAACACGTTGATTTTGCGGCATGGTCTGACAAACGAGGGAAATTCTCCTTTGCGGAGCCTCGTTATTTGGTTTCCCGCTGTAATTTAGAGCCTAGGCAATTCCCTTGACTGTATTCTCTCTGATTGCATTTCCCCTTTTCCCGGCCGGATTCGACGTTTATCTGAACTTGGACCATTGAGAGGGCATGCAACGACTGATAGATTTCTTAATGAAAAAGGGTTTACAAAACATGTCTTCCTCCCAGAATCAGTGACTGCAACCGTTATTCTCAAGAACTGCTAGTATTTTCTCAGCCAATATGGCGAGCAGACTACGGCAGCTGGCTCCAGCTGGAGTTTATTAATACCTACTTGTCTTGTTTCGCGGCTGGACACGACTGTTCGCTCCGCGCAACAAATTCTAATCAACTTGCACATACATTAGGTACATACTTGCGCGCTCGCCATAACCTACCTGGTTCCAGCTGGTTACGTATTCACTCTCCGAACTTTTCTACCAGAGAGAATAAATAGTCCACACCTAGTCTATGGCCCCACCACGTTCTTCGACGGGCGCGCCTCGCGGTCCTCGGGGCGGCGGCGCATCGACAAGCAAGGCGCCAAAGACAGTTTCGTCACGGTCACAGAATCAAGTCTCACAACCTCTACCAACGGGTCATTCAGATAAGAGTATGATTGACCCTTTCGCGGATGATGACTCCCCACCACGGCGGAGAAGGGACAATATGGATACGGTTAGAGAGGCGGGTACAGCAGAGGGAATTGAGGACGACGACGACATTGACGCTAAAAAGACCATACCGCCCGAGCTCCTCACTCGAATCCTCCATGAGTTCTTCGAGAAGGATGGGACGCGCATTTCGAAAGATGCCAACAAGGCCGTCGCGAAGTACATGGACATCTTTGTCCGGGAGGCGATAGCTAGGACAGCGGTCGAGAAAGGAAAGGGGTTTTTAGAGGTGAGCAGTCGGAGATGCTGTGGTGATATTGTCTCGACTTAGTAGTGCTGACTTGGGATGGCTTACAGGTTGAAGATCTGGAAAAGGTTGCGCCGCAACTCCTGATGGATTTATGAGAGATGACTACGGCTACAAGTTCACCATACCGCCGTTCTATAAACTCTGCGCCCGACACGTTATGCTCCACCATGCCTATTATATACTCGATTGCTTGGTGTTTTTCGAGGAGATAGATGTATGGCCGGCACCAGCAGTCTCAAGTGGACTATTCGATCTGATCTCAAGATCTGACTCCTGCGGTAGGACTGGGGACGGATCTGACCTACGCTGCGGCCTAGGTGTGAGTATATTGTGCAAGCGCTTAGCACATACCTAGTAAAGCAGTCTTGGCATCGAATGGGATTGCCAAGAGCACATCGGTGCTTAGCCTCATCTATAAATATGCAGACGCGAGCTGTGTTTGCATCTACCCGCCCATTGCACACTTCTATGCTGTCGAGCTAGTAGATATCGGGGACTAAGTATAGAGAGAGGTTTACGCCCGGCTGCAAATCGCTTAGTCAAAAAGAAAACTATGTGGTCTGCATAACCTATGTTTCCCTCGCCGACTGATTCACCTCAGAATTATAGTATGATAGGAGGATATAGAGGATGTGGCTAATCGAACTACGGTTACCGAGAGGGAGGCTTGATCCTTCCAAGCCTCGCGATCAGCTTGAAACAATGCTCTTTGTTCTAGATGCCTTGATGTCGAGATCAAGGCGCGAGCAAACAAGCCCAGGACCAATAGAAACTTAAGCCAACAAGCTTGCTACGAAGATGTTGTATCCTGTTTCCAAACATCTCGTCAGGTGATGCCTTAGGTATGTATAGGATTCAACAAAAAAAGTCGGTGTCCTTAGGTAGCGATACAGCACTTAATTTCAGCCCGGGAGGAGCTATGCGCCACGAATGTTACCCTAGAGCCGCCTCACACAAGTTGAACCGTGAAAGTTCGATCTTTAGATGAAATGATGGAGGTTCTATTAAGGAGTTGGCAGGCAGGGGGTACTGCTCAGAATCGGGGTCGCAGGAGGTGAAACCTGGCGGGTTTTGCAGGCGTCGCAACAGGGCCTCTGCCGCTAACTTTGAAGCACTTCCGTGCCCGAGAGGCACCCACCCCCGCAGAACCCCCTGTGTCGGTTAACTCTGGACTTCGATTCGACAGCTCCCCCGGCTTTTAGCTCCCTTAAGCTAGAAACCTTGCAATATTATCACCACAATATGCGACCTCATCATCAATACTTTTAGGGAGACAACCCAATGAGCAACTCTTAAAGGGGTAAAAAGTAACAACCACCACACTTGCTTCGAAATGATATTACATACGTACCTAGTATGAACTATCTGGATCTAATCTCACAAGTGCTCTTGAGATGCCATTTAGTAAGTAGGACGTGCATGCTATGTTATTGAGTGGGTTAATCCTCGTCCTCGACGACTTACTATGTAGTATTGGCCATCCTGCGGGCTGTTCGCTGAGATGAGGACTGGGCTGTGGCTTGCTCGGTCCTCGAAATGATACGGAAATTCCAAGCAACTGTCATTTCGGATGGGTGAATGTCCCGACTAGTATAATCATGGAGATTCCTGCCAGATTGTTGGCGTAGCGGGGCGTTTCTCAGGTGCAGGCCATATCGAAGGTCGAAACGTGTTTCACGCACCTCCTCGCGCCTCATTCAGCACACCCTGGACAACACTCAGACGCGCGAGGGCATGGGCGTGGCACATCAGATTGGCGATCCTTCATCGTCCCGAGCTTGGCCTCGTCCGGCTTTTAAGAGTCGTGCCGTCCCTTGGTTTGGAGAGGTTTCTTCTTCTCTTCACTTACACACACACATCTTAGTCTTTTACCAAGTCCGTCTTTGGGGAATTTTCCTTTCGTCTCCTTTTCTTCTTCTGCCATCTTAATCTTCGTCAGGCTAGTCCTACCCAGCGCGAGTCGCTTTATTCCTATCAACCCTCACTTGAATCTCGCTAGTAAATTGGACGCTCGTTCATTCAGACTATACCCAACTCAAGACTCGAGGAGATATTTTCACATCCGATCCAAGCAAAAACAAAAGTCAAAATGCAGTTCTCAACCAGTGTTATTGCAACTGCCCTCCTGGGCCTCGCTTCCGCGCAAAAGGTTCACGTCGTGTCCGTCTCGTCGGCCAACAAGAGCCTTGCCTTCTACCCGATAACCTCAAGGCCGACGTGGGCGACATGATTCAGTTCCAGTTCCTTGCCGGCAACCACAGCGTCGTGCAGTCCAACTTCGACAACCCCTGCACGCCCATCCAGCAGCACGTCGCCAACCAGACCGGCATGTTCTCCGGCTACATGAACGTCGCCGCCAGCGCCGCCACTGGCATGATCCCCGTCTACACCATGGAGGTGACGGCCAGCACGCCTCTTTGGCTCTACTGCTCGCAGGCCAAGCATTGCCAGGCTGGCATGGTCATGGTCGTGAACGAGAAGTATGTTACTCCTTTCACTGGGCTTAATATGACGAGGAATACGATGGGCTGACTTTATACATAGCACTGCTGCCAACTCCTCAAGATCACTTGCTGATTTCAAGGCTATCTCTGCCAACGCCCCTGAGACCCTGGACCCCATCGCCCTCGGAAGCACTACTGGCGGCGCAACCCCCACCGGCGCCGTCGGCGGCAGCACCAGCTCGATCCCCAGTCCCACCGGAAGCGGCACGCCCGCACAAGGTCTTGGCTCCATGGTTTCCGTATCAGGCTGGACAGGTCTGCTCGGCATCGCCGCTGCCCTCGCTATGTTTTAAAGCACATAAACTTCGAGACGGGGTGCAAAATCCACACCGGCCTCACAACGAGACCGTGTCTAATATAAGAAAAGTCATGTCGTGTGCCATCACCAACGAGATCGGGAGATCTCCTAGGGAAACGGTCCAGTGGTTGACTGTCATGATGGGGACTCGCGGGTCCGGGAAGATCCAGCGAATGCCGGGATGTGTTTATTTTTTCTCTGTCCGGACCTGGCCAGTTCCAATTTATTTGGTGACGAGAAAAAAGTGGTTTGTTGTTGGATGCCTTTTACTACTAGATATCTTGCGAACTAGCCTGCCTTGGCTTCGCTGTTATTTATACATAATATACCCATTGACGTAAAACATACATCTATATCTTCTTCCACTTTTCCTGTTTGATTGAGAATTAGTACTTGCCGCACGCTTATGTCCACCGGGTCGCTCGGCTGTCAGTGATATCTTGTCCGTTATCAAGCGTGTGCCCGCCGATGGTTGGATACGGGCTCATCATTACCACATGCGCAGGTAGTTTATAAATATGTAGTCGGGCAAATGCGTCAACACAAAGGACTGCTTGCTCCCATAACTTGGGAGGTTAATTGGCTATCGGCTACACTTCCTTACATAGATCTTACAAATTACAGTCACTCTATAAAGATATACTCACATGTCCCCGCAACCGGGACTAGTAGACCTGGGGTTCCAACATGCTCAATTATCTAATCGACTCTGGCACCATCAGGCCTACCGTCAAGTAAGAAGGAGATGCCACGCTATAAGCCACATCTATTCCGCGGGATGGTCCTCTTCGACCTCCCCCGGGCGGCCGACTTGCACAGCTGCCTCCTGGGCTCCTGGTCGAGCCAGTTCTTGGGCCGCTTCACGTACCCGACCTTGTTATACTTGGGGCTGTTCTCGAAGAAGCGCACCCAGTGCAGCAGGCCCTCGTGGACGCGCCTCCGCGCCTCGACGAGCTCCGTCTCCTTGAGCGCCGCCAGCTCCTCGGCACTCCAGTGCGCGTCGACCTCGGGTCGTCGAGCGGCAGGTACATGTCCTCGACCCCGCGCATGTCGGCCGTCCGGTCCTCGGCGAAGCACCCCGTCACGTAGCTCCGCGCCGCGTCCACGCCCGTGAAGTACCGGTACGACCCCTCCGGCCCGTACGTGCGTCGGTTCGAGGACACGTCGTAGATGGTGCCGTTGATGGCGAGGTAGAGCGGCTTCGTCTCGTCTGTGCCGTCGTAGGTTGCGAGTTCGGCGGGTGTGAGGTAGAGAGGGCCGCGCTGTTGGAGTTCTGTTAGCGATGGCAAACCAGGGGTATGATACCTACATCCCAAACGAAGACCCGGGAACAAGAGTCAGAGTTAGGGGTAATGGGTGCAGAATAACGTACAATTTTCGCCTTCCACCAATCTGCCTGTAGATACTTGGGCGGGTGCTTCATGCCCCACGTGAAGGTCTCGCCGCTCGAGACGAGGTAGCTGAGCGCACACGACGCGAAGATCAGGAACGAGATGACCCGGAGGACGTCGACCCAGGGGCTGTACTCGTCATCCTCGTCGACGACTTTCTCCTTCGGCGACCGGTTCTTCCTCCGCAGCCGTTCCGCCTCGACTTCCTCCCGCTCTCGTTCGATCTCGTCGGCCTCGTCCGTGTCTACCTCCTCGACTTGTGGCGGCAGCTGTTCTGCCCCGGCGCTGGCCTTCGTCTTGCGTTGTCGCACGCCGCCGTTGCGTGTCGTCGTCATCTCAACTGAAGAGTGCTGCGGGAGGAAGTAGGGTACAAGGGTTTGGGTTGTCGGAGCAATTAGATATTGGTGTACAAGAGTAGCACGCAAGATGACCACGACGTAGAAAAAAAGGTAAACGCAATATGAGGAACAATTAATACGTCTTAAGCAGCATGATGTATATGTGGCATGATGTGTACCTCATTATGCACACACACATACAAGTCCCCATTCCAAGACCGGAAGCTTGGTACAGCTCTAAGACGGAAATTGGAGCTTCCGCTGATTCCGCCGTCGTCTGTCGGATGGGGAATAGCTTATAAAATAATTGACGGGAATGCCCAAATAGTCAAATTGAGATGCGCTGATTGGTCGAACTTCCAGCCACTATGACAATGAAAAACCCGAGTTTCGGGCCACCTGGCGAGAATTGGGAGACAACGACATCATGGATATATTGGCGTTAGCTGGTAAATAAAGGGCATGCTTGTTCAAATAGCAGTAGCTCTACGTAGTTGAAGTAGGAGAAAAAAAGTGACTAGCTCGAATCAATACGTACCTAGGTAGGTTAGGTATCTAGCAGACTAGGTACCTTCTCCTTTTTACACATATTAGGTACCTACTAGGTATGATATTCTATTTCGTGAAACTTGTTTTATGCAGGCATAAGGTTACGGGTACCTACCTACCTAGGATACCTAGTTCCACCTACATAGTCGTATCTCTCTTAAAGTTCACCTGAAGTGATCGTAGAGGTCCAACTCAAATCATGGCAAGTATTCGTGCCGATGATAGTAGGTATTGTGGTATAGTAAGAACTGGTTAGGCATTCAATGATGCACCTTCAATACCTAGCTAGACTCTATCTGAGGAGAAGACTAGAAGAGTAGCAGAGCCCGGAATTCAAATCATTCCGTGATACCTATACTCCGTACATCTTTTCATTTCCGGATCAGGTATGTCCCTGAGAGAGATCCGCTTTTGCATAAGCCAGAATGAGGAAACTTGCATAACTTCTAAGAACGGTGACTCGCTCAGTAGATGTTGACTTTTTGTCTCGGCAGCCCCTATTGCCCAAGATACTAACAGAGAGTTCGACCACGCCGAGTCACAACAGCGGTTGAGATTCGGTATTGTTCTAACGAAGGAAGCTCAGACTAGCTTCATAGTCTCTTGAACCGCGGCTCTGAAGAAGTCTGGTCTCGCGAGCTCGAGAGACACGCCGAGGCGTTTATAAAACGTGCTCTGAGTATAGCCGTCCGACTCACATCCCTCGAGAAGGAGCATCGTGTGTGCCCCTATCTCAAGACACACGAGCTCATTAGCTTTGGACATGATCCGGTCCACATCCTTCGGATCGTCCAGCTGATACAAGGTCTCCTTTTTATGCGCTTCGTGTACGAGTAGTTGGCCGCTGTCTCGCTCGACACAATGAATGTGACGATCGACGAAGTTGCGAATGAGAAACTTCCAGCCGGTCCGCGGGGAGATACAATCTCGGACCAAGTCTTCTGCTCGGAGTTCTCTTTGAGTAGGGGCCTCACCCGTCCCCGGACCGTGATACTGGTGACGTGAGCACCTCGCTGGACCTTGTAAATAGCGTCGTCGATCGACGTGGCTGCCTCTGCGACCCTGGGTTTTATCGCTGTAAGTTCTTTGTTCTCAAATCCCACAAATCCGAAAGAGGCACAGGCAACCCAGCTTCGGTTCATTTTCGCGCTTGTACCAATGGGGAGTGACGCCCAAGACCATGACGGTATGCCCTCGGTTCGTTCTCTCTTATCCTGGCGAGTACTGGACAAGTCCACACGCCAAGCCAAGTCCAGGCCGATGGTGTTTCGCCACAAGCCGGCCAGATATTCGTCATCGTCCTGCGAAGTCTGGTATTTCAAAGCGAGACCAGACAAAGCGGGAAGTCGGTCGGACGACTTGGTGAGACCGCGCCGTGTATAGTCTTCCACCACGTCCATCCAATACGGATGGAGGTCCATGCCGTCATACGACGCCTGAAGAAATGATTGCGTCGTGCCGGGCTGCTCGGCAGCTCCGGGCCGTTGCCGTTGTCGTTGTCTTTGCAGCGAGCCGTGCTCCGTGAGCTCCTGAGTAGCACAAGACCAGTACATGCGCTGCGAAGTCCAATAAACGATTCTGGGTGACAGCCACTCTTCCTGAAGAGTCCAAGCACGAGTCGACCACTGCGAACGTTGTTTCAGCTCCCTTAAGGGTAGAGACGAGGTAGAGAGATGCCGACCATTGAGTTGGCAAGGCTCTGCAGGATACCTCCAGGCTTCTCGTCGTTCTATAAGTGTCTCGTCCGCGGTTGCGACTGCTACCAAGCACAGCGTAAAGTACGCGTTGCTGTATACTTCTGCCATCAATGGTGCTTCGGCTATCCAGTCCTCCTTATTATCTTGTATGATACAGACCGAATCGATCCATATATATTGCATTCCAGCATGTTTCGCCATGCGAATAGCATCCTGAATACTCTTACGTAGCTCACTGATCGGGAAAGAAAGCTTACGCTTCGCTAGGTTGTGGTCGGTGGTTGATGATTCATTAGCGCTTCCATATATTAAGCTTGGTTTGACTGAAGGAGAACCCCAACAGTAGCTCAAGGCGACATAGAGCACAGGGCTTTCAAGCCGGCTCTCGACAATTTGAACCTGAGAATCCGACAAGATCTTTATTAACCTCGTCGGATTTCTTCGTGAGTAGTTGAGATTGCCACAGATTGGATGGTTGTCACAGTTCTTCACCCAGTCTCTGATCTCGGTACAGACCCGGTTTTCTATAGCCGTAACTGCAAGTGACTCTCCTCTGATGCCACTGGATGCGCCCAGAAGCAACTGTATCGAGTTCTCAGGCGGAGTCCAGGATTTCTCGTGCTCCTGTAGACTGACGCGTAGTCTTTTGCCATCGACCGTAGCCAGACCGGCAACTGTCGAGCGGAATCTTCGAGCTCTTCGGCCTGCGCAAATGTGGCCTGGTTCTGTAGAAAGGCCTGACGCATCACTCGACATGAAGAACAATGCTGTGCACATGCGCTGAGCTCTCTGTAGTTGTGGTGGAAGCGTACCGGCGTCGATTGGGCGTCTGCCGATAGGTTTTGGTCGCAGTACCGTATCAATGCTTCAATTCTTCGACATCCGTTGCACTTTGCCTGGCGGTCCATGTCTGTTCTGATTGCGGAGAAGTTGTCGCCCCGACTCTTCCGCCCGAGGCCAAACGGCATTCTGACGGCTAGGGGGGTAGTTGCAAAATGACAGGAAATGTCAGATTAGACAAAAGTCAAGTGAGATTATGACAAGTCTCGCGAAAGTCCTGAAGGCGATCAAGTCTGAATCTTCATCAAAGTCGACCACTAAAATTGGTTCAGGGTAAACTCTTACTAGCTCTGTTCCAGAGAGTTTTTTATTATAAAAGCGATCAATGAGGCCTTCATCATTCCCACGGCGAACCCCATCTCTATGTCGCATTAGATGATCCAAACGGAGAGAAGCAAACGACGGCAAGATCAGACTTGGAGCAAGTCCAGACCAATCGGAGAATTCGGACGGAAACAAATGAGCCCTACCCCGAGCAAGGGGATTCCTAGCAGATTTCTGGATTATTTTTGATCACATTGAAGCTCTTCAAAGTCCTTCCTTGACAGCCAATAGTCTCACCAGCGAATCGTCCGAGGTGAGGCTGGACATTACGATGAATGCGGTAATACAACCGACTTTCCAAAGTCCTAGCTTGGGTCCGATCGCATTGCGATGGTATGGTAGCATGAGCTTAATATGGTGGCGGCTTACGCATAGGCTCTAGGTCATCGATGTCGCCTGAGATAGCTGATGCACGAGTTTGCGACACCATGCTTGACGACTTCAGTCTTGGCCAGTAGTCAAGTTACAGTTTGCAACACATTCCATCATATCAAGTCGTGTTTGCGTAAGTCTTTGAAGCTTGGACATTTCTGCAGGGGATTCAGGGGCTGATCAAGTAGTATTCTTTGGCCAATCTTGACACTCTAATCATGTCTCAAGGAGTGATGGATGGGCTTCTCCTGACCAGCGGAGACAAGGACTAGAATCCAACATGAGCCCTACCGGAGCTTTCGCCGCAGTACCCTAAAGTTAGCTGCTACACAGCCCGTCTTATTAGAATACTACATCATCGATTTCCAGCCCCAGCATGTTTATGCTCTCATACCTCATAGATGGTGAGGATAGGTATATAGGCCCAGGACGGGACCATCACTAGGTGCCAGATCCTCAATCTCTTTGTCATTCTCATCTGCACTCCATCATCTCCTTCGTGTGGCTTCTACCAGACTTACGCATCATGGATAAACTCTGGTGGTTTGTAATCAACATCTTGGCCATCCTGCTCCAAATAGGCTTCGGGATAGCAGGCGCTGTCTGTATAACCTCAGCGGGCCAACAGGGCGAAATGATGTGCTCAATTTCAATATCGGCAATTTCGTGAACAACACCAAAATATCACGAACGCCTTGTACCCGCACGGTTCTAGTAAGTTGAATCCTTTTCTCCTTTTCTTTTTCTTCCAAAAAAGCATCACATAGACTTATCATATCTCACTCACGCTTTCGTAGGGGTTTGTGGCCGCTGTGTTTAACGCTGCTCTTCTGTTCCTCCTGCACCGTGCCGATAAGACCACTGGCAAGCAGGTCCACTTCCACCGGAAAACGATCACCGTCGTCGGGTTATTGTCTGCACTGGCTTTGTCATTGGCGACATCGTGATCGCCGGCGTCTTGCAGGGCAAATTCCCGGCAACCACTGCTCTCGCCGTGATAGCCGGGTAAGTTTTCGCCCTACGATTATCTTCTGGTAATGCTACGGATCCAGCCTATCCTAATGCTAACTTGGAATCGAACTAGTGTCGCTCTGGCAGCAGCCGTGGGCGCAGACATATTCAAGCTGGTGACGTTCGATCGGCAAGATGCCAAGGAGGACCACGACATGAGAGATCTCCAGCAGCGGCCAGTGTGAAGCAGCCTCTTGTATAGTGAGACCAGAAAGTTGGCTGGAGCATAGCCAGTTGCAGTTGAGACTAAATCATCTGAATTAACGCCTACAAACTGATTAGTTCATGCCATGAAAGATATACTGGTACTTTGTCGAGGATGATCGCATACGCCATGTCCACTCCAGGGAGCTCGCGGAAAGAGGTTGGGTGTAATCGACCGCATCAGAGGGAACAGATGCCTTGACATTCTTAGTTGTACACGAAAAGGTATTTTTTATAGCATATTTCGGAATAATAAGACAGCCTGGGTAAGCTTTAATTCTAAAGTTTTCACGAAGTAGAATGATTGTTCATAAAGGCTTAAAGGTCATTAGGTACTTAGGTATTAGCTTTGGTTGGTGGACCGATGCCTGGCGGGGTGACTGTCGGCAGGTGGCCAGTGCACGTCCCACTAGTGCCAGCCCTAGCGCACCCACCACAGGCTCCCTCTCGCTTGCAAATCCAATTTACACCCTTCCCCCATGCCGAAGTGAAGCCGGCCAAAAACTTCTGTCCTGTGTTCTGCATTTCAATATCGCGACAGCTCCCCACCACTTCACTTCATCCTTCCATTTGCCAGCCAGAGCCAGCCACTGCCCATCATGTCTGACAACGGTGAGATCGAGGTCGAGTCCAACACCTACCAGGTCCTTCCCAAGGACGTCACTGCCGAAGTTGGCAGCATCAAGCTGTTCAACCGATGTATGTTCTGTCGCGCCCAAATTTCAATTTCACTGCCCGGGGACTGCAACTGACTGGGTGTCACAGGGAGCTACGAAGATGTCGAGATCCGTGACATCTCATTAACGTAAGTCGGCCACCATATGCTACCGAGATCCCTCGTCAATTCCGAACGCATACGCATCTTTTCGCGCCGACCCCAAGAGCATCGCAATGGACGAGGCAAACGAGGCGAGGAACCCAGAGCTAACGGAGGAACCACTGCAGCGACTACATCCAGATCCGATCCCCCGTCTACGTACCTCACTCCGCTGGCCGATATGCCGCCAAGCGATTCCGCAAGGCCAACTGCCCGATCATTGAGCGTCTGACCAACTCGCTCATGATGCACGGCCGCAACAACGGCAAGAAGCTGATGGCCGTCCGCATCGTTGCCCACTCTTTCGAGATCGTAAGGATGCTAGTATGGGAGAAATTTGTGGCCGGTTCTAATTCTGTGATAGATTCACCTCATGACGACCAAAACCCCATCCAAATTGCGTTGACGCCATTGTCAACTGCGGTCCCCGCGAAGACAGCACACGTATTGGTTCGCCGGTACCGTCCGCCGACAAGCTGTCGATGTGTCGCCCTCCGCCGTGTCAACCAGGCCATCGCCCTCCTGACCACTGGTGCCCGTGAGGCTTCTTTCCGCAACGTCAAGTCGATTGCCGAGTGTCTGGCTGAAGAGCTCATCAACGCTGCAAGGGTAGCAGCAACTCGTACGCTATCAAGAAGAAGGATGAGTTGGAGCGTGTAGCCAAGAGCAACCGATAAAGCAAGGCAACAATCTCTTTCTGGGTTTTCTTCGGCGTGGACGATCTGGGCATTTTATACTGTGCATTTGTGCGTTCTGGCTCAGGCGGGATGTGGTACATGGCATGATATATAGGGCGTCCAGCTCCGCCTAGGTGGGCAAAAATGAACTGAAATTACGAACACAACGACCATAGAGCATTCTCTATCAAATTGCGGTTGTGAATTGGAGAACTAGGTCCGGGATACGGTAGTTATCTAATGAGTCCTAATGAAGAATATCCAAATGACAATTCGAGTCAATCACGAGCCATTATGTCAACGTCGATGAACATCTAGTAAGTTCGGTTTGCTATTGTGCACTGGCCCGACCTATGAAGCTACTATAAATAGACCTGCAAGGATGGGAGAGAATATGGTTCCAGTTTGCTTGGATAAGTCTTAGCTCTGCGAAGCATATACCAACGTCTGATATCCGATTTCATCCTCTGCTCGATATGGACACAGCACATAACGCCGTACGATCGGGGCTAGGAGGACTCTATTAAGGTGTCCGGGTCTCCGAGCAGAACAGCGATGGTCTTTCAACCCCTTATTTAACCCTCAACGGTGTTTGGTACGCATGTCATGGGCTTAGAGGGCTTGATCCTCAGTCGTTTCCACATACCTACATGTAGCACGTCATCATAGTAGAACTTACCCATGCCTTATCTAGCTCAAATCCCAGCGTTCGTAGACCTTGGTCTCCGTCTCGCGGGCGTGCACACATACGAGCCCGTTCCACTCGGGACGTCGCTGATGTTATCGACTCTCATCACGTCCATGCCCATCTCCTTGATGCTCGGGTTAAAGTAGGCATGGTTCTTCTCCAACCACTCCTTCGCCGCGTCCCAGAGCTGGTCTGCGATCCGGTAGTGACGGTACTCGGGCAACACCGCCAGACGCCCCAGCTTGACGTACGGTTCCTTGCCGTTGTGGTAGTCTGTTTGCCGGTCTGGGCCGAAAGGCACAGGGGCGGACATCCGTCGCTCGTCGAATAAGGTCCTAGCTTGTTCGTGTTGCGGTGGTGATGGTGGCGATGGCGGTGCTTCTGTTGCTGCTGTAGTATCGTGGCCGTTGTCCTTCCCATTGGGTGAACTGCTTTCTTGAGTCTCGTCGTTATCGCCCTGGGCCCCATTGTGCTTGGGATCGCTACTGCTGGCTTCATCAGATACGTCTTCGGGGGTCTGCAACACACCACCCGTGTACCGAGCTCCGTCAAGTGGATGTGGGAGGTGTGGAAAGGGGTTATGCGTATCGTGCCAATAGTAATTGTTTCCGTTGAAGAGTATCGGGGCTGGGTCATCTCGAGGGTTTCAGGGTTGCGCTCCTCTGGTTGTGCTTTTGTCTGCTTAGAGGCGTATATGATCCAGTGACAAGACCGCGCGTCTGCAAATCTCGGAGTCAGTCATTGCTGTTTTTTGGTGTGGCGTTTGAGGGCTTCAGAAGCTTGAAGGCACCCATCTTGGCCCGAGAAAGAAACTTAGTGAGCTGGGAGAATGATAAACCAAAAAGAAAATAACCCCAAGATTTCTTACCGTCCGCGTCGTGCTCGAATTTTAGCGGACATCCCTGCTCCTGCACAAACACTCTCTCCCGCACTTTCATGGCGTCCTGGAAATGCGTTGGGATGTGCGATGGCTGTTCGGAGTATGGTAGGCCGGGCTTGTATCCGTCGAGCTTGTGTGGCTCTAGGAGCACGATGAATGGCGTTCCCATGATTTCTATAGGATTATTTATTTGTCGTGTGTCTTCACTGGCTTCCAAGGCGTTTGGCGGAACGGATTACCTGGCGATATGGCATCGAATTACCTGGTTGTGGTATTGAAAGACCAGGTAGCGCTGCAGTGAAGGTAGTGATAAATATGAGATCCAGTTCGTTGATAAGTAGATGCGTAGCGGAATAGAGCCACTTTGGAAAGAAAAAAAAAATCATTAACATGATTCGAGGTAGGTACGGGGGGGCAGTTAAACTGTGCCTACTGTATATGGGGCAAGGTTATTCGGGAAAGTGACACTCTACTTAGTTCCATGGCCACTTACGCAACAGCTACCACTTTAAGCATTGGCCAATCAAGATATATAAATGAACAAGTTACGCGACATGTAACGGGCACTTTTACAGTATAAGTTTACCTATCTTCTCATGTAGTTAGATTTTTACCTGTCGAAGGGGTGCTCTAATAGTTCACAGTCAGGTTTTGACACTTCTCTCTCCGCTGAACCTCCCTATAAAACCTAACAAATAAGTTATTCGGCTCTCTTATTAACCCATAATTAATAGATTTATATTAACCATACCTAGTATGATGTCACGTACAAGAGCAGTCTTATTTTTTTTTACTTACTATACCACAAAAGCTAACGAGTTATCACTGCATGTTCATCATGGCTATGGTATCCGGGGATGGTCAGTTTCTGGACTGACAAGACCGAGCAAGATGCTGAATCTGTTATGGTTAGCTCATCCAATCTCCTAATTAAAGCCTTAAGGCACTGGGGATTCTATTTTAGATAAATTGACAAGTGCCTAATCGGAAGTAGAGAAAGAAAGAAAATACAGTCTTTACCTAAGCATACCCATACCGCAACGTAAACGATTGCGTTTTTAATATCGATGTGTAGGCGCTTAAAATTAAGCCGCGATTATTCCATTATATCATTGCACCTTTATTATCATGCTCTTTCTACACGGCACCGCTATAACTTGGATAACCTTTGGTTTAATTGTACATCATAATATGGAAGACATACTTTCTGAATTCTTCCTTACTTCAAAGCAGTTTAGTTAATAACCCTAGAAATGTACTAACTATGTCGTTGGAGGTGTTTTACAGTGGACAAGGGGCTGTGAGCACTAAGAAAATAGTTTATAAGCAATCAAACTCCAATATCATCCGGAATTTCAGGTCTAAGCTCGCTCAAAACTTGGTTAAACTTGATAGCTATGCCCACGAAAAACCTCACCTGGCAATAATTTACATTAGCTAGAATTATGACAACACCGTGGTAAGCTTGCCTGATGGCATGAAAATAGTGTAACACTGATTCAGGGTGCAAAAGCAATTGAACCTTTCAAACGCGGCTGATTTTTTTTAAACAAAAGGGGCCCTTACTTCATGATACTACAGGCACTGGACTTTGGTGTTATGCTATCGACGCTGGTATGTTGTTTACGTCGCTGCAAGACGTGTAATTTAATTCTCAAGCTCGTTTTGAAGAATCTAGCTCGCAGTATAACTATTTCACAGTACGGAATGGAAGCCTCGCCGTAGGTAAAACGACATTTTGTTCTTTGAGAATGTACCTATCTATTACAGACGGCTGGAGTGTCTGGTCCGCAAGGTTCGTACGTGAGACGGGAACGCGTGTCTTTACCTAGGTAGTCTTTGGCTAAATAAGTTTAGTGCAGCGAAGGAAACTTGATATTGTACAATGACGCGGAGCTTTCTACACTATAAATTGCTTATAGTGAACAATCAGCTACTTGGAAAAAGCGATAGTTTTCGGCGGAAGAGCTACAATATTGATGGACGCCTGACATTATGGCGTAGATACAAGGCGATATTCCCGGCTGTGTCTGGCTATTGCGTGTCAAATACTACACACCGTCGTCATTACCTACGAGAGCCTTCGGTATACAGAAACTACAACATCCATCCGTAAGTATACAGCAATCCACCCAGAGTGTTCACTACTGACACCACTCTGAAGGTTCCAGTTCTAGTCCTTATCGCATCGGCTCGTAGCTTCATAGCTACGGCCATACCACTTAACGAGGTAATATATGAGCATGATCGTAGTCGCATACTCAGAACTTCTACTCACACCGTATTCTAGACATCGACAATCGTTACAACCAACAGCAGCAGTCTTGCCCTGTTTAATGCAACTAACCAGACTATGAGCCTCGCGAACCAATATCTTCAGCCAAATATTGAAATATAGATGAAGAGAAATGCTCGGACGGGGAAGAAGGTTGCGTTGTCGCAGAGTGGCACACATGCCGTAGGCACGACAAGAAAGCGTGCTTCAGGTGTAAGCTGCACTGTATCGCGTGTTTAGTTTGGCATCCACTCTGTTACGCGGTATTTTGCGTTCGAGATGGAAAAGGCCCATGCTGTTATGAGGTTGGTCCATTGAGAGAATTACGTACGGAATAGGCGTTCCGGAAAAAAGGATTAGTTTATTTTATTTAACCATATGTTATTCTTCAACTCAGCTCGTTAATGAGCCGGGCCCACCAGCCACGATCTGGGCGCCACGCAATCGGAGGGATCTTTAGCGAACAATCTATTCCCAGGGTTGAAGGTATAATTTAGAACGCACGCTTCCATCTGACTAGGTACATGTAGGTTTGAAGCATTCGGAACTTCCGAATTTTTACTGTTTAAATGCTGGTCGATTGAAGATCATAGCTGGGCCAGCCAGCACCATGCTGGGATCATTTCAGGCCGCCGCTCAGTAAGATGGACTGTCCCGTCAAGTACCCGGTCTTGGTTATCATCGTAATCACACCGGCACATTCTTCTGGTGTTCCTAGCCGGCCTACTGGAATATTTTTGACATCACCCGGGTTCCCTCGACGAACTTCTCGTCTGGAATCATGCCGGTATTACCTATCATCGCGGGGGCCACGTCGTTTACTGTAATGCCAGACTTCGCATGCTTCGCGGCCAAATTCTTCATCATCCCTGACAAACCGGCTTTCGAAGCAGCGTAATGGCATGCGTTGATACCACCTCCGATTGCAGCAATCGAGGACACAAATATGATGCGTCCCATTGTTGGGCTTCCATGTGCGGGATGCTGAGCTTCGTTAAGATGAATGACGCTCGTAGGTTGATATTGATCGTATGGTCGAACTCCTCGATGCTCACGTCCAGGATCCCGGGGCGACGCTTTCCGTACCCCGCGTTCGACACGAGGATATCCGGGCCATGGAGGTGCGCTCTCTTAATGTCTTCGAACAGCTTCTCGAGCGCGGCAGAGTCGCCCGTATCCAGTTGGTATATAGTGATTCTCTGGCCTTCTCGAACACGCTTTGGCAACAATTCCTGCACTAGAGTTTCTACGGCCTGGAATTTATTGAATCCTGTCAATGCGAGTGAACATCCTTCCGCCCAGAGGTCGCGAGCAACCGCTGCGCCGATACTGATGTCGAGTTAGTATAGCCCTGACATAAACTCGTACGATGCAATAGAGAAATTGATGCATACCCTCCCGAGGCGCCTGTGATGAGTGCCAATCGGCCCGAGATTCTATTATCAACAGATGGCATCGTGAAGCATGCGGAGGGTTTCCACTGATGATACCTATGGAGAAGCAGCGGTTTCTATACTACTAAGGTATACATAGGTATCCAAGTGAGGGGTGTAGGTACGGATATTGACAGCCGCATGGTCAGAGATTCGGTGGAAGTACCGGTACGTAGCGAAGTTTATATTGTCTCAGTCTAGTAATTGAATTTGACTAGAGATTACCTAATATTTCATGCATTCTGGTTTATTTTCGTTCAATTAACCCACTGATACCCAAATACCATTCAACAAGGTTGTAGTTTACATTGGAAATGGGATGGATGTGAGAATCGGTGTCGCTAAACGGGTCTGGCTGCGGGTTACATCCCACCTATCCAGGCGGGCGGCTATGCCTGTTCTGGAGCGACAGGGTTACAGCGGACCAATCATGTCTGCATTGGTGGCTTTACCGGGACCCTTGCTAAATATTCCACAAGCTGTCCTTTCACATACTAATGGGGGATTTTTAGTAACACGTCATACTCTTTCTTGTGTGCAATTGAGATCAAGGGCCCGAGATAATTGCTAATGCGTGCTGCTTGACTACCGCTACTAGGGCTATGATCACTTTTTAGTTGAGGCCAGATTATGCTCACAGGGTCCCGAGACTCCATGCGTCTACTTATACAAAGCTAGCCTGGCGCTTCTCAAACCTTGGAACCTACTTATATCCATTCAACAAAGTTCCCCTCCTTCTAATACCTCGGGCACCTAGGTAGGTAGTTTAGCCGTCTGTACTCGTACTCGGGAGGTCCCCTGTCCACGTTGTTGCGCAGGCGAGCCTTGCGCCGAATTCGCCCTTCCCACACTCTCTGCCCATCATGGCACCGACATTCTCTCCAAGATCCATACTGCTCTCTGTCCTATTTCTATTTTCAACAAATGTTCTCGCCGTATCAACCGTCATCGGCGTCGATCTTGGTACCGAGTACATCAAGGCTTCACTTGTGAAGCCTGGCATTCCTCTCGAAATTGTCCTGACCAAGGATTCACGAAGAAAAGAGACAGCCGCTGTTGCCTTCAAACCCTCCCAACATGCCCTCCAAAGCGGCTCATATCCCGAGCGGGCGTATGGCTCAGATGCTGTCGCTCTTGCCGCACGATTCCCTGGCGACGTATATCCCAACCTAAAGACCCTTTTGGGTCTTCCGCTCGATGATTCCATAGTTCAGGAGTATGCTGCAAGACACCCGACTCTCCAATTAGAGGCTACCAAAAACCGGGGCACTATCGCATTCAAGAGCAAGGCCACGGCGGAAGAGGAGGCTTGGATGGTAGAAGAACTGCTAGCTATGGAGCTTCAGAGTGTTCAGCGCAACGCCGAAGCCCTAGCCGGTTCCGACTTCAGCGTTCGTTCAGTCGTCGTCACTGTGCCGCCTTTCTACACAACCGATGAGAAGCGTGCTGTGGAGTTGGCTTGTGAACTAGTCGGTCTGAAGGTTTTGTCTCTGATCAGTGATGGGTTGGCTGTTGGCTTGAATTATGCTACAAGCCGAACCTTTCCAACTATCAATGAAGGAGGCAAGCCAGAATATCACATGGTCTTCGATATGGGTGCTGGCTCTACCAAGGCGACTATCATGAAATTCCAAGGCCGCACAGTCAAGATGTTGGCAAGTTCAATAAGACCATTCAAGAGGTCCAAGTCTTGGGTAACGGCTGGGACCGAACCCTGGGAGGCGATGCTTTCAACTACTTGATTGTCGACGATATGATCTCTAAGTTTGTAGAGACCCCGGCTGCGAAGAGGGCTTCCGTCACTGCGGAAGGTGTCCGAGGCCACGGACGCGCCATGGCGAAACTGTTAAAAGAGGCTGAAAGACTACGCCATATATTGAGCGCCAACGTCGATACTGGTGGTAGCTTTGAAGCACTCTACGAAGATGTCGATTTCCGATACAAGGTATCTCGGGCAGATTTCGAGAAAATGGCCGAATCTCACGCAGAAAGAGTTAGTATCGCTGTGCAAAAGGCTCTGGACATTGCCGAGCTCGACATTACACAACTAGACTCAATAATCCTCCACGGTGGAGCTTCTCGGACCCCTTTCGTTCAGAAACAGCTCGAGAAACTTGCAAGTGGTGACAAGCTTCGGAGCAATGTTAACTCGGATGAAGCCGCTGTTTTCGGTGCCGGTTTCAGGGCAGCAGAGCTCAGCCCAAGCTTCCGCGTTAAGGAGATCAGAGTATCCGAAAGAGCTGGCTATGCCGCGGAATGAAGTGGACTAGCCCCAGTGATAAGCCTCAACAACAGCGTCTATGGACCGACCGGTCTTTGCTCACTGCCGCGCCCAAAGAAGTCACATTCACGAACCGTGAGGACTTTATCCGCTTCTTCCAGCAGATCCCATCGTCTGAAGGACTCGTAGAGAAGGAAACCAAGGAACTAAAGACAAATAATTTGACTGCCACGGTAGCATCGCTTGTCGAGAAATATGGCTGCGCCGAAGGAGATATTCAATTCAAGGCTCAGTTTCGCTTAGGTGCTGAAAATGGCGAGGTACAGGTTTTGAAGACCTTCGCTGAATGTGAAACCGAGGAAGTTGAGAAAGAAGGTATCATGGATGGCGTGAAGAACTTGTTTGGGTTTGGAAAGAACAAGGATCAGAAGCCGTTAGCAGATGGGGAGGAGAGCAATGATAGCGCGACTACGTCTACTTCTACCACATCATCCACAGGCTCTTCCGCTACTCCTTCATCTAGCGACTCAGCAGAAAGCGTCGAGCCCCCCAAGAAGCGCCTTGTTGTCATTCCTGTCGATTGCTCTACGGAGAAAGTGGGCACCCCTGGATTGTCCAAAGCCGAGCTTACGAAGGCAAAAGACCGCCTAAAAGCCTTTGAAGCCTCTGACAAGGCCCGTCGTCTGAGAGAAGAAACTCTCAACCAATTAGAGGGCTTCACATACAAAGTCAGAGATCTGCTAGATTCAGATGTCTTCGTGGCGGCATCCACCTCAGAGGAGCGAGCGGCCTTGGAAAGCAAAGCTAGTGATGCTAGTGACTGGGTGTATGGCGAGGGAGCAGACGCCTCCCACAAGGAGCTAAAATCGAGGCTCAAGGAGCTCAAAGACCTCGCATCACCTATAGAAAAGAGGATTGAGGAGTCTTCTAAGCGGCCTGAGCTGATCAAAGGTTTGAAAGACTCTTTGAATCAAACCAATACCTGGATCAACACAATTAAGGAGCAGATTTTGGAAGCAGAGGCGTTTGCTTCCTCCGCAAGCGCTAGCATGGCCTCGGCGACCGAGGCTGCACCTAGCGTTACGGAGGCCCGTCACAAGATGCTGGCGACTTTGATGGCTTGGAAGATGAATCGGCGACTACATCGTCGACCACAACGGCGGTGGAAGACCAAGGTCCTCCTCCACCTCTGTACTCTCTAGAGGATATCAAGGAGTTAACGGAGCTATACGACTCTATCGTCGGTTGGTTAGAAGAGAAGATGGCAGCACAAGAGAAGCTCCCTGAGACGGCCAATCCTATCCTCCTTGTCAAAGAAATCACGGAAAAGACGAAGAAGCTAGAGCAGGCGGGCGTAGACATGGCCATGAGGAGCGTGAGGAAATTTGAGTCCAAGTTCAAGAAGAGCAGCAGTTCGAAAAAGTCGAGCAAGACCAAGACCAAGACTAAGAGTGGTACCAAGACAAGCAAGGAGGGTTCGGCGCCCACGATAGACCTCAAGTTCGGAGAGAACGGGGAGATGCCTTCGGCAGAGGAGATTGAGGAGATGATCAAGAAGATGTCACAAGAGCAGAAGAGCAAGGATGAAGCGAAGACGAAGCACGACGAATTGTAATACAGCATATCACATATAGCATAGACCATTTTCGATGAATGAATACATACATACAACTACCCTTTATCACCACTGTTACAGGTATGCCCTTTGTGAACCGTTCTACATCTGAATGCAACAAAATATGCCGATCTAGTGGAACGCCGGTGTGGCCGGAGATAGAAGTATATGCCCATTAGATTAGGGGGTCTCGTGGTGACAGTTTTTTTCTTTGTTTGTGCCGGTTCGTCACATGCTACCAAACGCAAGGGGCCGGTAATTTGTTCCAGGTTACATGAAATCGCAGGCCATGACTACATGTCCAGTACCTGCCATATGGCACGTAACTAACCGAGCAACTGTCCATACCTCCAGATGTCCCTGGCACTCCCTATGAGTTCTTATTTGAGCGTTTGGCGAATAAAGTACTTGGTAATCCCCGAAACCCACAATCTTGTCTGCCCAACCTGGCTCGAATGGGCCATATGCGTCATAAGACTCGCCTACACTTAACATTGTACACCTTTGGTGCGACTCGGACGGTCCGTAGGGACACGGTTTGGAGTGGTTGTTATCTCATTACATTCCACAACAGTATACAAATCGGGTATAAGTGGTGTTTTCAATCCATGACGCGAGAGTAAGTACTTACAGAACTCCAGCTCAGAGTATACGGGCCGGTATACTGTAGCAGCTGCACGAGACCGACCTTTTACGGGAAGCTACGTGCTGTTTGTTCTTCCTATTATATCTTACACCTATACCTAGAGTTAGTTCGGGAGGAAGGCACCAGCTAGGAGATGGGTAGGTACCTGCTTGTATAACAACGTGCATAGGTACAAGAAATCACACTTTGCTAAGTACAACGGAATAAAAGATATCCAATTACAGTAACCCAGCATCATGCTGTGTTACGGCCACAACTACCACCGACCGTCACCATCAACATACACCTACTACCTTACTACGTGACCATCCACTTTTCATGTCAGTGCCCGACTTGGCATCTTTTCTCCGTTTCCTGGCAATCTTCCTGTGGTCCTGCCCTGTAAACTGATTATAAGACGTGTAATCGTCGTCTCTGAGTTTCTGCATTCTCTCGATCTAACCTTCGAGCCATCAAGAGAAAGCTCTCTAGACTTTCGTTGCAAAACCTGTTACCATCACCGGCACTTGTGTCCTATTCAAGACGTTCCACTCGTGCACACGCCTCATTTCGTTTGCATTCGGCTCTGGCAACTCGACTTATTCTTCTCTGTTAGCAGAGGTCGATCTTCTCACTTCTCCCCCCATTCTTTCCATATCACCTGCCTTGAAGCCGGTACCTCAACAAACATGACGAGAACCTTAGGCCCTTTAGCCCTTGTGGCTTGTCTCATCAGCTTCCTCGTCTCCGTTATTGCCTCCCCCGTGGCACATAGCGCCGACGCAGGCAACACATTCTCTGTCCCTCTGGTTCACGATGCTGATAGACCCCGCCATGGCCCCTCTGAGATCCTCAGAACCCTGAAGAAGTTCAACCTTGAGATTCCCCATGGCTTGCAGAAGGTTGTTGACGAGCATCATGCCAAGACATCTCTCTTGGCTACTCACAAGGATGGTAACTCGGCATTTTCCCCTAATGATTCTTTGTTTTCTGGTTGTAGTTATACTGACTGGATTGAAGGCGGTACTGGTAGTGTTTCGGCACAGTCAAAGGATGGAGACCTCCTGTGGCTCGCACCCATCAGCGTCGGAACTCCGCCCCAGAAGTTATTTGTAGACCTAGACACTGGTTCGACTGACAGGTAAGCAAAGCTCTTTGACATGGCGCAAGGGGAATCGTGCGAGAAGTGCCCAAAAGTTTGAAAAAAAAAAAAAAAAAACTAATGGTTCACCTGATACTACACACATCCCATGTCCCTACCACGTGTGAGACCGTTACTTGTTGCTCGATGACTAATGCAAATCACAGCTGGTTCTTCTCGACCGAGACGGAAGTTAGCGAGGTCGATGGTCAGACTCTTTGGAATCCCAACAAGTCCTCTACTTCGGCTTTGATCCCAGGCTGTAGCTGGTCAATCATATATGGGGACTGGTCGACCTCGTCAGGTACATGTTACAAAGATACCTTATCGCTCGGCAACCTTAGCATCCCGAACATGACGATTGAGTCGGCGAAATCTGTGTCCGAAATGTTTACTTCGACCAGCTACATGTCAGGACTTGTTGGTTTGGCTTGGCCTGACCTCAAGCAGACCATACCGCCCCAGAAGTCCCTCCTCGAATTCCTCCCAGAGGTGCTTGATAAGCCTATCTTCACCGTTGATTTTCGACATAACAGTAGCGAAGGCTCCTTCAACTTCGGCTATATTGAACATAGCCTGTTCGACTCAGACATTGTGTATACAGACATTGATACCTCGGACGGTTTCTGGGGCGTCAAGAACACAGCATTTGGGATCAGTGGCGAAAACGTCACTTATTCGTTTCTTACCCCGAAGACTGTCATTGTGGATACTGGTACGACTCTACTCTTCGCACCAGACGCCTCTGTGGATACGTACTTTGCCAAGGTACCTGGTGCCAATTTCTCGGAGAAGGAGTTCGGTTACGTAGTACCCTGTGATGCTAAACTTCCAGACTTCTTGTGGGAGCTATCTGACGATGCGGGGAACATTGTCAAGGGCGCCGTCCCTGGCGAATACCTCATCTATGCCCATTCCACGGATGAACTCTGTTTTGCTGGCCTTCAGTCCATCTCTGCCTTCACCGGCGTCGAAGGCATTTTCGGCGATATCTTCCTCAAGAGTGGTTTCTTCGTTTTTGACATCAAGGGGAAGCGTTTGGGCGCTGCCTCTAAACCCTTGAATGTCGGTAACGACAAGAGAGATATGAGACAATACGCGAACATTGGCAAGAGAAACCTCAACTACTATTTTCATCTGATGTACCACTTGCACTATTCGTGCCTAGAGAAAGAGATATGTGATGGTTCTCCTGTGTGGGAAGTTTGTCAGTAGTAGATGTCTGGACAGAAGGAGCTTGCTATCAATTCATCGTGTAGCCTTGATGAATACATTTCATCGGCGTTCGTTAAAGAGTAGTGTAGATGAGATGGAGAGTTGTCACCCTAAACTGAAAATGAAAATGAGTGCTGGGACTAATTTCCGCTGTAATGATCTTGGGTGAATCAAGGCAGCAATTATTTATACGAACCGTCGTATAATATGTATATGTGCGTCTTGCATTCTGCATTTTACATGCGTGGGACGAGACGAACTAACTAGCAGGTAAGAATGCTGAGACATTCCCGATCACTACCGGCGATGAATTGGTAGAGCGTTCCAATATAATTCTCACAACACCGAATGGTTGGAATAAGTATGGGGTGTGGGGGCTGGGGGAAAGATATAATTCGGTAAGATTGTGCCTGCCAATCATTGTGCATATTAGTGCATGATCAACACCCCCGAATGGTAATCGCATCTCTTGCATAGCATTAAATTTGCTACCCCTTTTTGCCCCCGGAACATTACCTACTGTAGATTATTTGCAACTCGAATACGAGCGTCGAAAATTATCTGAGACATGGGTGGCACAACGGTCCATATGACGAGCTTCAGTAATGAGACTTCAGTATGTAAATACCTATGACATGGATGTGTTCAAGTTTAATGTAAGTGCTAGTTATGATGTACAAAACTGGGGTAATCCTAGGTTATCGCAATCAATGTTCTCATGTGCCGTATAATCGTCCCAATACCCCACAACCCTCCTACTACCAGGCCCCCTCTCATCTAAGCGAGAGAAATGTTGTCAACTATCGGTGACAGAATGACGACGATGGCCGCTGTTGCTGTTGCTAATGTTGATATCACAATGTGTTTGCTAATTCATTAAGCTGCTGCCCGCCGTCGTGTGGATTGTTATGCCACAGCCGCTGATTGTAAAACTAGGGATATCATAACTGGGGGGTAAAAAACGTGCCGTCAGGAAAAGGAATAGGAGTGGCACCAATTAACGCCGAACCGACAGGCTCCAAAAAGATCATGACTTGTCACGCCGTCTAAAAACAGGGATGTGTCGAAGTTCAGGCCTTGTCCCCTGGACTCGAATAGGCGGTTTGCGGGTATTGAGGCTCAGGCACTTGTATCATTTCTATGTGTATCCAAACAAGGCCGTTGAAGGAGCAAGGTCGACTATCCTGAAACCGTTGGCCATAGTCCATTTTGTCGTGTAAGGCGCTTCTTGGAAACCGAATTCAGGATCCTGGGACAAATCGAATTAAGCCCCTTAGCCGCAAGAGAGCCTAACCTCCTTCCTATGCCGGCGACTTAGGCGAACGAGTTATATGCTGGGCGCCGGACCCGAGATTCTTCCCTCGGAATTTAACTGTCGCGGTCTTCGCCGTCTTTTGAAACAATCACATAGTCAGCAATACTGGCGGTCTCGGGGTCACGGTCGTGAGAGGAGCTATTGACGAGGTCGGATTCACCTTCGCTGGCTGTGGGGGTGGGCGGCATCGCACCTGCGCGCATCGGTGTTTGTTGGGCTTGCTTTGCAGTGCCCGGCCTGGATGCGGTTTGTAGTGGTCTCTGAGGGAGTTCTTTCTCGGTGGACAAAGGGCCGAGTCGGATGCGTTGGCTATGGGTTGTCGCTGGGCTCGTGGGCTGCCCCCAATGGGCCCGTCTTGGACATCTGTAGCCTCGCCTCCATTTCCTTGAGCCGTGCCTCTAAAGCCTGGAGTTCGGTTTGCCCGGTCGTAACTTGATGTTTCCTACCGAGAGAGAGACTAAGGTTAGCCTTGCCTGGTGCCCTTGGGCCCAGAGACCACTAAAGACCGCGTATCCAGCATGGCCCCTTGGGGATGGTGATTTGTATGTACCGTTTATTTACTTGTTCGTCTAAGTCGGCAACGCTATTCTCGATTCGGAAGATGTCCATCAATTCGGCACTGAATGAACGTGCGATTGTGCTACCGTGACACAGCTGTTAGTCAGTCTTTATGTCTCGTAGCGACGAAAGTCTGAGGGCTTGAAAGTGGCAGAAGCGATATTGAGTGTTCACCGGCTGAGAATACATACGATTGAGGTCGGCGGCCACTGGGCACCCAGTCACGCTCGAGTTCCTCGTCGGTTCGGTCCATATTGTTTGTTAACTTAGGTCTCAGGGGGGGCGGTAGCGGATGAAGATAGAGATCGTCAAAGAGATGTTATGGTAGTTTCTAGCTTTGAACTGACAGGATCAAAAGGACGATAGTGCAATGAATGAACAATAGGTGTCGCAATCTGGATTGTATCGATAGTAACGGTGACAGGTAGCAATGGAACTGGCGGTGGTGGTTATTAACTTCTGGGCAATTGGAGGCGGAGAGGGTCCTCGAGCGTAAGGTATAGTCCTACTACATGTATCGAGTTTAGCGGCAGCTGTAGTACAGAAAGGTGGGCGCAGGTGCAGATGGTTTGATGACCTAGAAAAAAGGAAAAGGGGGGTCAGCCGCTGCCGTGGACAGGGCACTTCCGCATCGGGCAATGATTGTGGCTATTGGGTTAGCGTTACCGAAGTAATTGGCATACAAAACATTGAATATCTTTAGTGCAAGTACCGTGGAGGTTTGGTAACTCCTGGATAAATAAGCCCGAAGCAATTTGAACTTCCAAGTTGGAAGGCATCATGGCATTGCATTGCATTGCATGCTAATGTACATCTCCACAAGAAGTTGAGACACATTAATATGCACCCTGAAATCTGCCTCTGCCTGGTAGGCGGTCCAGTTTGATCTCTTGGAGTTGGTCAGTGGACTGAGGTTGTCAGCTGGAGCCCTTTACCATTTTACATAAAACAGGGGCATAAACCACCTGAGAAGCAAGAAGCTATAAAGGTCATGCGTTTCCCGTCAGCCTTGACGCTACGCAACTGAGGTTCATAATAATCGACGACCTAACCACATGTGCACTTCCCCCATGTTTTCGCTCCCCGTACGGGCCTCCCGTATTGTCCAAATCCCATGTGGCAATGCCTAATCATAAATCCCAAAGTAGAAAACACAACCTTGATGTTCTATATCTATAAATGGGTATGTTGCACGGCATGTGATAGGAAAAAGCAATTGGTTTTGTTCCTATTGATGGCTTGGTGCACTTGGTTGTTCGTTCCCTACCTGGCCCCCCGACAATGCCAACAACCCCCTTTGTCTTGCTATGATATCCAGTGTAGCCAAAAATGAAGTGCACGGACGAGCACCTAACTACTTGCTTTATAGTGTAATACTATAGCTACTTACCAATAGACCGACCCATCCCAATCTCAGCAGCAGAACAAACATGCACTAATAGACCCGCTCATTTCTTCTCAGAATGCTAAGGAACGGGCGCTAAAATGATTATCGAAAGCCGAATTCCGGGTATTTCTTATAGCTGCGTTCCAGGTTGGCGATATCTTGTTCCATAGGTAGACATTACCTACCCACATATATAAGGTAGGTAACATCATGGATTACACATGCTGCGCTTGACCGGGACATGTTACGAAACCGTGAACAGACTTACCTAAAGGTAGGTACTAAATAGCTGAATGAGACATGAGCAACCATGAGTTCGCTCTAGGCGACCCAAGCCAGTACTCAGGTAAGCACTACTTATAATAGCGGTATGATCAACTCTCATGACATCAATTGCCTGTAGTTCAGGTATGACTTATAGAAGGGCGCGTGCCCTCATCACTTTCTTTGTCACTTTCGGTTGTTCGTTGTTAAGTTATACCAATCTATGGCACGTGTAATGTTAGGTACGCGTGCATGTTCATAACTATCAACATACCAGAACGCAACAGGCGTAGATTCAGTCCCTAAAATACAGTCAAGGACAATGCATGGGAAAGGCCCGCCACGGCTAGAAATCGTGTCAGAAGTTACCTAAATGCTTAGGCTAGGTATATACCTCCTACCTAACTTGATACCTAATGTGCAGAGACTATGGTATGGGGGCACGTGGAATAATCTGGCATCTACCCTGAGGTTAGGTACACGATAACGATGATAAGATAGGCCGTGCACGATAAGCGCTAAGCTACAGCGAAGAACCTTACCTAGTCAGTCGGACTGCACGGATCACCTTTCAGGTTATACCCCAAGAACTCGCTCTCCCACTCCACAGCTGCTATCTCTTGGGCGGATTCCGTCGAGTTTATCAAACCACTCATAGTCGGTCACAGTCCTTACGAAAATATCGGACGAGTCACGTGATCTCCTGCTCTTCCGCCGAATAGCTATCTCAACCAACATCATCATCGAATAGGCGCCCATACGGCATTATACTCATCTAATCACGATCGGACCCGTCTCGGTAGACACTCGTAGCCACGAGCACCCGTCTTACACCGTCCTAGTACGTGGATGGCCGTCGCGGCGCGTGCGATTCGACCCAACCCAACCCTTCCAGCCCTTCCAGCTTCGCTAACGTGAACGCGTACTAGACCCTGGCGCCAATCCAACACCTGCAGCGTGGCAACGGTCCCTCGACTACGGCCGAGGAGGATACTGGGGCATGAATAATACGAGGCCGACAGCCTACACGTTACTTGAATCGCTTTTCCTCTTCCAACTACTCAGCAAATACGGCTTCATCAATGACAGTTTTGATCGCATCGCCCAAGACTCCGAAGCAACGATCTACTCTCAGAGCAGGAAGGGTATGATGCTGGCGCTAACGCCCGATGCTCTCCCAGCAGGTCGCCCTCCAGATCTAAGTGAAGAAGAGGCACGAAGCAGGGGCAGCTGCTGAGAGGGGGTTAATGGCCTATCACGACATCCAAGAAGCGGAAGCTTCAGGCCCCCCCGCTCCAACACTGAAAGAAGCCCATGAACCCGAGAAACTTCCTATACTCGTCGATCGTGTACGCCCATTCCGAGAGGAATAGTTCGGCAGGTTAGGATGAGCAGTTGTACAAGAGATAGAGCGCGAGATTGACGAGATTGAACGGGGCGAGTGGGACGAGAGGATAAAACAAGAACGGCGTGTGATAATGCTACTGCTGTACTAATAAGGGTCCTTCTGGGGATGATGTACGACCAGCTAAAGCACAGGGCCATATGACGCCCACACCTACACAACGCCGATACAAATACAACTTCAATGCCAGTATCAGCACCGACACAGCAGGTCCAGGCTCCAGCGTCGGTTCAACCTCCAGCTCCAGTTCAGTCTCCAATACCGGTCCAGCCTAAGATACAAGAACGACGAAGCGAGTCGAAGCTCCGCCTGCTTCTACTCCTCCGACCCGGTTGCCCCCAGCACCGCCGCCTCAGCCATTTCCTGAGAAGAGACCTTTACAACCAAGTCCTTTCCCTAATACCAGCGACATCAACAACAGCAGTACTACGCCATCACCAGCAATACGCTCACCAACGAGCAACGGCACTTTGCGCCAGATGGACGACCACCGCCCGAACCGCTCGCACGCCCAACAGCACAACACTGTTCTTCAGCATCCACAAATGGCCCAAGGTTATGGACCTCGTCCCGGTTACGCAATTGCACATCCAGATAGTGCACAACGGCTTGAGAATCTCCCAAGACAAAAGTCCTGTACCAAGCCAGCAAGGCCAAGCACAAGCACCCGCCCTAAATGGGAACCGTTTACCAACCTCCCCATCACCCGACCATCAAACGCCGGTACCCTCGCACGCCTTCCCTTTCCCTCAGGGACATCTAGGCCCCAGGTTATCCCCTCATGTTCCACCCAGTGTTCCTCAAGCAACTCAACATGCGCCTCAGCATACACCTCAGCATATGCCTCAACACACGCCAAACTATGCTCAAAGTAGACATACCCCAGGGCAGAATGTTGCGCAACCTCGATTCCCAACACCAGGTACCGGTGCGCCATCTCCGTCGGTACTCCTGCCTCCGCAGAACACTGGTCAAATCCCACCCCCCTTACAATCACTTCCTGTAAACGCCGCACCTGATGGGACCGGGCAGCACGGCCCGCACCAGCGGCCACCTTACACCGGTCATTGCATCGCCCACCTCTAATGTTCCGCGGAGTACGTACGGACATCCAACTCCAGTTTTACCAACGTCGACTCCCGTTCGGCCCCCTTCTGTATTGGCAGCTACACATCCTGCTATTTCAGCAGTTAAGCCGCCAGCAAAAACGATACAACCCCCTCAATTGTCTACTTCAATCCGTCATCCCCAAACACCATCTCATCCCCGCTCACAACATCCTCAACAGCTGTCCGCTCCGACTACTCCATCTCAGTCTCAGCATTCTAAGAGTTTCCCGCGATCCTACGGCGCTCAATACAATCAGTATGCTAAACCTCCAGGTAGTTCTGATGTTATTCAAAGGCCTCCATTACCTGTTCAAACTCCTGTTTCAACCCCGACCACCTTACATTTCTCAAGCTCAGACACCGTCGACTGTTAATGATCCCCTGTTTGTTATCAGAGGCCACGGCACTAAATGGACATCAACGCCAACCCCATCTACCCCCCGCGTTAACAATGCAGAAAGTTATTTTCCAATTGAAAGTCCCGCTTTCGAGCCTCTTAGTCCGCCCACGCAGCCAGCTCAGCTTCCCAAGGTGTCAATGAGCACGGACAAGGGATAATAGCAAATCAGGCACGAAACCAGACATGTCTAAATCACGAGGTCGTCTATCGCGAGTTGCACACAAAGTAGAAACCCCTTCAGAAAACGCAGAGGTTCCACCTGAGCCAGATCTGCCCGGCCCCAGCATTAAGAATGAAGAGGCTACACCAAAGACGCTCCAGGAGGCCGTGGACACCGCCGCCAACGAGACACCACAGAGTCGTACGTCGCCGATGATGAATGCTCACTCGAATAAACGTAAGCGGCAGGACAGTCCTCCAAATCGTGGTCCACCGACGCCTGCGACCATGTACTCTGGACCCGTGCTTTTCATAAGATTAGCATGACAGCTCTCGATCAAATTATCGGGCATCGGTACGCCAACATGTTTGCAAATCCCATCAAGCCTCGACTCGCGCCGGGCTATTACGAGATCATACTTCGCCCTCAAGATCTGAAAGGCATACAAAAAGCCATTACAGCAGGGTCGAAAGCTGCTGCTGCCACTGTAGCAAACATGCCTGACGTCGAGCCCAACTCACCCGCTGTCTGGCTTCCTATCTCCATCGATCTAGTGCCACCGCGAGGTATTATCAACATCGCGCAGCTTGAACGGGAACTGATCCACATGTTCGCCAATGCTATCATGTACAATCCCGATCCGCAGCGGGGCCTTGGACCATCATTCCTCAGAAGCTATCAGTCGAATTCAGAAGAAGGTGAGGACCTCCGGGGGTATGAATTTGACGAGAACGGGGTGGTGAAAGAGACGCGGAATATGTTTGCCGAGGTGGAAAAGCTGCTGGGAGATCTCCGTAACGAGGTGGTGCCTCGAGCTCAGGCCATTGGGTCGGGTAGCCGTAGTGTGAGCGCTGCTGTTGGTGAATTAAATCCTGTGGAAGATGATGGTGGCGAGGAGCAAGCAGGGGATGCGAAAAGACGAAGGATTCGAGGTTAGGAGCACCTCCTATCACATATTAGCCGTCTCTCGTCGACGCAACGAGTTAGGTGTGCCATCGTTGATCAGCAAGCAGCAACTGACTCTATTGTATATTTGTTAAAACACCATTGAAAGCAATACCACTGGTACTCCAGGAAATATGGAGGTAACTTCGCGCTTGTCAACACAAAGCATGTTATGAAACGTACATAGTATCTCGTATGAATATCATACCTTGCATTGTATCCCTGGCAATCGCTGCAACCTTGGATACCTTCTGGGGAAGGCTAGCCTAGCGGGACAAGGGTCTCCATTCATTTGTGGGGTACGAGGGGTCATCAATGCTCCAACTAGGTACTACTTATCTCGGTACGTACCTCCAGTAGGTTAGGTATGTACAAGTAGTACTCAGCTGGTCTCATTGAACCCATCATCCAACTCCATGAAGCGTCACGTCGAGAACAGCTTCAGTCCTTTTTCTCGACGGCCATATCAGAAACCCACGTGCCTTTAGAGGCATTGTTCTCGGTCTACATGCCCATTGTTCTGTAGACTCTAGTTTGGACTCTTCGCGATTCAAGTTTTACGAGTGGAGACGCGTCGCGTGTAAATCATATTCATATTTATCCACAGACAAGCCACTCGATTTGCGCCGATATGTTCAAATGCCTCGGCGCAAGGTCATCGCAGATTCCGAAGACGAAGACGAAGGAGATGATGTCTCCCTTCCTGACCTAGGAGGCGATCTTGACCGGCCTGAACCTGAACCGCTCAGCCCACAGAGACAGCTCTCAAATTATGACAACGACAAGCAGTTATCAGACGTGACGGATCCTTCATTCTTCGCAAATATATACGGCAGCCAGCAGTATTTAGCAGTGCAACAATCACATCTCATAGAAAACATCGTCCGTCAAAGTCAGAGGGCGAGCGCTAGCAGCGGTGATGTTTCGCTCCCCTCCAAAAAAAACAGAAGGAGGGTACATGCATCCTCTGGCACCGACGTGACGTCACCAATGGTCTTGAGTAGGCCTCGGAATCATATGACGCTCTTCAACGATGACGCATCCAATATTACAACACCTCGCAAGAGCATGAACGAGGTGTGGGAGATTCCAAGCAGTCCTGGCGATGCAGCCGCACCACAGAGCACTAAATCCGCGATAAGCACGGAAATGCGTTTGGTAAAATGAAAAAGGGACGATCGAAGCCACTCTCGAGCCCTGCCCCTACTGAGATGTTCGCAGCCGAAGAGACGACCCCGAGACCACCATCGGAGGATGTCAGTGTCGACTATCAACTAGGGATAGGTCCAAGAACGGATTCCCCGCCATTGCCCGCCGCGAAGAGAACCAAGATATTCCACCATGACTCTCCTCTGCCGGATGCGACAAAATTTTACATTGCTCAGAGCAATCTCACAACCATGCAAAAGCTCGAGTATCAGAGAGTAAATGTGTCTATGAATGGTTACGGGGGGCTTCCCGATTCCTTGCCGCATCAGAAATCAAGCTGCGCTACGACCATACCTTATTCGACACCGAGCGGGTATTCGCCCGTCCCACCTCTACCTTGGGAAGAGCTTCCTGCACCGCCCTCGAGCCCCCAACAGGGCGTAACCATAAATGTGAGCATATACTACTGCTGACTGTAAACTCTGTTCAGACATTGACTGGAACCTTAGATGAGTTCTTCCCCAGATATCATTACCGAAGGCTTTGATGTACCTGCCGAGAGGAGCCCTATTGCCGATCCGGGAAAAGAAACGCCTATACCAGATAAGAACCGCCAATCTCCAACCAGGGCTCAAAGTCAAACACCTGTTGCCAAGGGAAAGAAGAGAGTTACACAAGTTGTTGAAGATGATGAACTAGGTCGAGATGATATGTGGGATGGTGATGATATCGACGCGCCCCAGGATTCTTACAAGCCAAGAGCCACCAAACCAAGGTCGGCGCAGGCTGCTGGCTTCTCGGACATCGGGAGCAAAATAGATCTCGAGAACATGCCAGGCGAAGAACTCATGCCGACGCAGGACCCTCCCGAGCTACTGGCCCCCTTAGAACCGCAGCCTGAGGTTCCGCTTAAGAAGCGCGGGCGGAAAAAGAAACAGCACACCACTGAAATTACCCCAATAAAAACAAAAATAAATGAGGACTCGAACTCGAATCAGAAATCTGTCTCACCTGAAAAAGCCTCTGAAGCGGAACCTTCATCAGAAAAACCAAAGAAGCGGCGAGGACGTCCACGCAAGTCTGGGCCTTCGAAGGCGGCCGAAGAAATGTTACCTGAGCAGCCCATAGTTGATGAGCCACCGATAACAGACTCACCTCAGAAGGATGATGTTACGGATGTATCCGTTGCAGTTTCAAGAGAACAAGTGAATAGTAAGCAAAAGACCAAAAGGAAAAAGGGCAAGTTCGCCGAGGAAGTTGAAGACACAGAGTCGGAGGATGACAAGATGCCGCTCAACGAAGTAGACAGCAATCTAGGGAGCCCGTCTAAGCCTGTTGCTGCCAGGGAGAGACGCCCGCGAAATCGAGAGCGGGATCCAACGAGGAGGAGACGCCGGCTCCCAAAATGCAATCGAAAGAGACCCCAAGCTGGCTGCTTCGCAGTCGAAACCCACGTACAGAGTCGGCCTGAGTAAACGCTCTCGTATTGCGCCGTTACTGAAGTCCATCAAGAAGTGAAGTGATGGGAGAGGACTGCAAAGAGATTCGGTCTAGTTGCTGGCATTCTTGGAGGCTATCATATAAATGCCCACTGCGTAATAGATGAGAACTTAGATGGGGCTCATAGAATCGCTATGTCTCTGCCATAGATACGAAGGATGTCGGGATCCCTAAGTACATCCCGCGTCAACCCATTGTACAGCAATAAAGTAAACGTCAACTATGCTACTATGGCTCGTTCGTAATTGGTGTGCCTATTGTTTTTTGTCATGAACATGAAAGATGTTATACCAGGGCACAAATTACTGATTGATCAACCTTACGGTAGGTCTTCATATTTGCATAGCGCGAACGCATCGCTAGTTAATCATTCTGTCAAAGCTACCTTCAAATCTATCTAATTCGAACTTCTTGCGTGAAGTAGCTTGATCGAAGCTACCTTGAAGTGAGTTTTGTCCATTGGCAACGCTTTAGAGGACCGACTCAAAGATACACAAGGCCCGGCTTTCTAATCAAATTCATCGATGAAGACCAACCCCTACCCCCAGTCCTGACATTTGGTCACAGAAATCTTCTAGTCACGCACCCGGTATGCTCCCGTTTTCCATATGAGTATCCTTCTGAGTCGCGGGCCCGGCAATGCTCCCGTTTTCCATGTGAGTGTCCCTCTGAGTCGCGGGCCCGGCAATGCTCTCGTTGTCCATGTACCCGGCAATGCTCCCGTTTTCCATATGAGTGTCGTCCGGAGTCGCGAACCTGATAATGTTGTCGTTTTCCACGCCAGTATTCTTCTGAGTATTCTCCTGAATATTCTTCTGAATATTTTTCATCGCATCCTTGTTTACCGTTTCCTGTAATTGGTTGAGCAGATCTACGAAGTATTTGATTCTCAGGCCTTTGTAGACCCGCCCGTTCAATGTCCTGGATTCTCGTTTGCCTGTTTTGGCTATGGCGATGGCATCGATGATGATATGAATGGCACTGTCGGCTTCAGATGTGTATCGGTTGTCCATTGGGTGGAGAGATTGCCATTTAAGTTGCGGAGGAACCCACGGGGCACTCATTGGGATCCAAGCCGCAATTAGTCTCGACGCTTCAAGATACCTTTCATAGCTCCACGTAGGGTTGACGAACTTGAGGAGATAGTCGCCTTTCGATTGATCTGGGTTCGTGTAGCAGACAAGTGTCCATCCATTATCAATAAATAATGGAATCATTATTCCCCGGTGATCATCAAGTAGAACTTCTTTGGTTGCAGGATAGGAAATGTCTTCGCTTCCGAAGACTGCCCATTCGCGTGGAAGCTGTTGTCGAATCAGGTGTTCGACTACTTGCGGTCTTAAACGCCCCCCGACAAATTGGAGTAGCGATAATGGCGACAGCGAAAGATCAGGCGCTAGATGTCTTATCTCAAGATTACCACAGAACGCGAAAGGCGCGCTGACGGGGTATTCTTTGAATGTTTGTTTTGACAATCGAGGTCCGTGCCACAAGACTGTTGGTAAAGAATACGCTTGGAATAGGCTGTTAATGCGTTTGAAGATTTCATCCTGCGAGGGACCACGTTCACCATAACACATATTAATAAGAGGTATTCCGATACTCTTCGCCATTGACCTGAAGAAATTCCCCATTTCCGTTGAGTGAATAAGGTCACCCAGCACCTTCCATATGGCGTCTGATGAGTGGAAGTGTATGAGCCGTCTCCCCAACAAAACCTCGAGCCGGCGGAATGGGAAAAGGATGAGAAATCCCGCCCCTCCTAGGTTTCTGGCCAATAAAGACATTTGTTTGCCCAGGTTCTTCACCATGCGCCAGTGCTCTTCAGTAGATCTGTTTTCATACCGACTCCCATAGTCTAGCTTGGCGAAAATGGCGCAGGCACAGTTTTCGAGTTCCTCACTCATACCATTAGAGTCCCCTAAGTACTAGTCACGGACTATCGCCTCTTCTAATTGACTGAAGTGGCTGGAGCAGGAGACAGCCGCTAAAGTCTTGATCACACTGTTCATCCAGTTGGGACTTTTCCCCCGTCGGGCGGTTCTGTGCTGTTCCACGCTCGAACTAAATTCTCTGCGCTTCTCATATCTGGAAGAGTTTCTATTGTTGTAGCTGCTCTCAAGATATTTTCAACGTTACGACATATGAAGGTCGGGTTGAGACATTGGGTGATTCTTAGTAACCGTTCGGACTACAACACTCGAAGTCAGTTATTGGTGTTTAAAGCGTGAATTGTGAGGTTGTCAGAAGCTTCGAGACATCATCACGTCCCAAAAGGAAACGTCGTGCGCGAAAAGCTGCCAAAACAGGAAGAAAATAACTCCGAGAATTACGCACTGTTTCCTTGTCCAGCAGCTTTAAATCCGGTGCTGTGTGGCGCATCTCCTCCTCGTCCATGAACATGATAGCCCATGCGCCTATGCCGGCAGGTTGTGGTTCAAAGTTGTTGTATGGTACCATGTACTCGCAAGGGGGTTTTGGATCTGGGGTACTGTGATCCTCCTCGAGGAGAATACCTGTAGACGACTGACAGAAGGAGACTTTCATTTCCCTGTCCCTGGGTTGATTGTCTTTCACTGATCTTGGCTAGAGCATTGTGGTAGAGGTCTTGGTAAATCTCTTTCTTGTCGGGCCGCGTCTCAATCCAGGCACAGACGCTCGCGCCGAATATTTGATCAAACAACTTATTATAGGCGTCAAGGCCGACATCACGGTTTGTTTCCGTATTCTCCATGTCTGGATTTTCTGGGCTTGTTGGTTCCATGACTATTGAAATGAGAACTGATAATTATTGTTGAAGTATGTGGATTGCACAGTTGAGCGGGCAAAATTGGGCTACGTATGCTGATTGTGTGGATGGAAGAAAAGAGAAGGGAGAGGAGCTAGAATATGAGCAGCTCGTTGGTAGTTTTGTCTTCTATGTCTCTCAGTCTTGGAATTTGTAATAGCTGGAAGTCACAACTTGGAAATAGGTCAATAGGTCAAGGCCTGGCACCCATTTCCATGTCTAAAGGGGAAGCCACTAGATAGCAACTGATTGCATAGGAAGGTCCCAAGGTTGCTTCTTCACTCCCTAGAGATACTTTGTTTTCGTCGACTTCCATAGAATCCGGCTTCCTGCCCCTGCATTCATATTCCGATATAGCTGTTTCCTAAACATCCATACATGGGCAGGTGATCTGGCAAGGACTTTGTATACCTTAGGTATTACCTTGCCCCTCCCAGAAGGTACAGCTTGTTCTTTTCCTCGCTGCTGGCGCGGATCTAAGGTAACGTTTAATTAAGGGGGAAGGCGTTTAGGAAGAGGGAATATTCAGGATCAACATGAAGCTGCCCTATCGTATATTGTACGTTTAGTTCTTCTTAAGCTACCTAGATACAAATGTCCGGTCCCACAACTCCACAGCTGGGCTAAAAAATGAGTTCCTATTAACCAACTCACGCTTCTAAGCTTGAATACCAGAGTAGGTTGTTAGTAATTTCTTCTTCCTCTCCCAGGCATTCACGTCTTATAGGTTCTCTTGTAGAGCAAATGGTGTTCAGATGACTTCAAGACATGGGTAGGTGTGTAAGTGGTGGAAGATAAACGTACTCGTCGAGGGATTTTATATCTCGGCAACGTTGAATTTCAGTTCGACACGCTTGAATCCACTTCTATACCTCGTGAGGAAATTCAACTGATTCTTGAGCCTTGCAAATGGAGCAATAAGGTGAAGGTTGGGTACTGAACTTCCAAGTGAATATGCAAGTACCTGTAGGTACCTTAGGTAGAGTGGGGATTAGCTAGGGCGGACCCTGCATAATCCGACGTGACGGCAACCTTAAAATTATCCTTAAATGGCTTTTGATGGGGCGTGGACCCCACTTGCCCGCCAACCCGCCCACTCGCAGCCCCTTGCCCAGCACGACATACGCAAGGTGCTTTATCATCCATCGTTGATACTCTACATTTCCAGGTTCGTGATGCGCGTTGGCATCATGCTAGAGCTCGAGGCAGAACACCGTGTGTATATTGGTCTGTCGGGCCACTCAAGTATGCTTCAAGAATAAGTGTCTGTCGACAGTAGACTTATTTTTCTCCCTCTCGTTAAATCATCCCCCGTTACTTATATTGATCGTCAACCCGAGACGCATTCATAGCGCGACATTTGCTAGACTAGGTACCGTTACTTGTGTCAACTGCAGCCGGCCATTCGGATTCATCCCTCCCTTGTACAAATATGGCCTACAGACGAATATCCACGCTCTTTATCGCCCTGGGCGTCTTCGCCTTATTCACGCTTTTCTTCACGTTGCCGAGCGCCATACCGACAGGCCCGACTCTTTCCAAGTCCCTCGCCGACCATAAGATTTCTTTACCGAAATATACCGAGTTCACGTTACCAAAATATACAGACAAGCTGAATCCCTTCCGGCCCGCATCGCACAAGCCCCCAGAGCAGAAGAATTCTCAGTATGGAGGAAGCTCGTGGTACTCTGATTGGAATTGGAGAAGCCCATTCTCTTCCGTCACGACCATGGACGACATTCGCTCGCTTCTGCCGCCTCTGAAAGACCGAACCCCCATCTACTGCTATTATGACACGACGATCGAGCGGGACGCCGCCACCGAAGAGGCCGAGAGTGCTCTCCTTTTGACTTGGCGACGAGCCTGGTGGGCCCAAGGCTTTAGACCTATCATCTTGAGCGCCGCAGAGGCTATGAACAACCCACTATACACTGTCATGCAGGGTGCTGAGATGAACCCGACGCTCAAGAAGGATGTCATGAGGTGGCTCGCATGGGATAATATGGGTGGCGGACTACTAGCAGACTACAAGCTTTTCCAATGGGTCCACGCCAGGAACATCTACTATCGTTCTTACGAAGAGGCGAATTCCCAGAGCTAACGAGGTGGGAGGACCTTGGCGGTGGTCTGTTCGCTGGCCCCAAGCCTAAGATAGCCAAAGTCATGGCGGAAGCTCTTCAGAATCGAGAGAAGAAATCTGCTAAAGATCTGATTTCGGCTGTGTCTGCTGACAATTTCCGGGTTGATCCTTCTCATGACGCCATTGCATATTATGATCGGAAAACGATTGAAAGAATATATCCCAAGATAGCAGAGGGAAACTTTGCCAACCGCGCCCAGAGTTTGCAGAGCTTAAACGTTCTGATCAACTATCATCTGCAAAATACTTGGCAGGACCATTTTAGCCAAGGGATTGCAGTTCTCAAAGCCTTTCCTGCGCATATGACAACCTTAATCGAACCGGCTGTGGAGTTGGCCAAGAGACTTGCGTCTTGCCACGATTCACCAATCCCTGCATCGTGCCCCCGAATTTACCTAAGTGTACACCTTGCGTGTCGTCATTTCCGATGAAAATCTCAACACCAGCTCGCTACCGGAACAAGACAGAGTTATACACGATTGGAACAGTCCCGCATCCGTACACATTACGAGTTTTGGATGCATTCCGAGGTGATATCGATATTGCATATTTCCGGCGAGAGACCCAACGAGACCGTTGGCTCTACCGCGTCTTTCAGGAGGTTCTTGGCACAGGCATTACTGCGTCAGCACGGGTCGTTACCTTCAAAGATACTGTAGCTGCGGAGTATGCTACATCTCGTTCTCTCTGGCTAACGGAGGAGGAGGATTCTCCACTAGAAGATGTTGACTGGTGGTTTGGGTTTGCCGTTCCCAAGAACATAACCGATGACGGCAAGTCGGAGACGCCAGTTCCTGGTCCTGAACGCCGGCCTAAGCCGATACATGACCCTGCTGATGGGCCGATTCCCGAAGATAACGAATTAGCTCGTGAGCCTGAGCTTCTCGCAAAAGCTCGCGAGGTACGTCAAAGCACGTTGGAGAGCGATGTGCGGCTACGAGAGGCCGCCGAGGCGTGGAACCTAGCAGACACAGAAGCTTGGCGATTCGCCAAGGCCTTCCTGGCTCGGTCCAGAGCAGAGCGGCATGAATGGGAGAAAGAAGAGAGCAAATACGCCGGCGGCGCTGGCAGCGATACGGGCGATGAGCGGCAAAGTGGCCGCACACGCTGGAAAGACGACGAGAGGTAGGATGGAAAAAAAAAAAAAAAAACGTGTGGTATTGTATATCAGGGGTGTTAGAAACTGGTATAAATTGGCTGTTGGAGAAATACGTCACCGTATATGTAGGGTAGCATGGAGTTTCTGCGTTGGGGTGTCGTTCGCTTGGTTTAATTAAGCTTGATTGAATTAATGTATAATACCTCCAACCTCATCATATTTATGCTTTAGCTGTACTGTGTATTACCGGTACCTACAGCGCACTGGTATCTGACCGGTCAATAAACACGGGCGTTGATCATGGACACCCTGGCAGAGGTTGTGATTGACATGAGTAATCCCCCCACCTCGCCATATTTTCATCGCCAGCTAATTCACGTGTGGTTAAGTAGTCTTACAACACTTCTCATCCTTGTTAACAATTGCATTTTGTAATGAAATATTAGATGGGCTTTAACTTATCAGAGTTAAAATAGTTGTGGGGAAACTAGAAGCTTGCTAGACCTAACGTTTAGTAGATAGTATTTAAGTTAGTCTGCTTACTGGCTTCGTCAGGTAGTTATTGAAGCGCGAGAAAAGTTTCAAGTATAATCCGAGACAAGCCGGAATTATAAGAAGGCAGACGTGTTGGAAAAGTGATGCTTATGTTCATTTCATGTTTGGTGCTGTAGTATGTGTTTTTTTCGCTGAAAGGGGAATACTACTCAGTACAGAGACAATCCTACCTTACCCATTTCAACCAGGTACGCATGGGGAAGGAGGTTACATTCAACAGAGGCCGCCCCGCCTACATCAAACCCACAACCTTAAGTTGACCTCCTTTCTCGTTGCATCGGTAGCTACAGGCTACAGTATGATAATTGTGTAGCACCGCACTAGAGCTTGTACTCACAGGGAATTTTTGGTGGTAAATTTTCTACGTCTACTCACTGGCCCGGGTTGCTAAGTGGCAAAAATGCTTCAAGACTGATCAACAGCTAATTTTCTACTCGAATTATATGGCAGCCTTGTGACTAACAGTACTCTTGCTTTCCTAATACCTAGCACGGTGCTACACAATTATCATCCTGCAGACACTGTAGGTATAAAGAAGTAGAGCTCATTGTGCCTAACAATCCCACTCAACATCTATCCACTATGTAGTAATAACATGTCGTAAGTAGGACATGCTAGTTGTTATAACTTGCAGTACTCTAACATATTATGTATAACCCGGAGCGGAGAAGCAGAAGCCCTGTTTTCGGGACCGATGTGGGCGATTGAGCTTTCCACTTGTGGCCAAGTTATTTTTAGAAGCCGGCACACAATCCGCGATAGGAACATTGCCCATTTCTGGAGAAGCATAACAACTACGCTACATTAATAATGTCAACTTGAGGGAAAAGGAGCAGAAAAAAGGGTACCTGGTAGACATAGTAGCACATAGCGAACTACACCATATCGCACTACATCGCACACCGCGATCCGCTTTACAACAATATTGCAGAGGCTGATGTAGACTGTTTAGGATGGTACGCAGTTACTTCTGGGTAAAGATCGGGAACAACGGTCTCCTTGGCCATGAAAGTCCCCCAACTAAAGCCCCATTCGCAATGATGACCTGCGGCCAAACTGCGTACGCCCACGTGCATCATATCCCAACAGCGAGGATCGTGGCGAGATTACGTATAGATCCCTGCTCGGGCCGGCCCTGGCAAGCCTCCTCGACGGCGAACTACCTAAATTACTGCTGACAAAATGACTGTACCTCACAGGGCGGTATACCGCTGGCCCGTTATTACTGTATTTGCAGTATTTAATACGATGGAATATCCTGTTCTCACGGGATCACGACGTGACCTTGATTCCTCCAATCGGCTTCATCTGCACAGCCCGTCGACATGAGGTTCTCCAGTGGTATCGCCGCCGCGTTGCTCTCCCTTTCGGCTGAGGCCAATGCCGTCCGGCTCCCGTACACGAAGAGGGCGGACAATGTGACCGCCGGTGTTCCTCCGCCACCGGGCACCTACGTTCCCGTGCCTACCTTCTTCTCGACCAACTCGACCAGCTCTAAAGATGGCGCCACGTCTTACCCTCTGGACATTGATACGCAGACCGCGTACTCGGTGTACCTAGCCGACGCGGGCATTTCTGGCTTTGCTATTTTTGGTAGCACGGGAGAGCCCATCCACGTCACTGCCGCTGAACGCAACAAGGTCATTACTGCTACGCGAAAGGCTCTCGATGCCGCAGGCCATACCGATTACCCCATCATCGCGGGTGTCGTATCGCAGCAGTTCGAGGAAGCAATCGAGCAGCTGGAACAAGCGAAGCGCGCCGGGGCCCAATGGGGAGTCTGCCTTGTGCCAGGAGTATGTAAATTTCCGGGTCTTTTCCCTTTCGGCCTAGGCTCGTGCTGCATTTTACGTGCTTCCTATGCTTTCGGGATATTTATAGATCTTGCTCGATGGGACAGCTACTAACTTATAAACTCAATAGTACTTTGCTATTGCTACATCCCAGCAAGGAATTATTGATTGGTTTACGGCTATCGCAGACAAAAGCCCGATACCCATCCTCATGTAGGTCTTGTCCTCCCGTCCAGAGTGGATGGTTGGGTCAGGGATCAGTTCTAGGATCATTGCTGATGGGTTTGAAATCAAGCTATGACTATCCGTTGTCACAAACAATATCAAGGTCCAGCCGTCGACATACGAAACACTCGCCGCGCACCCTAATATTGTCGGTGCTAAGCTTGCCATGACAGATATCTCCTGGCATTCACAGATCAGTTCCAATCCAAACATTGAGTAAGATGAATAACCTTAGTGCCACCTCTTTCCCTTTCACTTTTTCGGGCTCTAGGGAAGAGAATATTCTCTTTCGGACTTGAAGTGCCGCCTCCCTTATTTTACCTATATGTTCTATCCTTGTATTGTTGATTGTACGGTAAGAGCTGACTTTCGAAGCTACACTCATTTCCATCCGTACACCGGGTTGGGCCAGCAAATGCTAGCTGCTGTGACTCTGGGCGCTTTTGGTGCTCTCGATGTCGTTGGCACTGCCTTTCCGAAGTCAATGGTGCATCTTTACAAGCTAAGCGCACTTGAGCAGCCGACCCCGGAGCAGCGAAAAGAGGCACGGGACTTACAATGGAAGGTCGCAACTATGGGCGAGTTTTATAATTCCTGGTACGTATACTGAACCCCCACCCGGCATATTTATATCTCGGTAATGATAAAACGGTAGCTAACAATCTTTGCTTTATTATAGTGAGTAGAATCTTAAACATATTTGCCGCTAGATCGGTTGTAGAAGGAGTTTCCAGACCCTTCCAAATACATCTGCCAATTACTAACACGTCCCAGACAATGTTGTAGGTATCAAGGAGGCAGTCCACCGCGTGCGAGGGTTCGGCGACCGCAATGGAGTCCGTCTACCGCTACTGAACACCATCACTGACGAGCAGTGGGGTGCATTCAGCGATATTGTCAATATCATGATAGAGACGGAGGACAACCTATAAACCTATAAATTCTGTAGCTCGCCAGGGCCATGCCTATCTCGCTTAGATCCCTGCATACATGAGACGGAATGCATATTGGCCAATAAGGTGACAATAGAAATTCCGTTCGCGACTCCCGATCGCATTAAAGTCCCTTGAAAGACCCCTGTGACGTTGAACGACCATTGAGAATCGAAAAGCCATTATGCACATGGGATTTCATGTATATTAACTTGGAGAATGCCCAGCAAACGAACGTGAGCATGGTCACAATGAAAGGAGCGGCTGCCTTGAGAACCTCGAGAACCACTTGGGATAGTTAAAGTGGCTCTCGCCCGACGATTACTTGGCACCGTTTTATCACCAGAGGAATAAGCGACAACTATGGCGATCACAACTGATTTGCTGCAAACTAACTTCGCTTCACGAGGTCTATCGACGCTCAGACAACTTAATCCCCCCGGGACATGGTAGCGAGCGCATCGCATGCATTTGGTTACCAGTTCGTGCCATCCAGGAACGCATCGAGGAACCCTGGATGATGTGCGCCGCCGGTCTGGCAGATCATCTGGAACTTCCCAGCCATCGGCTTTCATGAAACGACGCTGGGCTTTCCGGACCACCAACCAGGAAGTCGGCACGCTATCTGACAAAGAAAAGACCAAGGGGAACATGGCGAATGCGAGCATGTCCCAAAATATTCCGTCGCGTGGATGAGGGATCCGATGACGCCAGGGTCTGGTCACGAACTGCTCTTTTCAATATCGACATTTTAGCCATATCAGGTCAGTTACGGCCGCGGCTGTCCGGACTCCCTAATAGGTTATTACCACTGCCGTGCTAAGCTAAGGGAGCTTGACGTGATCCACGACTGGCAGCTCAGGAGTACCCGTGGCCTCCAGCCAGTCATAGTCATGGCTCCTCTGCTCGCCCACTCACTCGCCCACTCACCCCCTCGCCCACTCCTCATCCACACTCTACCAATCCGCTCCTCGACGGAGACACCAGCCTTGTCATACGCTATCTACTCCCGACCTCTGACGAGCGGGTCCCAGGCAGGAAGGTTGCACAACATCCGCTGCGCAACGTGGGAAGGACGTGTCGTGTCGTGTCACGCTGTGGTGAACCCCCGCGAACATCGTACAAGGGTGCGCCATATCTCTATCCGGTGCGGTGCAGACCCGGTCAGCTGGCCAAGGCATCCATTTCACTTGGGATCCCTGTTTTCTGAGGTTGTTGCGCGCGAGGGATAGGCCGGTTTGACGGGCCTTTTCTAACCGTGCAAAGGCCTGTGCGCACATCTCTGTGACGACCGTCGACCCATCCGAGGGGGCCATTGTTGCACAGCAATCATCTCCCCCTCTGCGGATCAGGCCGCCGAGCACGTGTGGCCTCAGCGAGCCATGCGGCAAGCGCCCGACATTCTACTCGCCTTCTACTATACGAGACAGGCAAGCCGTCGAATCGGGCAACGTCTCACCACGATGTGCCATGCACGGGTACGCGGAGTCTTGCCACATGAGGCATGACGGCGGTGGGTATCGTGGGGGTTTGAGGTGTGACTACGACCTCGGTGGACTCGCTCCAACAGGCTTATCTGTCTAAATGCCTCGCGACGGTCTAGATCGTGATACGGATGAGGTATATAAGGCGCACCGGGTCTGCCCCATATCTCCAGCTCCTCCGTCCTCTCTTCCAGTCCATACCTAGCACCTCAAGCCTCCTAGGCAGCCGGCAGCACTCTCAACACCGGGTCACCTCACACGATGGCCGCCCAGAAAAGAACAACCCTTCGAGGAGTCGACGACCTCACCACGGCCTCCAGGTCTGGCCGGAACGATTCACCCCACCCTCCCCCCAAGCCAGATCCACCAGTCCCAAACCCAACGCCCCCAAATGGCTGCCAATTCCGCCGATGGTGATACGCGATGTATATCTTCGTGTCTATTCGGGGGACAGGTCGTTGCGAGAGAGCTGCAGGTGTGTGTTCCGGAGAGGCGGTGTTGATCGTCTGAAGTTTAAGGAGTGTAGACTAAGTTATCGGTGTGCAGAGAGACGAGTAAACTGCACTATCGTAGGACGACCCGAAAGTAGTCGGAACCTATACACTTTGGAGGGGCAACTGCGTATACGACCAGAGACGGTTCAACTCTTCCCCAGTTTCGGCTTTGGGTACACCCGGTCTTGATGGGTGCTGCTTTGGGAGTTTATGCTGCATCATTTCAGAATACCAGACGTGCTTGTCAGTACATGTGCCATCGACCGCGGGTATTGGCCTTATCGTATGAACTGGAAGAATATACTGCGTGATGTAAGCTCTGAGGCCCGGTTCCCACATGTGAATACTAGGCAGTGCATATTGAATTGTACTATCAAGTATTAAGCCTTTCATGCCGCCGTCACTGCAAATCGCAGGCACGAAAAGTGACCACCTCCGATAAGCGCGGTTCTACATTCAGAAGCAACTCTGTGTCGTAGTGCCTCGCAGCGGTTTTGGTGGTATCGGGTCAGCTGCATACGCTATCGGCATCGTCAACTCGTATTCCGGAATGGTAACATATATGGCCATCAACGTCCACTTGAAGGTGTCCGGCATATACCCCTACGAGCGCAGATTGATCAGGAGGCTATCGATATCAGTCTACTATGACGTCTCCTTTGTGTTGAAATGCCTCCAAGAGATAGTGGAGAGTGGTCTTAGGTGAATGGGAGTGCTTCACGTAGCGGAATCGGTCAATAGGCACCTACTAAAGGACAATGACAAGAAGTTTGCTATCAAAATCATTTAATGAGCTACCGGGGTATGCACGGTGGCTGCACAGTTTTACGTCATCTCTTGGGTTTAGGTTAATGAACACGAGTAGGTACGTTTTTGGAGGGTCCTGGGACTCATTGAATAAGGAATAGCGATAACGAGTGGCTGGCATGGACCAGACTCGAGTATTCATAGCCCACCTAGCTTAGCGATCGAGGCTTCGTGCCTGCTCTTTCTTGAGCCCTTACTAGATAGATAGATATCACAAGTACCTCCATGCCTAGGAAGGTACTTGGGCTTAAGGCTGCCTGCACGTGTTGGTTGTGTTGTTGTTATTCCCTTCCCGCTACCTATACGAGTATATATATATATGCCCGTGTCCATTCACAATCTCAGTCGCCGTTGTACTTGCTGCATTGCCCGGCAACGCAACTAACTAACTGACACACACACATACTTTTCCCTACGTGAAATTCTACGACGGGCATCACGCTCTCCGTCGCTACTACTTCCTCAAACCTCATTCAACAGCTTCGGCCCAGCTGCTCCTACTTCATGTGATTCTTCCTGTAGCAGTACAGACATTGCAAGATCGATCTCGAAAGGTATGTCGCATTTCCTTGCTTTCCCATCTCAGCAAACCCGATGCCCTCTCCTTCATCGCCAACTGCAGACGATCCCCGTCGTCTTGCTCTCTCTACACCCTTCATATCCACGCCTTGAGACGCCGAGGGAAAACTGCGTAAAGCCTCCAAAGATCGGGCTCAAGATCTTGTATGCCTACCATTTTGCTTTTGCTCACCGTCACTCTCACGTCCATCTCTTCTTGCTCTTGTTTTTGGTAAGTTTTTGCGAGCATGCTCTTCTCTTCAACGCTTCTGGTTCAGCACCGATCCAACCTCCGACCCTCTCTTCGCCCCTCGCCCTCGACAATCACACCACAAAATCATCAGGAAATCAGGGTATTGAGTGGCACAAATCGATGCATCTTCACCAGTCGAGTGCCTTGCCTTGTCTTGTCGCTTGGCCTCAATTTTAACGCTTCTTTCGCTTCAAGTATTTCGAATCCTCTGGATTACCCTGTCTCCTGCCACATAGACATCATCAACACCATGCAGCCAATGCACGCACCCTGACTTGTCCCAAATTTCGAAACACATGCGTTCACGCTGATGGTCTGCTTCCCTGGACTTTTAGTCTTACTTACTCTCATATCATATCATATCATATCTCTTTACCCACATGCAACATGCCTATTGAATACGCAACTCCATTTTCCTCTCCTCAGGGTTACCGCAAGATCATTCGCAAGCTGTACATTAAACTTAAGCATACACAGGCTGATGACGTTCCTATTCCTAACCCAACTGTCCATGAGATAAAGTTTTATCTCAAAACTAACCGTCGTTGCCGCTCTATCTTCGTAAAGAATGACACAGCGCTCTCCCCCCACACTCCGATTATTTCATTAGAACACGTCCCTCGTTTTATCACGTCCCAGCTTGAAGCACAGAGGATCGCTGACAAACACAGACAATCTGCCCAGCTTTCTACAGTTCTTGCCGTTCTCTCCGAATACCTTGTCGCCGATCCTATTCAAACTGCTTCGGTTCCAACACTCTTCTTTTGGCGTGATATCAGCCAACGACGCACCTTCTATCTATTTGCCTACTTGAACCATTCAATGGAGGCACGCACTTACAGTGCGGCCGAGCTTCTGGGCCTCGCCGCTCTCAAACATCTGAAACTCCACATGGTGTATTGGCAAAACTCAAAGCGGATCCCGAATTTGGTAAGTGATCCGATTTAAGCTCCTCACCGCGACCACCGTGTGCTGATATTTTCTCTAGATGAGGTAGTCTCTAAGGATAAGGGCGATGTAGCTCGAGGCCCCAAGAAGATAAAGGGAGTGTCTTCTTCATCCAATGAGAGTGACGAGATAGTCTATCGAGGCAAGAGTTTGTCTCGCCAGCCGAGCCAACTAGGCCCCAACGTGCAATGGAAGTACCGGGGCCGTACCGGTTCTGAGATAAACTCGAGTGATCCTCTTTCAGCGCCGACAGGTCTTGATAAACAGAGTAGCGAAGGTTTCCAGAGGTTCTTCAAGGCAGTTGTCTCACCTACTCATGTTCGGGTCACCGCTGGTGGGAGAATCGTCCCTAACACACGCAACTCTGTATCTCCCACCACGAAATGGGATAAAGAGCGACTACCGATGGATGCACATAACTCAACCGAGCCTATCAGGGAGACAAAAGTCGAGCCTGTTTTTGCCCTCCCAAACACGCAGGCACCGCCCCCCATGGTTGCGCCGGTATACCAACCTCAATCTGTTGTTTACCAGCAGGTGGGCATGCAGATACCTGTCTATCACCACCATATGCAGAGCCATATGCAACATGGGTTTGCCTATCCTTACGGTTTGCCCCTCTCGCTGCTCCGTTCGAATACGCAATATCTTCCCATGCCCGGAAGCGAGCAGAGAATCCAGGTTACAGGGGGCGTCGGCAAGCAGAATGGTGGCGAGAACGACAGTAAGCCTGGACGTGCACCTGTCAAGATTTCGCCTCCAGAGCAATTTGATCAGAACCGGCCTTTCTATGTCAATGGCCAATTGGTTTTCCCGCCCCTGGAATGGGTCCTGGTCCGATGCCTCAGATGGTTCCGAATAACCATTTTTTTGCACCTAGCATGATGCCAACCGCTGCCCACACTGACCCGCGCATGGTAGTTGTGAATCATCCTAATTCTAATTTGCCCATGATGGCTGGGCCCAACGTGTCTGCACTGCAGCCATATCCAAGTGTGCCAAATCGAAACCCTGCCCCTCAGTCGATCTTGACACCAGCTGGCGCCCCTTCTGGAGCTATGCCGCCTCTATCATCAATCAGACCGAGCGAGATCACTAGGAAGCAGCTTGAAAATTTAAGAGTTTCGCTGAAGTACTATATAGATCAACTCCAATTCAACAGACATCAAATTGACGAGCCCTGGGTGTTTGCGCAGGCCCAGAAGTTGAAAGATAGCATCAGACAGTTCGAACACAACTACCAGTCTCAGATGCGGTTCGAAATGGAGCACTACCCGAACATGGAGCCTACGCCCAGTCATATTTCCGACTTGGTGATGCCTTGCAACACGCCTTCTCGCCCACCGAGCATCAGACACACTCAGGCCAGCGGTTCTTCCCAACATGGTTCTATCAGATCGATTAACCCAGCTTCTGGTTCTAAACGCTTCCAGCCTCAGCAGGCAGTTGCCACGGGTCATCGAGCGAGTGCCAGGCCAAATAGAACAGCTGTGGGCATTAACTCGAACATAACGGACAACTCAACGGCTCACATTGATGCGCTTGAAGCCGCAGTGATTCGAAAACTCTCGGGCCCTGGTGCCACCGCACAACAAAAAGCTATGTTAGAGGCTATCACCAGACCCTTGAATCCGAAGCACGATCCTAAACCTTCGAAAGCTCAACAGCTTTCCAGTGACAATGGCTCGTCGAAAGATTCTTCTTCTATCCAGCCAGCCGTCCTTGGCGAAAATAAGCAAACGCAAGAATATATACAGCCATCTGGCTCTATGCAGAAACAAGGCAAAGACGGACATATTGCGCAGCCTGGGGCTGCTTACCTTGCCAATACAAACACGCCCTATATGGCTCAAGCGAATGGAAAAGGACTGGCTATTCCCTACCTCGTTGGAAACTACCCCCAGGCGCAGACCCCTGGACATATCAAGGACACGAGTTTGTGTATGCGCGAGAGTTGACCGAAGTTGAAAAGCAAGCCCGAAATGCCTACTGGGGTAAGCTTCCAAGCAAGGGAACGGGCTTGCCCAAGTTTGATGGCAAGGACTTTTATCCTGCCTCTCCGCAGAAGGCTACAGAGGAAAAGGGTCAAGCTTTGGATGCGCGGTCGAGACAACCTGGGGTTGATTTTGCCGCAGAACTGAAACGTTCTGAGGTCGACCCATTTCGATCAAGCCACGATGCCAACAGCATTCGCTCTTACGAGAGTGGTCGCAAATTCAGCAAGGCTATTCCGATCGTGGCCCCTCCTGACATGGACAAGAAGGCTGTAGCTAACACGCCCAAGGTGAATAAGGCTAAGACCAACGAAGGTGTTGAAAGCACCGAAGAATTGGACAAGCTCAACCAGTCCCTGCAGGCGTGCAAACTCTCTTCTCCTGACGGGTCTGCCGCAAAGAACCTTGAAAAGAAGAAGTCTCCCCCGCTTAGTCGAAGAGCTTTGGAACGATCAAGGTTTGTCGAACGATATTCCCAGCTATCTTATTGCCGTGTATGCTTAGACTAATTAATTATAGCGCTAAGTCCGGACACGATCTATGGCAGACCATGCTGAGGAAGGGATCTACCAGTGCTACTGTACTTCCCAGTGCCATCTCAGTGACCACAGCAACGGGCTATCTACCTCAGTACGCCGGTAATGCGATCGCCTCTCTTGGACCGACAATGTCCAACGGCTCCCCAGCCCGTGATTCACCGAATGCCGATGACAAGCTCATCGAGCTCGAGGGACCTCGTGTAGCTCTGGAGAAGATGGGAGAGAACTGTCCTCCTAGCTCGGCTTCTTCGATTGAGCACGACATCACGAAGGACCTTCACCAGCGTATGCTCCGTGATGCGGAACGCCGCGGGGTTATTGGCTCTGATTGGCAGTAGCTGCTCAATCAACGGGAATGGTGTTGGGCCGCGCCCCCAACAGAACTCATCGGCTTGCCAGAACCATGGGCTATAGGTGAGACGAGATATATATCATTCTCAATCACTACATGTTTTGCAGGCTTTTAGATGTATGAGTACGATGAATCGGCCCAGGTTATTTCATGACATTCAAGAGAGCTACTCGGCTGCAGAATTTGGCATCGTTTGTTACGAAACATTTTCAGGCCCCAGAGGGTGACTCGTCATCTTTTAGGAGTTGGGCCCTTGGTGGCCGTTGTACTCTTTGTTTTAATATGGTCTCGAGGTTGGCAAGATGAGATATTGATAATAGCACCGACTACCGCGCCGTCCTGCTTGGGTGACGATGCACAGATGCAAAGATTTGACCATAGAGAAGACCAAAGATTAGGTGTTGCGATGCGTTGGGCTGGATTACGTACGACTAGGTTGATTGGTAGATTAATAAATTTGACTCGCTTCTCCTAAACATGGAATGTCCTCTCTGGCTCTTGTAATATCTACTCTGAAGTACATGAGAGGAACTTGATAGTGACTGATTTAGGTTGCAGCTCGAGATCAATTGCAGATAACAAAGAGAAAGAGAACATGTGCCTCACCATCAAACCTCCAACCCCATCAACATCAAGGGATGTCTGACAACTGGAGGTCTGCAGGCGAGAGCGAAGGAGCTGTGATTCAAATTAATGCTCCCCCACTTGGTTTGCTCTTCGCCAGTCGTATACCACGAAATCCATAGGCTGGGTGATTGACGTGGAGATATCCTAGCGGTGGACGAATGAATATATATTCACTTACCGTATTACCAGGTAGGTTTTACCATCTTGAGGTTGGACAAGAAGATCCAGCTCCCCCTAGACCTCGAGATAACCTGTAGCCTGGGTTTTGGGAGGGGTTTACGAACGACCGAGCATACTCGGCGTTAGCTGTGCGGTGGTTAGTAGACAGATGGAAATGGTACATCATCTCACAGTATACGACACATCTTGCAGCAGTAGGCAGCAAGGGACAGACTTCGGGATGAACCTCCCATGGAACATATTTCACGATAAAACGCGAAAATGGCCATTGTGTGCGAATGCAACCTTGTTTCTCTCTCTTTCGGCGAGCCGTGTGGGCTGGCTGATCAAGTGTGTGCGCGGTGCACCTAGAAGCTGGTTTTTCTTCCCTCTTTCCCCCCTTTTCGCATTCAAGTTCATGATCCGAGATGCAAATGAAGCCCAACCCAAATACGTGCGTGTCTGCGTGCAAGTTGATGTCGGATTACCCTGTCTTTTCGTAGACGATCCGCCGCCCGAAGTGGCGATTAAAAAACCGGAACCTTTTTTCCCTCCGCGCAAGACGCCGACCAGAAAAAGCTGGCTCCGATGCTATAGTAGTAGTTTCCCGCAACTCCGTCACGTGCTGACCCGTGTCGTCACCTCAAAGCGTTTGTCGAGGGCTGCATTTATTTGCTGGCATTCTTGCCCTTGGTTCGGAGCTCACGGCCAGCCTTGATGCGTCCTAGGATGTCCTCACGGTCTTTGTCAAGCTTTAGCTTGGTGACGACGACGTTGCTCTGTTGGAAAATCACAAGTCAATACATATTGGCGACACGTCCAGTCTTCTACGGACTGTTGAGAGGGCGCAATAGGAAATGGGAATGCATACAGGGTGGATGCCGAGAGGAACGGACTGGCCCGAGGTCTTCTCGCGAGTGACACGCTCAATGTGGATCTGGTATTTCAAGCGGTAAACGCTAGTAACCTTGCCCTCGCGGCCTTTGTTGCTGCCTCGAACGATCTGTACCTCATCGTCCTTTCTATAAACCAATTAGCTAATTGCGACTACAGCGAACGATGTCGGGTCTCTTACCGGACGGGGATCGAGCGCACGTTATATTGTTCGCGGAGTTCCTTGCTCAGCGGGGCGCTCATGATGTTGCGGCGGATAGAGCTAGGAGCCTGAAAATGGGCGCGTCTGGCCTTGCGGCGCGAAGACGAGACATTGGGGCTGACCTTGACCATCTTGACGGCTGTTGGGGTTAGTAATTGGTTGGTCGAGGGTGAGGGCGCGAAGGTGAGGTTGAGCTGAGGTGGAAATTGAGGGCCAGGCTGCGGAGAGAAAGTTTGACAGATTCGCACAGGAAATTTGAATTGGTGGGAAAAACGGTGCAGTGCCCTAAACTAGCGCTTGTGGCTTGTTAGTGGCTGCTGTGGCTTTTTCGGAGTTAAGGGGATGAGAGCTTCGGCCTTTTAGGTACTTGAAGTGGGGTTCCTGAAGTGGGCCCCCGACGGCCGGCTCCAATTTTCTAGACCAAGCTTGAAGTGGGATGATCTCAAGAATTCGATGAACGGGTTGGTTCGCAACATCTGTAGACACAACGACCCAAACATGTTGTCAAGGATAGTACGGAGGAGAGCACTACTCTTGCTACGGAAGCCTAATGGCTCTACGACGACGAGGAACCTAGTCCAGCGGCGGACATTGGTGTCCGCTCCCAAGCCCGGCGATGGACCGCTGATGGAGAGACGGCCAGACCGGGAGCTTCCGAGTGCGTATACATCCATCCATCCATCCATCCATCCACCCTCGATCTCCGTGCGTGCGGCGACCACAAGCACCTCTCCCAATCAGCTGTCTTCTTGGAAACAGTCGGCTAACCCGCTACCTCCGTACCTACAGACATCGACGGCTTCCGCTGGTGGCGGACGTTCCCCATCTTCCTGGCGCTGATCGCGCTGTCGAGCGTGGCCATCTTCAACTACCAGAAGCTGTCGAGCCCCGTGGTGGCGTCGACGCTGTACGCGCTGCGGACCAACAAGCGGGCGCGCGAGCTGCTGGGCGACGAGATCTACTTCAAGCAGCAGATCCCGTGGATCTCGGGCCAGCTGAACCAGATGCGGGGCCGCATCGACATCAGCTTCGCCGTCAAGGGGACGCGGTCCGCCGGCGTCATGCGCTTCGCCAGCGTCCGGCCCTCGGCCCGCGCCATGTTCGAGACGACCGAGTGGAGCCTCGAGACGACCGACGGCACCCGCATCGACCTGCTCGACGGCGGCGACCCCTTCAAGGGTATCGCTGGGTATTCTATGGACGAGGAGGAGCGCGAGGCGGCTTTGGAGACGAGGGGTTTCCGACAGCAGGTGAAGTGAGGAAGAAGCATGCGTACAATCACTCAATGACTGCGGGATATGACTGTCTACTATTCGACGTGACGTGGAGCATACAAAGTGGTCTGAAACTATCACGCTATGACACTGCTGGAGACGAGTGGCCCAGATATGATCAAATTTGGGGTGGACATCAAGTCCACCGAGGGCCGTCGACGCCAGACCATTCATCATAAAATCTTCGATGCACGGCCCTTCCCTACCTATGTACAGAATTCAGGGGAATTATGGTCATTTGCAGCAAAATTCTTCTGTCTGGCGCTTTCACCCGATGGTTGGGGCGGGTTGATGTGGTACATGTGTACAACAGATGTATATAATACAATAAAAACTCTTGATGCTGTAAGTTGTTAATTTTGAGCTTATGATACCCTCCAGGCCGGGGAGTTCCCCTCTTGTAAATGTTTCCTCATTTCCTTGAGATCCATATGTTTTATCCTGGCCTGCTCCAGCCTCCACTCGTGTCCCTCATTGCGCTCCAGCACGAGACGCTTCGTCTTCTCGATGAAGGTCTCGACGGGCGGGTCCTTCTTGATGGCGTCGGAGATCTTGACGAGGCAACCCCCCGCGACGTGGCCCTTGATGACGACGATGCCGAGCCCGTTGTCAACCTTGAGCACGCGCAGGTTCTGCATCGTGACCCGCTCGTTACCCATGCGACCCGGCATCTTCTTGCCCGGGTGCACACGCGAACCACCGCCCTGACTGGGACCGCTGGAACCGATGGTCCTGTGGTTCTTCGAATTACCGTGACTGGCCCCTGGCCGGAAAAGTTGTGCCGTTTCATACCACCCGCGAACCCCATGCCGCGGCTGTTGCTGCGGGCGTCGACGAACTGGCCGACCCTGAACCAGTCCGGCGTAAGCTGGACGCCCACGGGGAGCAGACCCTCCTCGCCGCGGACCTTGAACTCGGTCAGGTTGGATTTGGGCGCAATGCCCTTGGCCTCGTAGTATCCGAGTAACGGCGCCGTCGTGTTGCCGGGCGTCTTATGACCGCTTCCGACCTGCACAGCCCAGTACCCGTTCTTGGCACGTGTCTTGCAGGCCACCACCTGGCATTGGTCGATCTGGAGGATGGTGCACGGTGTCCGCGTCCCCTTCTTCATGTCGAACATGGCCGACACACCCTTCTTCACTCCTACGAGGCCCGTCCGGAGGGGTGTCGACTGCGCCTTGCGCGCTAGTGCGGCCGCGGGGCCCGTGGTGGGAGCAGGGAGGCCGGAAGACACCTGGTTAAACCGTTTCGGCCTGCTGCGTGATGGCAGGGTCGACCAGCCGTATTTGACGCCGCGCTTGGCTGTCCGCGGCAGCAGCGTGCGGTTCGGTGTGACGAGGATTCGGGATGTGAGGGGGAGGATGATGAGGTGGATGTGAGGGCTGCTGCCCAGCGGGCTGGCAGTCGGGGTGCCATGGTCGCTGGGAGCACAATTGGCTCAAGCAAGGCTTCGACTAGGCGAGACGACCGTATAAATGGCTCTGGAGATCTGTTCGACGTCAACGGGTCATATATATCGTATATGGGTCTCCAGAGCGTTAATGTCGTCGTCTCTAAGAGGATCAAGAAAAAAGTGAGTGGGTCTAGGTTGAAAGACGCAGCCAGTCAGGTCTCCCATGCAGGGACCACATAGCGGAATATTACCCCACCACATCACCAATTATTCCCCTACTTACATATAGCTCGGAAGTAGTTTGAATATTTGATAAACTCTTAAGTTATAAGAATGGAAGCAATTTAAGGTTATGTAGATGAATTTCAACTAATACCTTTCCGGCTAAAAACAATAATTGTAGGGCATCAGAAACTCACGAATGCCTGCTAAGTTACTGTGCCCAGTAGGTGGTGGTGGTGTATAAGTAGGTGCAAGTAGGAATAATAGGGCATCAGCGGAGCCTTGCCGGAATAGGCTTAAGGTTGTCTATTATACCTGTAGGTACCTAGGTACCGGTAAAGTGTGAGCGCCTCTCTGGGCCATCCATCAGCGCCCTACTGCCTTATGATTCAGTGTAACAGTTTCACAGCACAACAGCGACCAAACTTTCCTATTTCGTTTGCGTGCTCTGCGTTTCGGAGCAGAGGGTGATCATTTTGGTTTTCTTTATTTTTCTAGAGATATTACTAGAGAAGAAAAAATGGTTTACTACTACCTCTAATGTGGTCACCCCTTCGGCCTCCATCTACGTGGGCAAGGATAAATTTGAGAGTGGGTATCCCCGGCCTGCTCTAAGTCGATGCCTCGCTGTACTCACCAGATGGGACAGATGAGGAGCTGATTAAGCATGGCTGGGAGGACGATGTATGGTGAGTGTTATTTTCTATCTTGGTATAATCATATCTGAATACGTTATAAAAATGTTAGGCCGTCGTGACTAACCACTGACTGTTAGGGTATGGCACATCTTCTCATGGCCGACCATGTTCGCGAACATGAAATCGCCTGACATTACTCTCTATCTCGCCACAAGTTTCTCACGTATTTTGGATATTCTAGTTCCACGTAGATAAACTGTCAAGCGCACACATTTACCTGCGCCTGGCCGAGGGCGACTCCTGGGAGGCGATCCGCAGGATCTCGTGACGGATCTGGGGCAGCTGACCAAGGCGAACTCGATCGAGGGCAACAAGAAGGACAACATCACCATCATCTACACGCCCTGGTCGAACCTCAAGAAGGACGGCAGCATGGCCGTCGGGCAGGTCAGCTTCAAGGACCCCGCAAGGTGCGGCGCGTGCTCGTCGCCCAGCGCGAGAACGCCATCGTCAACCGCCTCAACAAGACCCGCGTCGAGAAGACGCAGCCCGACTCTCTGGGAGAAGGAGGAACACCTGCGGCAGCTGAGGAAGAGGATCAGATGGCGAGACAGGAACGGGTGCGCTTCTCCTTTCCCAGCTTCTTTTCCCCATACCATTCTTCTCTATTTTTGTTGGTTTCATGGGTTTCATGTCACAAGGATATTATTACCTCTTGGTGATAAATCTGCAACCCGTTACTAACATAGTCCATATCACTATAGAAGAAGGAGGACGCGAAGGTAGCAAAAGAGAGAGCAGAGAAGAAGTGGCAGAAGGACCACGCGTATGACGATCTATTCTCAGAAGAAAATATGGAAGGGGCAAGTAACCAGAATCGACCGGACAATTGGGAAGACGACTTCATGTAACTTGATAGCTCTTTCAAAAATAGGAAACACTGGTATTACGCGCGAAGAATTTACAGTGCATCACATTTTTCTTTTCATTTTCATTCTGGGCCAACAGTCATTATTGTGCGGAATTCTATTGTAGCTGCCTTGCTTGCAATACACGAATGTAGACCGTCCTAACGTAGTCTATATGTATATCCGCAAGCCGCCATAAAGTAAACTACAGTTTGCTTTGCACGAGAGGAAAATCATTGACCCAAACTATCGAATCTAGCATCCTTGACGACATGTTTAAGGTTGTGATCGTTAGGATTAGCAGCAGCCTCGTAGATGATCTGCGCCGGCGCGCGGCCGAGCGCCATCCACTCGCCCTTGAAGCCGAGATAACTTATCCTCGTGACCTCTTCCTCGCCACCGCCATCATCCGAATCGTCATCTTCCTCACTATCGCTGCCCGAGCGACGCGTGCCGAAGTTGTCTACGAAGAAGAGGGACAGTCGCTGCGTCGTTCTGAAGAGAGTCTTCTTGACGGGCACCTCCTGCACCTCGGAGGTCTGGCTTAGCTCGAACACCTGCGTCGGCTCCCGGGAGTCTGCGCCTTCGAAGTCCAGGTCATCTCTGTTCACTGTAGCGTCTGTAGTTAGGGAGTGCTCTTGACATGTAGCAGGCTTGAGGCATAGGATACTCGTAATGAAGTCCTTTGCAATAGCTGAACAGGGGCTCTCCGTCCTGTGTGGATTTTCCCTGGAATGACTTACTGTATACGCGCAATGTCCGCGGCGCACTGGCTGATGGCGAGGTGCGTAGTAGGATTGCGTGTAGCTTTACTTGGCCCGTGAATCTGTTATTCGGAAAGGGTAGGCGTTAGCTAACTCTCACGAGTTTAACTTTTTTCAGCAGAGGGTTTCGTGGGATGGTTTAAGTCATGAGTGAGAATGATATCACACATGCATCTATCAAACGACGAGAAAAGCAGGAATTTCAGCTCGCGACTGAATAGAATGAAAAAGGGTGGTATAGAGACATCTAACTGAATAGGATGAGACTTACGGCACAGTTATAAGAATCTGCTCATCGACATCGCTTGCGAGCTCAGGCATGACCTCTAGCCGTTCCGACCACGTCTTCTTAACAATCGCCTTTCCCGAGCCCGTCTCGGCCTCGTTCAGTGTGACGATGTCGTCGAATTTAATGTGCTGGTACAAGCTGTGCTGCAGCGCTGGCGTGATGTCGTCGGAGTGGTCGTGCCCATCGTGGTGATGGTGGTCGTGCCCGCCGTGGGCGGCATGTTCGTCGTGACAGTGCGACATCTCCGGCTGCTCTGAGACTGATTGATAGCAAGTAGTCTTGATGATAACCTGGAAAGATCGGGCTGAGAAATAATGAATGAGAGGGGTTCAATATTTTATTCGTGCTTTTTGACTACAGACCTGAGGCTGGTTGTTGATTGTTCTAAGTTTCACGTCTAAAGGTAAAACGGCACAGTGAACAAAAGAAATAGCACGGATAGCCACGGCAGACCACAGCCCATGTCACTACAAACGTCAATTTTAAAGCAGATTGCCACAACACAGATCACATATTTTTTATGTCAAAACAGACAACTATCGTCCTGGTTGATTAATTTTAGGAGAGTTGAGCTACAGTATATAGCACTGCTCTGAACAATTGCTGACTATACCAAATACACCAAGTTTACAGTGTTGCTCCAACCAAAAGGTCGTTTATCAAAAACCACCCTTCCGCTTCTTTGCTTTTTTGTTTGGCCGTCTACCAAAGGCTCCTATTGAAGGCTGCGACATGATCTGTGGTAGATCCGAGTGCAACGCCTGTCTCTGCGAGCTCATGACTCTGGGTTGGCTGCTGAACATGCCAGTGTCTGGAGCAGGTTGTGTAGCAGGAAGCTCTGGCTCTTGAGATATTTGAAGAAGTGTCGCCGCCCGACGGCGTTTGCGATCCTCCCGAGCTAGCTGCTTTGCCCTCCTTGCTTTACCAACATCTGCCTCCACACTCCTGTCAAGGTCAAACGCATAATCGGAAGGTTCCGCGCCCAACTGCCACTTGTCCAACAGCTCAAACTTCTTTTCCGGCACGAATTTTCCGTTCCCTGTATAAGCCCTGAGTAGCGTCATTGATGGTCTTCACCCTCAACTGCTTCTGAATTAGATTTTTGGGACCGTGTAGTTGTTGGTGACTCAGATCTAATCGGACTGCTCGGTAGAGTTTCGGCCTGGCTGTTCAACAGCATGTCTTCCCCATAGTAGCCTGAGAAGGGCCACTACTTATATTGCGATAGCCGATACAGGACAGTGACAAGTAAAGATCACGAGTTATCTGCTCAGAAATCGCTGCCATCCGTCTCTTATTTGCAACCTCATTGTTGCCAGAATGCAGTGAGTTGGCAAGTTCGAGGAATCTGGTGTACACTTCTCGCATCGGCGCCGAAATAGAAAAGCATAGGCGAGGACGCAACATATCCAGTTTATATACTTCAATACTCGGATGGATATTATTCAATCTCCTAACCTCCGTTTCCCAATCTGCAGGGGAAATTGAAAACCTTGACATTTGTTTAGAGTCTGGCATTATTTGAAGACTAGAATTTTGTTAGTTTCGATACACGTAATAGCTACAAAAAGACATACAGTGTACGGGTAGGCACGAGTCCAATCTTAAGCGCTTCCTCGACACTGTGACGAGCTGTGTCGAAAGAATTGTGTATATTTCTTACAGAGTCGGCCGGGTGTTCTTTGTCTAGGCGTGCGGATAGACTATTGAGGTGCTTATAAAATGCCTTGATATATCTGTAAGAAACACTTGGAACATCTTCTTCTGACGCGGTCAAGTCATCACCAACAATAAAATCACCCGACAAGGGTCGCGAAGCCTTCCGGGGCCCGACTTTTGACCGTCGACCAACCTTAACTGTTGGTACGCTGATCTGGGGATAAGACGACAGTGAGTATACGCAAAGAGCAGAGACCAGAGTCATATCCGATCTCAAAGCGGCGATCTGGTATAATTTGAGCTGTTGTCCAGCTAGATCACGCCCCATCTTCGTCAGGGGCTCAGGCACTTTTATGATGATTGGCGTTGGATTGATGCATATTGCCCGTATTCCATTGTCAAAGATTGTATTCTGGAGGCTGTTGAGTCCGGGAACATTTGCTTGGCACCTCACTTCGTTAGGATCCGCTGATGAGAACTCAATGTAGAAGAGGTCGATCCATGCATTTGTTGACGAGTATATGAAAACAAGAGAGGTTGCTTGGCTTGGCTTGACGCTTGGAGTAAGAGCTAACCGAAGGCTTTGATCGAAGCGACTTCTGAAGTGCGGTGTTGAGAACAATATGGACCATACTTTTTCTGGCTGGTTCCATTCTACTCCAGGTCGAGAGTAAGCTCTGACGATGAAAAGCTTGGAAGTAGTTAATACATAGAAGTATTGTGGATCGTGCGTGATATGTATATCCAGTATACAGTCTACGCTGTCATGCCGAAGGAACTCTAGATCAGGCTGAAAAGCGCTGGTGTCAGATCCAAAAGCCGGACTTGTTGTGGATTGCATAGTAGTAGTAAGGAGCTCCGCTGCAATGGCGGGAATGCAGATTGAGAGCTCAGCTCTTCATTATTCGCATCAAGATCCAATTTACTTAGTAAATCTAAGCTATCCTCAGAACGGCCAACCCATAGAGCTTTGTGCCACCTCGTAGTAGAACGATCACGGTGAGGTAACTGCTCTAAAACACCATGATCGATGTGGCCACATATTCTCAGCCTGGACATCGATTCGCCTGAAGACTTTAGTTTGGTGGATCCGACATCCCAAATACTCCAGAACCCACGCTCGTCGATTATAGCAAGTTGCGGTGGGTTCGACCGCGTGCCTGGGTTGAAGGAGACGTCGGAATGGATGTTGCCGCCAGTCTGTTCCCTCGATAGGTGAAGGAACGGATTCGCAGCAATACGGGAAGCATCTCCTTTCGGGCTGCCATCCGCTGGTTCTTTACGATATTCCGGTTGGAATATCGTCGTGCCCGAGTCACGTTGCACTGCTAACCATCGTATAGGTTTATATCGTTTGTGATCGATCATGCACTTTACACGACGAATGGGCCCCAAATCTTCATCTATCCACAGTTCTGGCTTTTCCGTGGATATATCGGCCAGACGCACCGCAACGTTGGGTTCTCGAGACCATGTCCATCTTTCTTGGTCGAGTCTTGCTAAGCGCAGGACATTATTTGCACTACCACTGACGGTGACAACTAGTGGAACACCAGTATTCTTTCTCAAGGATGTATCAGTCAATTCGCCCAGCGTAAAGAAGCACGTGTGCTTGCTACTTTCTTGCTGAGATGAGGCTGCTAAGTTGTCTTCGATAAGGTGGTCATGCAGCATATAGTTGCCTAAGCTAGCTTCGGGGTGGTTCTTCACGAGCCACCTTTGCTGCCTCCGACTTTGCTCCATAGCGTCCCAGATGGCGGTAGCGATTCCGCAACATGATCGGGCTCAGCTAGGATCCACGTCTTGCAAGGGCCGAGGGGCCTGAAAACCGGAGCTTATCACGATGTTAGCTGTGTTAACGTAAGTTGTAGACAGTACTCACTATTCCGGGTGAAGTTCCGCGAGGAACGCCAACCACAATCGTCGGCCTTTTCAGCGCCATATGGGATATGCGAAAGGCGTCCTGCTAACCCAATAGCTGATTCGATTAGGCGGCGTTCAGTCATTCGGGGAGCTCAGCTCTATGTTATTCGTCCTCCTTGGCTTGTGTTTTTTTATGTGCATTGCGATACCACCGCGACCCAGGAACGTACGTAGAGTTACGTACGCCGTATATACACGAAACAAAACGAGCGGGAAATGAGTGAAATAAATAAAAGATTTATATGACCAAGGGTCTAGTAACCGCATCGGTCACAACGAATTCCAGAAGCTCATTAAAAAAGCCAGTAGGTACCTATCTAGGTAGGTCTTAGGTAACTTTCACAAGCTTTATCTTATCGAATTCCTATTGCTTAGGTGCATATATATTATTTATACACTATATTAGTGGGTCGGGTCATCCCTGTTTAGGGGCCTGGGCAACGAAAGTAAACATCCCGCAATAGACCCTCTATTATGGCCTGCGTACCGGAAATTACGACCTTGTTGAGTACCATCTAACACTCAAGACTACGATTGAACTTTAACAACTTGGATCTACGACACACACCCAAATAAAATGTCGACCGCATTCGAGTCCTCGCTCTCTTCGAGCCTGAGCGGCCGCCCGACAATGTCGGCAACGGCGCCCTCGATGGCCGATCAACTCCCCAGCATCAACTTCGGTTTCGATGACCTCCGCGATCGCATGGCTAAGTTCACTGCGAAATTTGACGCATTCATCGAACAAGGGCGAAAGCGAGTGCTGGAAGAACACAATCAATTCCGCATGAACCTGGCCGAGCTACAAGGTACGCTACAATCCCGACGTCACGAATCACCCAATTCTAGTCCAATCACAATGCTAACGAAGGACGCTTGCTACGAACAACAGAGGAACCAGCGTATGAAGAAGAAGGACATGGAAATCGTACAACACAAGATCAACACCCACCAACAGACGCGGTTAAAAGAAGACGCCGAGCGGCGGGAGATGGAGGGCGCGATCGGCTCGTTAACGACAGCGCGGGACGCAAACCTGACGGCGCGCGACAACCTCAAGAAGCAGATCGCCTCGGCGCAGAAGGAGATCGATGCGCGGCTGGCGGCGCAGCGGGCGCACGCGTCGCGCGTCGAGGCACAGAGCCGGTTCAACGTGCCCGAGCTCGACTTCTGGGTGACGAACCTCTGCTGCGGATCGAGGCGCGGGGCAGAACGACCGGCTCAAGTTCGTCTACACGCACGTCGACGAGCGCGACTGGGAGCGCGAGGCCTGGTTCGAGCTCAGCACCGCTTCTCGAGACTACGAGGTCAAGCATTGTAGGCCAAAGCTTGAGCGCGAGAAGATCGAGCGCGTCCTTGAGCGCGTGAACGAGTCTAGAGAGTTGCCGGTGTTACTCAAGGGTATGAGGGAGTTGTTTGTAGAGGCGATGAAGTCGTGATCGGGCATGTTGTGGCTACGGTGGATGGATGATGAGATACGTATCGGGGCTTGGAGTACGGAGTTTTGCTGCTGACCCTCGAACTTGCAGGGCTTTGCTTGATTATGACGATAAGACATGAGATACCTATACCCAAAATGTTATTCTTTGCCCATCTCTAAATAACTGTCTTGACCAATTGTGACGGTTCAAAGAATGAAACTGTTCATTGAATGCCATATAGAGAGTGACAGCTGCAACCAACTGTGGCCGCATAAAGTAGAGCCGCCCTGCAAGCCAAACGCGTCCTCAACTCACCAACACAACCGCAACCGACCAACGAGGCCAATTAATTTCCTTGGCGAAGCCGAATATCAAGGCACAACACAAACTCACAACCATGGCACCGCCGGCCGATAATGAAAAGCAAGACGCCGCAAGGCAGGCAGTCGACATACTACACGAGATATCCACAATTCTAGTGCGTACCTACTAAGTACTTTACCCATCTCTGAAAGCCCATTTGATGAAACCAGAAAATGCGCCCAGTATAGTAGACATCTTGAATTACTCTATCCAATACTAATACTCTACACTCACAGAACTGCCATCTCGACCGCCGGACGCTCTCCGTCTGCATCTCCATGGTCGAGAACGGTGTGAACCCGAGGCGCTTGCAGTGAGTTTTCCCCTCACCTCAACCACCATCAACAAATCCCGCGCATGAATTGCTGCCACAGCAGAATGACAGGATAGAAATAACTGACACTTTACGTATCTGTTCAGAATGTCGTCCAATATCTACGAAAGGAGGCTCAGAAGGTCAACTTCGCCAATGCTGCGGCTGCTGGCAATCAATGAACGAGACATAGATTCTTAGGCTATACTTTGCAGTCGTCAATAGTTTCATGGAAGTCGGCCTGTGATTTTATCTTTAGGCGGCGATTCGGCAAGGCGTCCGGTGTTAATAGTATTGGGGATCTGGTTGGGTTTTCTCAGGTAACAAGTAGAGAAGTTTCACGGAAACATGATGAAGTGATATTCTGTCATCATTCATCTCGCCTAACACAATAAATAAGAAAAAGAGTGATGATTTCTGATCGTGCACATTTGATTTGATGCCTCTAGGTTGAAACTCCTGCCGCCCGTAGGTTACCGTGTGTATTTGTAATGCCACGCAATGCGGGCCATATAAACGAGAAGGGAAACAAAACGAATCAATCCAAGCGCCTCTTGCTAATGTTTTGCCCAACGCAGCTGGTATCGTTACTCATCACGCACTTATGCTAATTCCGAACGCCGATCTGATGTCCCTCCCAAAAACCAAGTAGGATCTAGGTGCCGACTCTATCTATGACCCAGCAACTCAAAAGCATCGTCTTCTGATTCTTCACCCTCGTCATCTCCCATTTCTTCGTCTGAAGTCATGCCGTCGCTAGACTCGGCAGCGTCGTCCTCGCCGTTGCTGGCCAAGCTACGGGGGAAGCGCCTCCAGAAGCCAAATATATCCCCGTCGCCTTCTTCCTCCTCTTCCAAGTCGAAGTAGCCCCCAACCATTGATGTGCGCAACGAACGCGCTGGTGTGGGAACTGGCGATACTGAGCGCGCCAGCCTATCGGTAGGGAATGAACTAAGATCTGCACCAACGAAAACCGACCCAGTGACTGTGGACGAATGCCGGCGACGCATTGCGCGTGTAGTACCATCCATTACAATAGCATCGGGATTCCGAAGAGTAGCTAGGCCTGAAACCTGTGTACTACGTCCTACCAAGTCATTTTCGATCGCTTCGGCATCCAAACCTATGATTTGAAGTTGAGCAGTGTTGTAGGACTCACAAACGCCGCATTTCAAGCCAAGCCAGTGGTACATGGTCGAACTCTTCGCCGAGCAATCGTGGCATAGGACGATCGCACGTGTGTCCTTAAACTCCGGTGGCATTGGCTGTGCTTGGATAGAGAGGTCTAGGTTGCGGAACTGTGACTCCATGTTGAGTAGGCTCTTGTTGCATATGGGGCACTTGTACGAGGTCTTTTGGTGTTCGTCGAGGCAATCTCGGTGTATGCTGTGCCCACACTTCATAAAGCATACCCGTTTTGGTGATGTGAACATATAATCACCACATATAGGGCAGTCGCAGTCTATGGCACGCTCGATACATTTATGGTCCGATTGAGTCGATATAGCAATGCATGCAGAACATTTCTAGCCATGCATCAGTGGGTGAGTTTCGTGTCAAGGCGGACGGATTGCTCACCTTGCAATGATAGAAATCTTTCCCAATACCATGACCAATCCTGCAAATGCCGCAATCGCTACAATGATAACAAGGTTTGTTTGGGTCATCATTCCAGAGCTTGCATATGTCACAGTAATACCTTGCCGCCGGTGCCTCACAAGACGCGCATGTTTGATTAGCTCTCTGGGCCGTCCCGCAGAACATACACAGCATGTTCCGCGTCTCCTTTCTAATAAGAATATGATCCTCCACACTGTCATGGCAGAATCGGCAAGTATACCATCGGTCGCACGTTGAGCATTGCAGTTTGACATTGCGCCTGTAATGTTCGCATCCGAGAAGCTTCTCGTTGTTGGTCTCGACGTCTGCTGTGTCCGAGGTAGACTCTGCCGGCTGTTTCTTGGGCACAAACGTAGGCTCGAGGTCTTTGTCCGTCAATGCGAACTCTTCGGCGTTCTCAGCTTCGCTTAACGCACTCTGCCAGAACTTGAATGACTCTAACGGTCCCTGAATCTGTGATGCACGTTTCTCGGTGATCCTAGGACTCGAGGGGGAGAGTGGCTGTTCAGGTTGAACGCGGGTCTGGGACTTTGTGTATCCCTCTGACAGCAATCGATGCATCTGATGGGCCTTCTCCGAGTGGCCAATCTTTTGGGCCTGGATGGCAATTATACGCTTCCGCAACGAACCCATCCCATCATCTTCCGGCAGCGGCGAGTAGCTCTGCATAGAGGGCGAGGGTGGCGGTTCGTGTGTACTCATACTGGGAGGGTCGGTGGAGAACGAGTCGCTCCGTGAGCCGGATACACGGGCATCGACGGCCGAGGGTTCAGGGTTGGTAGGGATCTCGGTACCGTCTGACCGGCTATGCTCTTCATCAGCTCGACTAGCGTCCATATGCGGGTTGGTCGTGGCCGAACTCCGGGAGGAACGTCGCGAGGATGCACTATCTTCGGGATCGGTGCGCATTGAATACTCCTCCTCGATCTCGGATATCAAATCATCCTGCTGCGGATGTGGGCAGGATTGCGATATTCGTCGGGGAGAGCCCGGTCCTACCGGATCAGATGTGAGGGACGGAGGGACGGACGTGACAGAGAAAAGCGGCGAGCTTGACGAAGAACCGGGTTGACCAGCAACTCGGTAACGAGGGACGTCATTGGCTACCCTAATTAGCTGAAGACGATGACGGCGAACAGTACAATATAGTATGGATAATGGTACGATCTCTATTCATACGACCATGGCCAATGGAAGAAAACGTCCCTAAGGCCCGTCATGAAGGGGTGTGGTAGTGGTACGATCTAGGATGAGAATGTTGAAATAAAGGTAAAATAGATGGGACACGATATCCGAAGAGGTCGAATCTCGAGCTCACGGCAGCGTCGTTTACATAGTAAAAGTAAGTGTTGCTCAGTCAGAAAATGATATATGGCAGAGACACTACGAGCCCTTCTATCCTTGCACTTTCGTAAGTGGCATTTACTGACCTACTTGTTCAGGCAGTTAAAAACGTTCATTTCAAAGTCCAGGCTTGTATGCGATCCATGGTGGCAAAGATCCGGGCGGTGTCGATTTGGAAGCACCCCGCCAAACTACCTAACTTAGGTATAGCAACCCAAGGTTAGGTACCTAGATGTTCAGCTCGCCCTACCTAATCAGCACTAAATGAGAGGTACCTTGGCTCTAGATAGAGGTACCTAGCTGGTGCTGGTGTCTGTAAATTCTTCTGTTTTCGGGCATTCCGTTAACAGTCTCTAGCGGAGTTCAGCGTAGCATGCATGCCAAGATACCCACCACCGCGTGGATCCAAGCTTTGTGCTTAGTGCAGAATCCAATGCCCTCTGAAGGTGGGGCTCCAGGGCTATTATGAAGCGTATAAGCTGTGCATAAGTAAACAAACCTTACCTTTGACGATGGATCCTTAAACCTCCAGCTTTCTCGCACCTCTCACAATTCTGACAGCGCACGTGATAGAGGCCCACGGTAGCTGGCATGATGTATCCGATCGAGCGCATTTGATGACCGTCAAATCTACTTATCCACGGATAATCAGATATAACTCGCTAGGTCTGCTGATAGGAAGTGGTACAGAGACGGGTCCTAACCGGGAGTTAGTAGACTGCAGCATTCGGTGCTCGTGAGGCGCCCGAATATTACATGGTGATAGCTCGAGTGGAATCTTCCAAACAACATGATGGCTGACTCTAATATCATCCACGCTTATCGCCACCTCTATCGGGGTTTGTTACACGCCGTCCAGTTCTCAAAACCCGCCCGTTATACTGCTCGTAATCAGTTGCGAAGAGCTTTCCGTGAAAAGGATGCCAAATATGATTATCGAGCAATTGCCCGAACCATTCGCTTTCTGGATGCGGCAACAAGAGAGCGTGGTCTGGAACACCGCGTTCTCAAAAATCTTCTGTTCATTGCCTGGTATCGGTATGAAGATGCGGCAAGCTGGAAACACGTCCAAATAGAGCGCCGCGCAGAGCAGAACAGGCGAGTACTTTGTCGCGTGAGTCCTGATGCTTTCATTGCTAAACAAGAGACCAGGCCGGCGTTAGAGGAACATGTCCGGAAAACAGCGTACAACCACTACGACTTGACCATCGCTATGCTCAATAAAACCATGGGCCTATGTTTGCGATAGGGTGGCAATCGGACGCATGCAATGTTACTCAGCCATCTGCATATATTTATATCACAGCACCCGCACTTGTATGCGTTCTCGACGACATCAAGTTAGCATACTCAGCAGAAGTATTGGGCCTGGCTCAAGCCTGGACTTGCGAAGACGGTGCGACGGTAACTTGGGCCATTGGCTCGTCTGAGTTGGACGAATCGACTGCTGCGACCGCTTTCCCCGTCCAGGGTCCCCTCAAACGAATAAGCGTCGACTGCTAGGTGGTCGCAAGACAAACCCTACATTAATGGGATGCCGCCGAATGGCTGCGCCGATCGAATTTCGAGAAGCTGCATGTGGAAGTCGCGTGAAGCTCCGCATTATTGGGCTCATCCATGCGTTGTGTGCGGCACCATAATTTGGGATTTAAGTGCTTGTCTCCCCTACCTCAACACAGACAAGAGCGGAAGGAAATGATAACACTCATAATCTATCACTATGGACTGTTTTCATCCATGACAGAAAGTAGTCTCTGATATGGTGTAAATATATCAGCGAAGGCTTGTCCCCGGCAAAGGGAATTGGGTGGCAACTTGGAAGACATGACGTCTGCCGACATATATGGGTAGGTAAGCGGTAGAAGTGCGCCCAATAGCATCAGTGCATGGATTTTTCACCATTCAGAAACATTCTACCTCCAAGCTCTTTGCCCAAATGCCTACCTAGGCGTGCTGTTTATTCTTGTACATAGCATATTTCATGGCAAGATGTGGATTATTAGGCCCCTTTTGTCAGAATATGAGAGAAAGTATGCGCTGATTGTAAAAAAGATCATCCCATGATGGAGAGATTATGAAGACTGGAAAGCATGATTCTGAGGACGTACTATACAAACACCTCCACAAACTCCATCTGCAGCTCACACCCGAGCTTCTGAGCTGCACCTCAAACCACACGAATTATGGGGAGCTAGACAGATATCCGGCTATTTCCAGCCAATCAGCTAGCAGAGACGTAACGTGTTTTATGCATGGGCTGATCTAGCTACCTACCCGTACACCGTAGACTGTGGGCGACGGCGTCAGTACCATGCCGAAGTACCTAATATGCTGCTTGATGATGGCATAGGACCATACCTACTTAAAGCCTCCTTTATTGTTCTATGTCTCCAAGTCTTTGTTCCCCATGTAGGTATCCAGAGAGACCTCAGACAGAAGGTTATTTAGGACCGATTGACAACCCCGCAAAATGGCTAAAACCCCACTATCAATAGGTACATCGAGTGCTTCGTATCGAGTACTTGTCGTGCGCTTCTGATGTAGGCACTTGCAAGCCACCTAAACAGACCTAAACGCCAGAGTTGCCTGGCTATGGTTCCATGTAGAAGTATCCGGTACGGTAGATCCTGCCCGGTCTCCAGTCTCCGGTCTCGATGATACATAGTAGGGTCACCACACTTGCACGCTTTCGACGGTAGACTAGACTAGCCTCCGTCCCGCCTGCACTCCTCATCCCAACCTAAACTACCAAGGTTGTTAAGAGGCAAGTGCTCTGCCTACTGTGCAGTAGCTACCTACCTTACCTAGAAACGGATCTACAGGTATCTATCTACTATTCAACTTCGCCCATCTCAACCCCGCAACATCGCCTACAGCCAACCAACCTCCCCTTCTCATCATCTCTCCAAAACACCATACCCCCAACCTAACCATCGAGTCCTCTCAATTTGGGATCTTGATGGCACATCTCTTGTCGCCAGCCGACGCCATTGTATCGCGACCGCGCCGATGACTCTGGTCCTCGTCTCGAGGCCATTGTCTGAAGCTTTCCTACCGCAATACACCGCCGGCTGACCGAGAGCCATGCCCGCTGAGTCCAGCCTCCAAAATGTCACCACTCCCCCTCTACGGACTCGCACCATGCCTCAGCAGCCCAGCGTTCCCAGTGTTGGCAAGGACGAGCCGCGTCGCTGGATAAAGCGGTACCGCACCGAGGTCGCTGCCTCCTCCGCCAGCGTCCTCTCCACCATCACCGCCTTTCCTCTCGACAGCGTCAAGACTCGCATGCAGACCTACCCTTACGATGGCGCACGACATTGTGTGAGGTCAACCTACAGTGCCGAGGGAATGCGAGGCTTCTTCCGAGGTGCGGCTTCACACGCCCTTATGCGTTGGTCATCTTATAACTACGTCGCTAACTCGTGTGTCCCCGAGAATATAGGTGTTACAGCTCCCCTCGCCAGTGTCACGCTTGTCCGCACCATCTCTTTCTCCATCTATCAACGCTCGAAATACGTTTACTCCGATTGGATGGCCAGGAATGTTGGTTTTAGCCCGCTCGACCATGTGAACAAGAACGGTGCCTATCCCAACCTGGGCACTATGGCTTGTTTCGGGGCCGCTGGAGCCACAGCTGGCTCTGGCATTACCCTAATTGCTTGTGAGCAGCAGTCAAGACGTCCCTCTTCGCAGCCCAGCGCTAATTGGTCTGGGGATATCACCAGGTCCTTTCGAATTAACAAAGCTGAGTGCGCAAGTGTCGGTCTTGATGGCGAATCAGAAAAACGTAGATCCGAAGAAAAAGGCTATTGCACTCAGTTATCACAACAAAGGTACCGTCAAAACTTTGAAAAATATCGTGAAGCATCGAGGCTTTGCCGGAATGTACACTGGACTAAATTTGCATTTATGTAAGGCGACCCTTAGCTAGCATTCCGTTTCAGACTCCCGCTAACTAACAATGATCAGTGAGAGATACCCTTGGAACAGGGATCTATTTTGCGACGTACGAGAGCAGCAAGCAATTGTTAACAACGTTTAGCGGCACAGATGCCCATAAGAACCCAATTGCTGTGCTAGCAGCTGGAGGTCTTTGTGGCATAGTATCCTGGGCGTTGATCTGTAGGTTCTGCGTCTCTTGAGAGATATGACTGGGCTAACCCCCGCTAGATCCAATTGATTCGGTCAAGAGCATTTACCAACGAAACGCTCTGATGTATTCCAAGGGTCAAACTGTCCCTATTCCCAAAATCCAATTCTTCAGACGGGACATGTACCGCGGACTCGGCGTGTCTATGGACGGTCTGCCGCGGTGAACGCCGTGTTCTTTTCTGCATTCGAGTTCTTCAAGAAGAGGATCAATGCTCTCAAGGACATGCCATGAGGCGATGTATAAGTTTTGGAAGAATTGCGCCTTGGTCAAGAGGCGACTGTACACGTTTCGTAGGGCCATAGCATGTCACCAGGCGTTTCAATGATCGGGAATGGACAATCAGTGTTTTGTACGGCCTAGTGGCGGATCAGTCAGCATGTTTTGAGAAGGATTATGACATTTCCGTAAGTGCTGTTTAAGGATTTTCGGCCGGCTATCAGAGGGATACCACAGATGTAAAGATGGATGCTTTTGAAGCTCGTGTACATCAAGAAACGCATGCATTTATATCTATGCCGCAAACGCGGGCTGTCTTTCAGACGACGAATAGGAGCGTCTTCCCACGAATTCATGTGTCGCATGCTAGACCACTGCATACAAAACCCCGCAGACCTCTATTACCCTAGTTCGCTTCCAACACATGCAACTAATGAGCCCCGAACGCCTGGCTTGTCCCCATTACTCGAACACGTCATCATAACCATGCATCAACAACGCCCGCGTCCGTGATGGCCGCCGTTATCTGGTCGTTTCATCTATACCATATCCCGTATCTCAGGGTCGCTCGTCGCCCCCACCACTGAGTCACAAGCTAGTCCAAGCCTGAAACCTGCAGGCATTGTATACGTGTAGCCAGCTTCCTCAATCGCTCCGCAACATACTCTCGACCAGATCGCCGAGGGGGCCCCAGAAGTCCTTGCCGCTGGCGAGGCCGTGCTCGTCGATGAAGAGGACGTACTGCTTGAAGCTGGTGTTCAGATGGGGCTCGAGGCCGAGCTCGCGGATGACGGGGTAGTGGTGGCAGTAGATGTGGGCGTAGACGCGGTACATGCGCTTGAAGATCTGGCGCACGGTCTGGGGGAAGGACTTGGGAAGGGTACGCCGATGCGCGAGGGAGCACGCTCTCGTTGTCGATGTGCCCCTGCACCCAGCCCATCAGCTGCTCGATGTAGGCCGGCGCGGCCATCTTGGTCGGCCGCTTGTACGTCTCGTTGTCTTGCCAGAGGTATTCGAATCTGTTATCACGGGGGGGGAAGCCAATAGTTAGCTAGCTGCTCTCTACCTGCATAATCTTCTTTTCTTCCCTGGGTAGGTAGATTTGAAAGATGCCCTGCTGCCACAAACAAACTTACTCGTCCGTCGCCTTCATCTCGGGACACGACTGCGGCGAGCAGAACTCGGTGATGGCGCCGTAGAGCAGATTGATCTGGTTGTAGAAGTCGACCATGTTGACGGCCAGCCACTCGTTCTCGTCCTCGCCCTCGGGCAGCTTGACCACCTTCCGTAGGCTGCCGCCGCCTAGCGTCGCCTCGGCGTATTGGCGTAGCTGGTAGCTCGTGTTACCCCCTTGCCGGCCCGCGAGCGGAACTGGTTGCGCGCGCGCTGGTTCCTGTCGGTTACGGGAGCGATTAGTCTGTTGTTGTCGGTTTCGCTTCTTGCCAGTTGGATGGGAATGGGGCATAATTGAGGTTATCACTTACACGGTCGTGACGAAAGAGGCCATCTTGGCCTCGAATCTCCGCAGAGGACTCTGGGGTTGGTTGTTGGCTGCGACATTGTGGTTGTTCTGTTAGCATGCTGCAGTTGTTGTTGTTGTTGATTGCAGTTGCGAAAGAGATGGTGGGGGTTTGTACCTAGAGTTTCCAATTCTTTGGTGTTATGCTTCTGTGTGTTCCTCTGTATAATCACGGCTCCCAGATCGTAATAAACGCGGCTGCAGTAGTAGGCTTGTTCCCAGGTGGGTAGGTAGCTTATTGTGGTTGGGCAGGTATTGATATGGAATACATGTATCACCACGACGATGTTTTGAAGTCGGATGCGTTGCTATGTAGTGTAATAAAGCACGGACCCCGGGCGATCGCCCCAGGCACATCCCTGCCGCGGGAGATCTAGCACAGTGGTACATACCCCGCCAATGCTCGGGAAGATTCCCCATTGCATCATCATCCATATTTCCTCCATACCTAGTGGGGAGGAATACCCAGCCTGTCAACAACTCTGAAGTCCTCGTTATCAATCGTAGTTAGCAAGGCCTTAGAGCAAAAGAGCTTCGTATGGCACTCAAATTGAGTCTTTCTTTATATGTACCCTAAGACATTCTTGCTTTTTGGTTGTAAAAAGCAAATAATAGCAAGGCTGGCTTGTACCTACTTCCTGGAATTCTAATAGGTCAAGGGTACCGGCAATTAGTACAGCCATGGATTGGCCATCTTATCTCAACTGAACGAGTTACGTTACCTATGTACAACGAACTACCCTTGAAACATTTCGTAAGGCATAATAGATTTATCTAGAGGGGACGATGGAAAACTTACCGACCGAGGTGGTTGTTATAATAGCACAATGCAACACTTTTCAGGTACTAATTAGGTGACTTTCGGTGTACACGAAGGTGCAAATTTCCGCCGACCCTTTTCTAGTGTCAATACCAGACGAGAGCAGCATTCGCAGTACAACATGTAAACTTGATAGAATGTAGCATAGACTTGCTATATAAATAACCATGGCGAATAAGGTCGTCTATGTAACTAGTTGCCAAGAGCAGCCAAGAGACTTGTGCCGCTCCTCCCCTTACTAACACGAGGAGGAATGCTTAATTCTCCGAGCCTGAAATATCTAAATAAGTCAACAGTCCGTGTAGCCCCGGAGTTAATATTTAAGTTTACATAACAAAACAGCTAATCAATGTACAAGAACCTTAAAGCCTCCTGAGCCGGTGGTTTTAGGGTCTGAATATAGAGTCCGTCCGCTGCACCTTTTTACACCCTGCAGCCCTATAAGACGGGACCGTCCCTTAACATGAGCCCTGACTGGTGGTACCTTGGTCTAGAATCGATCCGTTGACACCTTATTGCATCAGCGTCCCAATCAGATTCGCCAACTTTGTATCCCTACAACTCGGCGAGTTGAATAATCAACCTTTCTATTTCCCCGGCGCGGGCTCGCGGCACAGCATCATAGCCCGACGATGATGACTGTGCAAATTTTAGGATCATGGAAAAGAGCATTAAGCGCCAGTCATCACGCTGAAAAGTGCGACCGCACTCGTCAGGATAGGGGGTTCAAAGACACGGAAACTTTGGCTGATTGTATGGGAGGTAAAATGTATATATAGAGCACAATGTATTCCAGTTCATCTGCTTTTTATGAGCAAGAGTACGCGCTCCCTTCTTATTCTACATCGCCAACAAGAAATCAACGATCATGACCAAATCCCTGATCAAGCTCCTGGCGCTGCCCGCCCTCCTTGCCGGAGCCGCGCAGGCCCTCCATTTCACCAACGACATTCCCGTCGACGCCTTCTACCAGGTGGAAACCGACTTCGTGTTGACATGGGACCCCGAGACCCGAACAGACACCTTCAACCTCACCGTCGACTCATTCCTCACTAACCCCATCCTCGTGTCGCCCAACGGCGGTCCGCTCGGCTCGCCAGTCTATGATTACAAAGGGCAGGAGATTGTTCTGAACAGTGAGTTACTTCTGGAAACAGTTTGAAACCCCGTTCTATGCCTTTGCTAACTGTCCTAACTATCGCCAGGCGCTGTCAAATTCACCGATCAGAAGTTCACCTGGAAAGTGGCCACCATCGATGGTCGCGAAGGCGATGGCTGGTATTACCGCTTCGGGCAACGTATGGCTTCGGTGCCGACTACCCCCGCTTTCCACGTTAAGACCTCGTCATAAACTTGCTTAAAGGCAGTCTTCTAGGATGGTCGGTCTCGTCGATGTAGAGGGGAGGAGGAATAGAATCTGACCCTTCCAAGACAAGTCGGTCTCTATTCGCTCAGCTCTGGTGGCCAGAATGATATGTGTGAAAAGCGCAAATTTAGTACGCCGAAGCGAATTAGATAAATACATATGCCTATTCGACGCAGCCCTAAAGCCAGTGACTATTCTCCAAATTGCCTACTGATTGAAAAGCGCAAAGATCGTGATTTCCTACGGACCAAGTCAATTTGACGCCTCACAATGTAGCCTGTCAGGGACCTCGTGGTATGGGGTAGGTCATCTATACTTGTTGTTGCGCGAAGGTCTCTAAACCACCTCCGTAGGCGTAACTAGGCTATATACAGATAATCTCTTTGTTCCTAAAGTGGCTGGGGTAATGTGGCTGGGGTAATGTGGCGTGACTTCATGACATAGCCATACGTAAAACCGCGGATGAGGATAAAGGTAGTTAAACTCGACTTAGCTTTTCAGGGGGGTATAGCGAACTGATGTGGTTGGTATGCAACCTCACGCTATGTGTATATATTGTGTCCCTATCGGACTTGGAAGGTGAATACTAACTTATCATCGTAGATTCACCTAGCCTGGTTGAGGCGAAAGGAATTCGAGTTCCGTAACAGCATATAGAAGTGTATATCTAAATTCGATGGGATGACTAGACTTCGTAGTATTGTATTCCGACTTAACAGTTAAAAGAAATGGCGGCACTACTTACAAAGTAATAATAATCTGTATAAAATATAGTCAAACAAGAAAGGACCAGGCTGACAACCTCTACTCAAACCCCAAATGTAGCAGAATAATACTGAAGATGTCCCTGACATGGCCTGAATCGTTCCTTTTGGTATATTTCACCATGTTCTATTTAGACTGTAGTAAAATATCCATGAAAAAACGGTTTCAGGGGACGGACGTATGACTGCAGGGATATAGAGACGTTGCCGGTTATCTTGCGTCCCTGGAAACACAGCGATAATCTGAGCCGAGCCGTTGACATGCCGAAGATCATTAGACAACCTTCTCCGGAAAAGAATCTAAAAATATAAATAAACACAGAACTATACCTGGGGAAGGGATAGTGATTACCCCGCTTTGGCGGCTGAGAGGTACTACATACATATGCAAGTAGGTGGCATTGGCCCTTGCTGAATTGCGACCCCACGATGTCAAGACGAATGCACAAGTGACACCCGAGGTCTCATTACAAACACCTAAAAGTCGATTCTGTCGTCGTCCTTTGCCTTATGCCTTGACGCGCATTGATTAGCTCGAGCCATAATTTAGTCAGACTTGATGTTAGCTTTCCTGTTATCTTTGTATTGCAAACAGAAAACCTCCACCCCTTAGTAGTTAGTGTGTGAAGATCTAACACGCTGGCAAGGAGACGCTTAAAGCGGCACGGCTCAAGTAAAGCTTTCATTATACTACAGAATAATAGTAACAGCTGATAGGCTGCGACATCTATACCACGGCCCCAAGCTTCGAATATCAAGTGTGTAAGATCTCGATCGACATAAGGATGAAGGATCAGGTTCTTCCACTTCGGCGGCTACCTATTTCATGCCGGGCTGTGCCACGTACTTGGATGGTACTAAACCCGGTTGCTGGTTGCCCACAACCTGTACCGGGCCGCCGTCGTGAGGAATCGTCGCTACTTTTCTCCCACATCTGCTGCAGAAGACGTGAGTGTTCTCGCACCAACCCGCCACGCATGGAATACACGCAAGCGGAAGGCAGATGAGACAGCATATCACTGACGCCAGCCTAATATTGTGTTTAGCATAGAGACCCGACTCTGCCATAGCGAGCGGGATGACTCATCACGAACGTTTGTTGGGTGTCTCCCTCCTTTGTAATGCGCGTCTTCGTAACATGCTGGCAGAACGGGCAATCAATCCAAGTCTCCTGTGGAGTTAGCCTTTCGAGAGGCGTGACCATGCGCGGATTGCCTTCCGGCACAACTTGAGGTACGTTCGCGGCCGGCAATACACTCAAATGCTTTGTGTTTCTGCATCAATATTAGACCTCCTGGCACCGTCAAGTCTTGGATAAAAAAAAGCATACTCCTCCTGGATCATACCGGGCGCAGTGATGCGGGCGGCGATGGACCGTCTTGATTGATCTCATTTCCAGCCTTCTCGTTTGGGATTCTTGTAGCTTCCGACTGCGCTGCAGCATCACGCTTCGGCGCTTCTGTGATGCCCTCTGTGTGTTGACTTTCGGCCATCTTGATTGAGTTGGTATTGAGCAAATGAAAGACGGGATTATCGAACAATAACGCCGCGGTTTAAGGCGATGCGAGTCTCACTCGCTATTCATCTTTTACTATTGAGATGCGCTTAACGCCGTTTTTATCCCGTAGGTGCTGCGCCGCCTTATGACACGTTTAGATCAAGTCTGCCTATTAGTTGGGGGCGATAAGATGATTTGTTACTAGGAATATTATGGACGCGCGATGAAACCATCTGATTCCTTTCGGTGAGCCAATTGAGCTCTTACATGGTCATGCAGGATTTCTTAGCCACACCACACCGCGGGGGAAAGCGACACGCTGATTCGTGTTTAAAAGAGTTGATACGAATGTTATAGATGTCGGCGTCATTCTCGTCCCTGCATCCGTCCGTTCTCTTATAAAACCAAACCGGTATCATTTAATATGAAGATTTATTAGGTGTGGTGCAAATACAATCCAGATACTTAACCCCTCCCAGTGTGACCCCCTTGACGGGATCGACGCCGTGCAGAATGCGTCTTTTAAAAACGAACCCTGAGGCAACGGGGAAGTTAACGCTTGTAGAGAAAACCCCAAAACAGATGGTCGGTCTAAGATATGCCATCCTTTCTCATGTATGGGAAGAGAATGAGATAATATTCGAGGACATCATCAACGGGTTGGAGTATAAGGGATCAGAAACATCTCGAAATAAGGTCTATAAGGCATGTGAGCAGGCAGCTGGGACGGCCATCAGTACATATGGATAGACACATGTTGTATTGATAAGAAGAGCAGTGCGGAGCTATCCGAAGCCATCAACTCCATGTTTGCATGGTATCGGGATGCAACGGCCTGTTACGCATATTTGAATGACGCACCTGACAATAACAGTACGGAAGAAGGGTCCGCCAAGTTCTCGAGAAGCAAATGGTTCCGTCGAGGATGGACGTTGCAGGAGTTACTTGCCCCGAGGGACGTTGAGTTCTTTTCGGGAAACTGGAAAACGATTGGTAAGAAGAAGACACTTAGTGACCTTCTCGCCAAGATTACTGGTATCGATAGAGAGATCCTATTAGGTGACAAGCCTCTCAACTCTGCGAGTATTGCTAGGCGGATGTCCTGGGCTGCGAAAAGAGAGGTGACGAGACCCGAAGACACAGCTTACAGCTTAATGGGTGTATTCTCGGTGAATATGCCCATGCTATACGGCGAAGGGGCGGAAAGGGCCTTTCTTCGACTACAGGAGGAGATCATGAGAGAGTCAGACGACCAATCGCTATTTGCCTGGGTCAACCAGTCCTCATCCCCAGACGCAAGGTTCGGGCTATTGGCACCGTCGACATCTAATTTCCTATTTTCAAACAGTATTATCCCATACGAAGACTTCGAGCCGAGATCGCCCTACACATGACGAACCGCGGGCTACGCATCGAACTCCATCTCACGGCCCTTGATGACGGGCAATACGTCGCGGCAGTCGATTGCCCCCCGCCTCCAAATTTCGAGAATTCCAGTTTCCTTGCCATTTACCTCGAGAGGCTCTCCAACAGTGACGACCAGTATGCTCGCGTGAGAGTTGGGACTTTCGCCATGGTCCGTCAGCGAGGGCCCTCCAGACGATCTACATCCGCCAGAAGCCGAATGAGCAATCGAGCACCGGTGCATTTCCCCAGCACGTTCTACAGCTCAGAAACATGCCAACGGCGGATATCTACAAACTTGTTCGCGTTTTGGAACCGCCCAGTACTGAAAAGAGGATGGACCCTCTTAACACGACAATGGGCACGAACTCAATATCTTTAGTAGGGCGTCCGATCACTTTTCCCATGTTGAGGGGGCCGACCAGCTTTCAGTAGCAATCATATTTGATCGCGACGACGGAGAACGTATCGTCGTTCTTATCGGCTCACTGCAGATCTTCCAGGTCGGCTGTGATGTGCAGGAACTCGATGTCCGAACGAATCCCCAGGAAATCAACTTCGAAGACATGCAGCGGCTATATAAACCTTCTAAGGCCGGCAAGATCGAGCTAGAATACCATAACGCGCAAGTGTCCACAACCCCTCGGGTGAAACCTCCATCCAAGTACTTCATTGACATCGAGATTGAGCGTGTCAAGCGTTCCACGCGGTTCGCGGAGATGCTGTTTGGGGCGTATGATGTGGCTACCGGGTCTGATACTCTGGGGGCAATTGATAGGATACCTGACCAACCGCGGGAGCGGGCCTCGGATTCATCTGATACACGACTTAGGATTAAAAAGAAGCTTAGTCAAAAGGAGCTTAATCGTAAGAAGTCGTCTTTGTGTCGCGACTGAAACCTTAGGCATGTGAAGTTCATTAGAGATAGCGCGGCGACATCTAGAGCCATAGTTTAAAATAATGAACATACTATTATTATTGTAAGTCAACCCCATTTTCATATCTAGTGGGTTTCAATCGTTCGCATAATGACACGGCCCTGAAAATAACAAATTCAGGGAGCTTCGTGTGATAATAGCATGCTACTGACATGTCAGACATATCTACCGAGAAATTCCACAAGTGGTTAGGGGGTTGAGCAAAGCTATCTAGGTAGTATTTTTCGCGTCGCCAGGCGGTAATCTGCTATATCTGCTGCCGATCTCTCTGAAATTGACCTCGGAATAGTGGCGAAACTCCACCAGGCATCAAGCGCCCTGGTTTGTTTAGCGCCATTCGCGACGCAAGAAAGTGCTCATCTGCTTGCAAGTTATCCGCCAACCAGTGTGTATTTCCTTCCGTCGTATAGAGGACCTTCGTAACCCGCCTAGTATCGTCATGACGTAAGACGCGTATAAGCTTCGCAATATAAGGAGCTGTCGACTTGGTTTTTGCAAATGGAAACCTATCCAAGACCCAGACAGTGAGCGGGGGCAAGTGGTTGAGAAGATCCTTAATCAAATCGACGGCGACCTCTGAGCTTGAGAGAGTTCCGTCAAGGAGTTGAAATCTGTGGTCGAAGCCTTCTGTTCCGACAAAATCATTTGGGAGATACTCGCAAAGTTGAATAATGATAGAGTAGAGAAGAGAGACGCATGTTGCTTCGGTGTGAGTCAGGCGCTGGTCCTTTTGGGTCGCTTTTCTCCGCTCATTTGAAGACGTGCAAAAATAAGATACGCATGGAATACCAGAGTTTGATGCGATAGAGCACATGTGCAGCGCTGCCATTGAGAGCACTGGTTCGGAGCTGTGCGAGCTGATTCCCTCAACCCAGAGCATCTTGGAGTTTTCACTTGCCATCCACTTCTGCATCTCACCGATAACTTCTCGGGGTAAAACTGCTCTTGCAGTCGGTCTGTCGTCTTTCGAAACAGAATCTCGCCCATCATCAACGAATGGTTTGAGTTGTTGGGTATTGAAGTAGATCGGACTTGGAGAAATGGGTAATCGTGCCTTTATCATGGTCAGTTATTCATCTACACATTCATGACTGAGGCGGCTATCTTTCCACATACAATCTTCTACATGGCCATCAAAAGAGAGGGAAGACAATTGACTCTGTGTATTGTCGACGAGGGGAGATGAATACCGATCATGCGGCGATCTGTAGTGACGACCCTTTGCCGCATGAAATCTTGGTGTATAGAGTTGAATTGCTGCGTCGCAACATATCCAACATCTTCCAAGGTGCTTATTTTTACCACAAGTTGTTGTAGTAAAGCCTTCACATCTTGGACATCTCGATTTGTGTTCACTGTTGTTGAGGATATCGCTGCAACCTCTCCACGTAGATCGTTAACTCGAAGCTGAGTTATGAGGTTTGTTTCCTCGGATAAATCCTTCAAGGTCTGCTCAACTGCATCGACTTTCCCGTTCAGTTCCTTATCAAAGCTCTTGACAAATGATCCGAGAATCCTTCTCGGCCTTGATTGATACCACGACATGATGCAGCATAAAAGCTCAAATAACTTGACAAAGAATTCGATTACAAAGCCGCGAACCTCAGGAGTACCGGCAATTTTCGAGCGTTTTAACAGTTCCGATATTATAAGCGATTCGATCGAGAGCTTGTGAAATCTTTTCAGCAGTTTCCTGGTATTTCGCGGCCGCCTACACTAGCATCAATAACAGTTTTTCAAGAGCGGTGGAATATTCACTCCTACTTTGGCAATAGATGATAAGACGCCAGTAATCAGACTGGTATACTTGTCATTGTTCGGGATGACGGAGAACAGGAAGGAGTAGTCACTCAGTAGGTTTGTGAATTGCAGAAATCGCTCTTTAGCTCGACCCATCGGGGCCTGCTTATTCGATTCCATCTCTGCCTTTGCGTCATTGACGACTCGTAGGAGTGTGTCAATAGTGGGAATGGTATGTCCTGCTATACATTTCACACTCTCGAGGTCAAATTGGGAGCCGAACCTCTTCCAACAATCAGCTAATAATTTACTATGATGAGTGAGCTTCTGGTAGCTGGGGTCACTGCTAAGGCATTAGTCTCAGGTCTATTCCTAGAGATCTCATCAGATTACCTAGAAGTCCATTCGAAGCGAATCCATTCTTGCCATTCCTGCAACTCAACCGCCTGTTTCTTATCACTTTCTTGCTCTGCCTTTGCAACAGCCCCAAGACTTTGAGATAAAATGCTTGAGTCAGTAAGCTGCAAACTATACGTGCGAACTAACGGCGTCATTCGAACTTCATCCATGGCTCATTTGTTTCCTGAACGGCTCCCGGAATATACGCGATAGTTCTAATCACGACAGTACACGACGTTATGTACGGTGCGAAATCAAAGATCATGGTCACGCATTTCCAGAAGCGCTATCGCAAGAATATCGGCATGGCTCGTCGCCTTCGAGGTTCTCGGCAGGGTCATGTCAGCTGCAGTCAGCTTTTCACTTACCACATATGAATAAATGTAGCTTGCCAGAGAACCAATGACCTTTAATCAATGCTAGCTACTACACAACCGTCCACATCTCCGTGCATGGTATCGGCGCCTCGGTACCGCACAATAATTGGGGTGGTTCGTAAAAGGGCAACGCGTACGGCGGGTGCCAGTCAATAATGTGACGCATTCAAGGTTACCTACATGGCGCCTGTTGAATTTGCATAAGCTGAAGCATTTTCTAGCCAATAATAATGGGCATTGGACTACTAATGCCAGCACGATTGGGGGCCGAAAAGGCCTGCATATTAGAAACCGGATGACCTTATTCTTGGTTGTATTTGGGTCTAGTGTGTCGGAAACTAGGGATTGTGATTGATGCAGAGCCTCAAGGTCCGTATTTTAGAAGCTGGATAAATGATCAGAAAATGCCTTGTTACTCTGTACCGGCCTAATTTTCAAGTATCTGACCGCCAGAGCTTTCCAGATCAATATACTACAACTCGAAACTGCTGTTTCCCTCCCACAACTCACAGTAAAATTTTACTTCTGTGCAGACCCTCCCCCAAACACAGTTGAGCACCTCGTACACAGCAAAGAAATAGGTCTACTACAATGTCTGCTACTGAATTGGTAGCAGAGATTTCTGTACTAAACAACGATGTGGTCACACCTAAGCCAGATGTGAATCCGGAGGATGACCAGCAAACCATCACTGTCGTGGTCATGGAGGATACCGAAAGGGAGCTGACCGAGAGTGAAACTTTATCCAAACCGCATCATCAAGACTCGAAGAACGAAGCAGAGGTAAATGAGCCCAAGAATGATTCAAATTGGCAAAGTGAAGCTCGTCTTTACTGTCCTAAAAACGGCCGGCCTCATTCAGTTCTCGTTGATTTTGGTTACGAAGAGTGTCCACGGTGTGCCGAAGACTTGACACAACCTAATTATATCAGCGCAACGAATGTCACCGAAGCAAGCAACGCTGAAGGAAGCGATAGCGAATCAAGAGATCACGAGCAACACACTGACGAAAGAAAGGGGGATCTGAACGAAAATGATGACTCGCCTAAAATTTCCTTCACTGTCGAATACATGGATAGAATTGGCAGCACAGTTACTTCTGAGCCGTGGGTGAAGCCATTCGACCTGCAGGCGGCAAGGGGCGTGATTGGGATACGCAAAGAAAGGGAGCCAATCTTTGAGGTAGTTACGATATTAAGGACGACATACTCTCAAACGAGATCTTGGGAAACCGTAAGCGGTGAAGAACTTCTCAAAAACCCCGCAGTTGGGATCACAGTATGGAGTGGGAAAATGGTGATTAAATCGCCAGAGATCATCGAGGCTATCGCTAAGGTGGTAACCTATTATCCATTCGTGGACTTGGAAGGAGAGACGGTCACCATCAATGAGCCTTACCCCTTGATTGCCCACCACATGGAGCAGCTCGAAAGATACGGCAACAGGACTAAATCTGAGTCGGACACTCCTATCAATAATTCCGAAGATACGTCGGCTTACCTCAACTCGCTTCTGAGCTATGTCAAGGATTCGGTATACAAAGACGATATCAGCGACGAGCTTGCCCGATATGAACAGATGACATGTACTTTCCGTATGCTGTGGTACCTTTTCAAGCCTGGCGACACAGTGTACTGTGAAACCAAAAACAGCTTGGCCGCTTATGTTGTCAGTCATGTCGATGTGGATGAGGGTATTCTGTCCGAATCGACGAGAAAAAGCCCCTACACAATCACTATGTGGAGCCTAGATTTTGATGGCCGGTTCGTTGGGCGATGCACTGAAACAGCAATAATTCCACAGTTCGAGGGAGAGCGAGCCATAACTAGTTTGAAGGTTTTCCCTTGTAAGTATCTAGACAAGCAAGACAAAGGGCAGACACGCCAGAGACTTGAGCAGAATGGGAAGCAGTGGTACGAAAGCATAGTCGGGAGGCAGGTCTACTATTCTGGTAGGCTGGCTGGTTCCAGGAACCAGAGTGTAAGTTGACCTTTGCCTATCACCTCTGGATTAGCTAATGCGGCATAGTATTATGGTCGCGCGTATGTTGATAGTTTCTCTTACTACTCTGAAAACCCCTCTTCCGTCCCAATGATCGGGGAAATCGAGGATATGGGCGCAGGACTGCCTAAGTGCTACTGCGAAGAATGCAGCGGGCAGCGATCCCACCCGCCGCGAGGGTTTCGCTGGGCCACCTACGACGTCCTCGATCCGTTTAAGAACCGAAATCTTGAGACCAATGGGCTCGAAGAGCATCCGAGACACAGGTACCTGCTTTGTAATAGCCGCTTTTGGGGGCTCATGTTAAAAACAAGAACGTGGGGTGAGCATTCGCAGCAAAACTATTATTGGCTCGATTTCTTAGCTAATCTATGACAGCGAGTCTCGATGTAGCAAACTGCAGTACCCCAAAGGCCAACACTCGAGCAATCGAGAATTTAGTCATGCCCGAGGAGAGGAAAACCATGATAAAGGCTCTAGTTCAGAGGTTCACAAAAGACAGCATGAAACATCAAGGTCCGCGACCTTGGTTGGCCGACCATATGGAGAACAAGGGTGAAGGACAGATCTTCTTGCTACATGGTGGCCCCGGGGTAGGAAAGACATTTGTAAGAACAACATGTCCGCTTCCTACGATTCAATATATATGCTAACACCATTTTTGTAGACAGCTGGCAAGTTTTACCTCTCTAATATAAGAGAGCGCTCTGCTAATCCTACTTAGAGTGCATCGCAGAGTATACAGGCAGAGCTCTCCTGTCCTTAACAGGCGGAGATATCGGGACCGACGAAACAAAGGTTGAGGAGAACCTTGCTAAATGGTTCAAATTGGCAGAGACATGGGAGCTGTCATGCTTATAGATGAAGCTGACGTCTACCTCGAAAGACGTGAGTTTGCAGATCTGAAGCGAAACAGCTTAGTATCCGGTAAGTCTATGTCTCCCCTAATAAGAAGCAACGAGACTTCAATTGCGCGCCTAACCGTGAATGGGCTCACAGTCTTTCTGCGATGTACGGAATACTACAGGGGAATTTTATTCCTAACAACGAATCGCGTTGGGACTTTTGACGATGCGTTCATGTCGAGAATCCACGTGGTCATTGCCTACGAAAACTTGCGAGGCAACGATAGAGCCAAAATTTGGAAGCAATTCTTCAACAAGCTAAGCGAAGACCGACAAGATGTGACAGTGACCTCTCGTGCGAAACGATACGTGTTAGAGGACGAGAATATAGCAGAGCTGGGCTGGAATGGACGAGAAATCCGGAACGGTAAGAGCAATCTAATCACCACAAGCAAAACGTGATTGCTTGGACTTAGAGCGTAGTAAAGGTATCAGCTAACTTGTGTGATCGAATGTAGCATTTCAAACGGCCGTGGCCCTCGCAGAGTATCGCTTTCAGCAAAAGACAGACAAAGCGGAAGACGAGGGGGTTTTGGACCAGAGAGACTTCGAGCAGGTGCTTGACATGACATCCCAGTTCAAGGAGTACTTAGTAAATGTTCATGGCGCCACTGCAGATGAGAGAGCGTACAACGAAAGGTCTCGTTTCGCCCCGGAGGAAGAACACACTCGCCATAACAGTTAAGTCTCCAGGTGGGAGATTTGGGGAAAGAGAGTGGGCAACAAATTAAAGGACTGATATAGCATGCCGAAAATTTAACGTAAGAGGACTGTAACGGAGACGCTTTAGACAGCTGTATGTGAAAGCAATTGATACTGCTAAATCTTGATATAAGGGCTTGCATCGTATTTCTTTTCGCCCGCCTTTGCTCAGGCACTGGGAATCAAGGATTAATCCAGCCTATTAAAACTTTTAGGTTTAGCTCCTGATTTCTCTTCTCGTTCAGTTGGAGAAGCTTAGTTCCTTTTTATAACTAGACGCCCTGGGTTATGATCTGGTATATTTGGATATTGTTGATTTACATTGCAGGTGGCAGTGACCCTGTTCCAATATGTAGGTGTAGAGCGAAGCATCCAGCACTTTTTACTTATTCAAACATCGAGAAAGTGACAGATACTTAAGCATTATGCATGAATGTTGTCTTACTGCCTGGATATGGGACCAGCCTAGGTAATCATAACAGGTCTCTAATAGGCAAAATACCGCAGAGAGCTATGCGTATTCAAATTTATTACTACAGATCACGCTACAAGAATGCTTTCAAATTTTGGTTTCAGGAAACTATGTTTGTTTCTAGGATCTAGGAATATCGCTTTCGAACAAAGAGGCGACTACTTTGGCTCACAAATCGCTTCTGCTCGGCCTCATCCGCGTCTCTCGGCCTGTGATCTGTGCGAGGGTGAAGTTCGAATCTATTGGCGAGCCCCTTTACGTCAAATTCGAATATGTTCATCACAATCTCATAATCATCCAACATCTTGCCGGTCGACTCGGTGTAGAATGGAACCCATGAAGGCTTTCGGGTTGCCGCATCTCCTGTATCGCTTGCTGCAGATGATTTTGAGTCTACCAGTGGAGGACCAGGAATTGCAACCCAAGCGTCATTGTACTTCACTCGGCTCCATACTGGGCTGGTAGGTGGCCGAGTATGGATCGCATTTATTAGATAATCGTATGCGTCGTATATCATGGCCACAGGGCGGGCGTACTCGCTGACAATTGGAAGAATAGATTCGAAGTCGGCTATGGAAAAGGATATCAACATCGTATTATCGTCAATTGCCGTAAGGTGTTCTTGCTTTCCATAGGAAGCATCGAGAATAGTAAATCCAAGTAACTCCAGTGCCTCCTCGTGTGGTGGGTCGTAGCTCCAGTCGGCTGCGAAGAGTTCGACCTCGTGAGATACGAAGTCCCTTAAATAACGAACCACTGCAACACTCGAACTTAGCCATAGAAATCCTAAGAATGATTCATGGGTATTTTAAATGGAAACAATATTAAAAAGAATCATACTAAGTGGCGGAGGGGAGCTATTTTGAGAATCACTTACTGCTCAGAACAGCAAGATGCTGGGCAAGACATCGAGATATGACCGTTACGTCCTCGCTTCTGCGATCAAACCTCACCGCTATCTCAGATAACCCGATGCAAACAACCTTGTTAATCTCCGCACTATTGGGAACACTGTCAATAATAGCTGCAAGGTTCTGATCCCTACCGTCTTTTGCCCATACGTCTTGGGAAATCCGTAGAATATCTTTCAACTCGTCCACAGTCACACCAGAGGAAGTATCATGTGCGCCTTGGGGTATGCTGCTCCCCACATATTCCATCACTCTATGTGAAATAAATCAACCATGGCACAAAACGTAGCAGTGAGGGCTTGTACTCATTCGCCTTGGCAATATCAGCCGGGCTCATTGCCGGTAGGCCAAGGAGAGAAATGTCGACGTCTTCCGGTAGATCCGCTTTCTCGAAGCAGTTGAAAGGGGTTGCCAGTCTCTCGGCGCACGGCGGAACGTAAAGGCATCGGCAAGTCTAACAACAAGGCTATCCCTTGATTCTTTCTGTTTCGGGTTGGGACTTCGTAGTAGTGCCTTCTCGTCAGGAGTAAACATCTCCCCTAGGGGATCGGCAAGTAGTGAAATTGTAGACATAATCTCCAAGGTAAGTAACGGTAGTAGTCAAAGTTTGGTGAAACAACTAGTGATGATATATGGTACTTCATATTCCCCCTTCTGTACTTCAACGCCCCCATTGGCCGGTGTCTTATATATGATATATACGTACAGACGTTTAAATATGCTGCACCACAGCTGGGTACCGTGACACTTGTGCGCCCAACAATAGAGAGCAAGCCTGTGTGAAACCAGGCCCGGAGGCCTAACGACCAGGGCGAAGTCCTACCTAATGCCTGAAATGGGCTTCAAATCGTGGCTCCGCTCTTCCACTATTCATCTACGTCTTCTGAAACCTAGATGACTGTTTTCCGACTTTTTTTCTGTAAATTTAGGTTCGTAGTTGATGTTGTCAACCAATTGGGGGGCCTCCGGCTGTCATGTGTATAGATCGTCTTGTCACACGGTATCCTAATCTACAAGGAGTTACCAACGTGCAACTACTGCGATAGGAATGTCACAAAGTATACCATCTTTTCAAAATCGAACATCTCATTGGGACTTTCCAGGACCTTTAGGGCAGGACAATTGTAGACAATCCAAGTAGTGCGTGGCTGAGGCGAATAGAATGTGATAGTTAAAAGCCCGATTTTCTACCTCGAGATAGTATTACCCGACGATCTCCCTTGCTAGTAGGTACAAAACATAGATAAGCACCAGGCGCCGTAGGACATCCCTCGTGTCTTGAAACGGCTGGGATAAGGGATCTCATATGGGTAGTGTAAGCATGTGGCATATCTCAATATCCAACCGCAACCATTTATTTGCGAGCAAACATAATCTACCATAAATACTTAGTAAGGGGAGGTGAAACTAGGTCACGTGGGGAAAAGGGGAAGAAAAAGAAAGCAAAAAAACAAAAGGCCATTATAGTTAGCTATACGAAATTAGAACAACGGCTCTACCCGCTTTCTAGAGCCTCTAACTTAGACTACATTGAGGGCTAGATTGCTTGCACGTGACCTCGAAATCGCCATCTTCCGGTAGTCGTACGTATGCCCCCATTTATGAATCACTAGCTAACCAGGCGCGGTTTCCGACGATAGAGGCTGAAATTCCCTCATTCGGGTTGCCTCAATCTAGCAGAAATCGCCACCATATACAATAGTTGTCTACCTGACATCTTATTCCCGAGGGTCTGGGCCTTCGATCTACCTCCTCACTTAGGCATTCGATAATCGAGAAATATTGCAGGGATCAGTAATCCCTGGCCGTTTCTGGAGTCCACGCCCCTTGGCGCGCTGGACAATATTGCGAGTAGGCTTGAGGACCCACGAAAAAACTCGCTTTTACTTGCGCGAGAGAAGTGCTTTTGTACTATTTTTGCCGGTTGCCGGCAATGAGCTGTCCGTCCTCTGTCCTCGTCGAGACGTTCTAGTACCGGAGCCGAACTTCGAATGCTGTACGAACCTGTAGTTCGGATGCCTCGGTTCAGCTCGTTTGGTCGGGCATCAATAACCTGATAACTACCCAGGAATTAATGTAAGCATGTTCGTGAGATATCGGAGTGTTTGCCCCCTTTCTATATGCAGGGATGCCTTAGGACTATCAGCTCTGGTAATCTAACAGACAACATAGTATAAGCTGAATTAGTATGGTTCCCATTGCGTGATAGGCGTATAATTAAATGCGACCCCAAAATGATAATTCAGGCACCTCATAAGGAACTGCAGGCTGGGCAGATTCCTTTCCCCGGCTTTCGGTATACATCTCACCGAGATTCCCCAGATCAACCACAAATAGAGTGACCCCACAGATGGAGCTGCCCGTGCGGTAACGAGTCCGGGGGACGGTTGTTTCGATCATGTCTCTTATCAACGTTGACGAATATCGAGATGGTTGCTTTTGTGGAAAACAACCCTCCCATTTTGTAATGTGTGTTATGTGTGTCTAAGCGGATTCGTCTCAAGTAAGATCAAAGGAGCAAGTATCAAGAATGCGCCACACGTTTCTCAACATCAGCATATTTGCTCTCTGCATCCCGGAAGCTATTGGAGCCGGCCATCAAATTGACAGGAGAGCAGTGGTCCAAAGATTTAATCCTCGACGCAATGTGAGCTCGCCTACTACGCCGTTACAAGTAGGCAACGGCAACTTCGCCTTCGGGGTCGACATCACGGGGTTGCAAACCTTCAGCCCATTTGCCGCCATGTCAACTTGGGGCTGGCATAATTTCAGCTTACCTACTACCCCTGGCCAGACTTCAGTCGAGGGTGAGATATCAACTCACGCCCTACACGGACCTTGTCCGACTCATGCTCTCAAACAGACTTCGTAGGCTTGGATTGGTGGACTCATGGCCGCCTAGTGAATTACAATCAACCCAATCCTACCCAAAGCGACATCTCGAATTGGTTGATACAAAACCCCCAAAGATTAAATTTAGCTCGAATTGGCTTCTCGTTCAACGGAGAAGAGATAAATGAAGACCAGTTAGAAGATAAGGCACAAGAGCTAGAATTATGGACTGGCAAGATCTCATCTTCGTTTAAGTACAACGGCACTTCCACGTACGTAGAAACATGGGCAGACGCAAGTTCAGACTCAATAGGAATTTCAGTAGAATCAGAACTACTCGCGGAAGGATCTCTAGGATTTTTTCTTCGACTTCCCTCTTCCAACCCGGAATAAGTTCGACGCTCCCTTCGTCGGAGTTCTCAATGCCACGAGTAGTCATAGAACCACCCTGCGTACTCACGAAACGGCTGCGACTATACATCACGATCTGGATGAGACCTCATACGATGTTTCCTTCAACTGGAACTCTCAGGCTGACATTTCCGGACCTGTCAAAGGAACTCACCGTTACTTGCTACAACCATCAGGAACGAAGGATTTTGCCCTGTCAGTGACGTTTGCGCCAGACGCGACGGGAGCTCAGATTCCCAGCTTGACCCAGATCAAGGAGGCGTCTATAAAATGGTGGGGATCGTTCTGGACCTCAGGCGCATTCGTTGATTTGTCCGCGACGACCTCAGCAAAAGCAACCGAGTTGCAGCGAAGGATCATCTTATCTCAGTATCTTACCGCCGTCAACTCAGCATCTACATACCCCCCGCAAGGTACGTTCCCTCTACCACGTCATCCCTATTTCTGAGAAAATGCTCACCAACTGCAACAGAGTCAGGTAAAATCACGCTCCCTACTAGGCGTCGGTCCCTTGAGTAGTTAACGCCGTTTTTCAGGTCTGGTGAACAATGGTTGGTACGGCAAGTTTCATGTAAGCGCAGTGCCCCGGGCCTTAGATCTACCTTCTTTAATGATGTCCCCTAGTTGGAAATGATACTATGGCACTTACTTCACTTCGCGCGCTGGGACAAATACCCCTTGTTATGGCGCAGTCTGCCACATACATACAGCGACTTCCTAAGCTCATCTATAGATCGCGCGCGGCTCCAAGGCTACGAGGGCGCGCGATGGGTAAGATGACGGACCCCATGGGTCGATCCGCTCCGGGCGAGATCAACTCGCTGCTCATCTGGCAACAGCCGCACCCGATGCACTTCGCCGAGACGGAGTACCGCTCGTTCCCCGACGCCGCGACGCTCGAGAAGTGGGACACGATCCTCACCCCGACGGCGGACTTCATGGCCTCGTACGCTTTCTACAACGCGTCGACGGCGTCTACGACCTCGGCCCACCCATGTACCCGGCATCGGAGAACACGAACCCCAACGCCACGGTCAACCCAGCTTTCGAGCTGGCATATTGGCGCTTCGGGCTCGACGTGGCCATCCGCTGGAAGCAGCGGCAGGAGCTCCCCGTACCGCGAAGTGGACTGACGTCCGCGATAAGTTGGCGCCTTTGCCGACCGCGGATGACGCCTTCGCGCTCTACGAGGGCATCCCGGACATGTGGGTGCCGAATTCGACGACCGTCACCGATCACCCGGCGATGTCGGGCATCTTCGGGCTCCTGCCGCCCCCGAGCAGCGGGCCGCCGCTCAATATGACAGTTGTGCGGAATACGGCGAGTAAGATCCGCGATCTCTGGGATCGGACGATTGCTGGGGTTGGGACTTCCCGATGCTCGCCAGTGAGTGAAAATTTTGGCTCCCATAAAGATCCACACTATTGAAACGGTGACATATGACTGATCTCCAATTGTCACAGTGAACTCGCTGCGCCTTGGAGACGTCGACAAGGCGGTCGAGTATCTTTTGGACCCCCTATTCAATTTCGACGACGCTGGGTATCCCGAAGGAGGATCGAGAGTTCCGACTCCTTATTTTCCGGGTTCTAGCTCGTTCTTACTTGCCGTGGCAATGATGGCTGGGGGATGGGATGGGGAGCCTGGCTCGCATTTCCCAGAAGCTTGGAGGGCCAGGGTTGAGGGGTTTGTCCCCGGATTATAGTGTAACAAGGAGCCCGAGTTCGGGTTAGGTCGCTCATGCAAATTCACTATTGAAGAGGTGTCTGAGTCAAGAAATGGTAACAAAAAGTCAATCCCATACCAAAAAGAGCACCGATATTTTTAATTGGATTCTTGAATTGCTTCGTCTTTGTCTTGGGTGATACTTTTCTCTAGCCAAGTTGTGGCTATGAACTTGACTGTAACGAAGAGCAAACCGTGTCTTGGTACATATAGACAGGGTGTAGTAGTGTTAATGTTGCATATAATCCTTGTGAAATAGATACTAGATAAGCAAGAATGACTAAGTCGCAGGGAAGGTTATTCTTTATTCAGTATTTCGAATGGGTTTGCGCACTGTCGCAAGCCATCTCACTGTTGACAATGACGAGGCCAATTATTTTTTCTATGCACCTAAGATATATCAATATAGACATTGAATCTCTGTTGGTGGAGTGGCATTTCACAATATTCTGCCACTATAATCCACCACAGCCCGTCCCTGATGGTCCCTTGCCGAAACGATGACACCATCCCCACGTCTTCGACTGCGTGTCGATTTCTATGTTTTATAGCATGTGGGTAACAGCTTTCAGAGTAGTATTTCTCCATGTTTTCGCCTTCGAAACCTAACGTTGCTAGCTTCTTGAGCCTCTTCGTCTCCTTGGCCTTCTCGGCGGCTTTCTGCTCGTTCGCGAGCTTCTCGACTAGACCGAATTCGGCTTTCTCGTAGCCAGCAGGGGGATCGTCGTCCTTGTCTAGATCGATCTCGCCCAACAGCAATACGTTCTCGCCTCTTACGAGAAAGATGCCATGGGTCTTGTCGGCATATAGCCCTTTGGGACGAGGGTCTTCGGGGTCGGAGGTGGCGGCGAATACGCGCTCGATAGTGGATTGGAGAACCAAGTTTGCTACGTTTCAAGGAAATGCGTGAGTTCAGGGGCCCGTGCAGCGCAGGCAGACAAAGAGGGCGAAGACATACCGAACTGGTCCCAGCTGCGAAGGATGCCTATTAACTTCCTGCCGTCGCGGAGGACGAGCAAGAGCTTCTCTAAGGTGGCGGTCAACGGTCAACCATGTCTACTCGGCGCTGGTCCGCTGGCTGGTGGTCTTACTATCGGTGAGGTCCAACAGCTGGGCGGCGGTGGTGAACATCTGGGGGGGCAGCTGCTGGGCCTGTGGCGGGGGGGAGGGCCGGAGGGGCTCATCATGGCGCCGGGATGAGGGCCGCCTGGCTGCGGCGGCGGCGGCGGCGGGTCGTGGATGTTGAGATGCTCCATAATACCATATCATTGGGTCGGAGTCGGGGCGTTGTTCGGATAAAGGATCACCGACCGTCCATGGAGGAGGTGTTTACGGAGCGTGGATGTGAGGCTCTTGCTGTTGCGACATGGAACCTTGGAAGTCGGGCGTAACCTACTTTGTCTTGTTGCTTATTGTTATTGACTGATGTCACTACCCAGGTAGGCTAGACTAGCCCCCGAGAGAGAAATCTTAATGCGCCATGTGGCACGTGCGCTACTAGCGCTGCTGCAAGGTACAGTATAACTAATCTTACAGATAAGTAGACAGAGCGTTTGCTCACTTACCAATGATATCAAGCAACAAACACTCGTTCCTTCGTCGCTTGGACTTCAATTGTAACAAAGCTCTATCAAACTGACACATTTGCATAATTAGATGCCTGTTTACTCACAGAAGCCAACCTCCCAGTGACTTATGAACAATGAGAAAGCAGCAACTAGCGCAATCTACCGCAACTACCTACAGTACACGGGTAAATCATGCTGAGTTGGGCAGCACGAGCAAGAATCAATATGATACAAGGAGAAGGAGGCAATCACAACTTCTCCATTCTCTACACTCAATAACAGCAAATCATGGCTCGGCAAGTTGAAGTTACATGACACGTTGCCCAGATGCATATCCATCCCACGTTCTCAGGTTTCAGATGTCTCTCCTAACTAACCAGGTCTTCCTGTGTTGTGGGGGTGTTGACTCCTTTCGTCAATAGGTAGGGTAGTCAATGGCTGGCAAATGTCGTCTACTAAAATAAAGCCATGTTGCTATTGTATACTAACTACTAGGAAAAGAACATTCTGATAAAATTAAAGACATTAAAAAAATTTAAAATAAAATATAAAATAAAAGAAAAAGGTATCCAAGTATTGAATCAAACCGACGTCGAGCGCATGCGCCTTTGGAACGAGTGTCCCACATTACCCCACAGAAGCCAGTTACAGGTTTGGACCACAGACTGCACATACCATCCATACCTACCTTTCAGGCCGATACGGAATAATCAATCGCTTATCTTCACTTACATAATTCCTCCTCGCTTCTTCATCCTGTTCGGACATTGCCTAGTTTGATGGACGTGGTACTCCGAAAGATGGGATTCAGTGACCCAACCACGTGGGTCGATTGTGTGTTGTTCCCGGCGCCCGACTATCCGTGCCCTTATGAAGTTGGCAACTGTTTCAGCAAGCCTACCTGGGCAAGACAAGGGCGTCGCTCTACAACTGTGACCGCTGACCTTGCCTAGCATTCGTATCACGTTGTGCTAGTCCTTGCAGACGAGGTTGGTTATCTAGGTTCTCGGGCCATACCACACCCGTAGTTGTATGAAAGTGCCCGTTCGACGGAAGCTATCGTCGTGGTTCCCCCTCCCAAGGACATGTTTAGCTCTCTCCCCAAATATGTTTGGCCTCGAAGAAACGTCGTTGATCAGTACATTCTGCCTAATTTGAAGACTATCTCGCAAGTTTATTTCTGTCTTGCTGATCAGGAGATCTAGAAACGAAGCTCCAGCTATAGGAGCAGGCCGTATTGCCTCCAAAAACACCACATTATAGTCTTACAGTAGCATAGATCACGGAGTAGATCCGCGCTTTGCTGCTTTTATCTCCTCGACAAGTGTAAGAACAAGGTGCCTCGCTAGAACCCGGATCCTCTCCCAGTCTACCTGGGTCGTTCTAATGCGGCTCGTTCCCCCACTTTCTTGGCTCATGTCACCTCTCGATTCTGTGCCCTGGGCGCATTTCGCTATGGTGTTTCCGGCTGTAGATCACACACATCTCCACCCAGGAGATACCAGGTCAAATAAGAAAATCGGATGGTCAACCTGGGCTTATTTGCTAACCCTGTCCAACGGCTTGCTGGCTGCATACCCCAGCTCCCTGGGTTGCTGGCTACCAAGCTTTTGGTTGGACACGATCCAATTTTAGGCCTTCAAACGTGCTCTACAGCTCTTCAAACGTGAATGCATGATCTCCCGCCCCAAGACTTTGCTACCCTGCTGTTTAAGTGAACAAGTAGGACGTGATGGGGTTAACAGCGGTCCATATTGTTGATTATCATATTGACTATAGACATCACTACCTTTCTCACCCTTGCCCGCTCCATCTCATCCTTCCATTCCTCTAGCCTCACCTACGAACTTTCAGACGACCGTGAACACGTATCAACACAGACTATGGATTCATGAGGATGCAGCAGAGCTGGCTCCTGTGTTGTTCCCTTTTAATAGTGGCGGCCACTAGAGAGGCTTTGGCCTATAACCATGGTACCGAATCTAGCATCGAGGTAGCATCTTCCGTGCTTAGGCAAAACCCACGAGCTAGGGTTTATATCACATGAAGTGGTGGTCTCCGAGACTATCGAGCAGAAAACCGTGTTCGAGAGACTTTTGGACCGGACGACCTATCCAACAATCGTTCCGGTGGAAAGGGAAGCACCGGCACTGCGAACACCTTGGCCGACGGCAATATCGTCATTTCGAAAGCGGCAGGACGACGGTCAAATCCAAGCACTCTCAGCTCAGCTTCAATCACTTTCACAATCGGCTACTCAAGCAATATCCTCCGTCTTCGAGCGCTTCCTCGATATTGAGCCAAATGTCCCAATCTGCTCAATCTGTACGGCAATCCGCAGATCAAATTCGACAGTCTGCAGACCAAGCTGCACAATCGGCTGACCAGGCGAGCCGGCAGCTGTCCCAGACAGAGTCTTCGGCATCAAGTGCCGTGTCTGCAGCTAACGCACGTGCTAGCGATCAGATATCACAGTCGTTAGTTAGCATGAGCTCTCGGATCTCTGCTAACCTAGCCAGTGCCCAGAGCAGCGCTAGCAATGCTATAAGCTCAGCACGGGTTGCAGCTAGCCAGTTTGCAGCAAGTAGAATTCAGGCAGCTCAGGCGGCCGGAAGTGGCGTGGGTGTATGTCAACTTGTTCTGAATTCTAGAAGTGACACACTGACCTTACAATCTATAGAGTGATATAAACTCGCCAGTGGGACAAGCACGGTCAAATTCTGTGTCCACTTCCACTCTTGCGATTGTCATCACAGTATCTATCGTTGGAACTGCGATACTGAGCACACTTTCTACTTGCTTGTTGCTTAGGTACAGACGTAAGAAGAAGTCAACACGCGGAGAAAAGGCTCTAGCAAGCAATGAAGAAACCCGCGAACAGCCTGTCGCTGTTCGTGATTCACCAAGCCCACGTTTCCCTCGTTTCAGGTCCACAATGGATGACTTCAAGCTGCCGAGCCTAAGTCCCTTGATGCGATCTAAGAAAGCCAAACGTGAAGCACGCGATAATAGCAGCTCTGCTGCTAGCGGCTATAGCGATCAGGAAGAGACTATAAGTCTGACGCAAGATGCAAGTGATATGGACGGCGCGCAACCATTTCGACTACAAAAGGATAATGGCGTTAGTAGCGCAACTACCGTACGTCTCATCCGAGTTGGCAGCGAGAAGAGCAAAGCGAGATCTTCTATGGATATACAGCAACAAACTAGAACAGAATCTATACCACCTCTACCTATGGTAGCCGTACGGTATCCATCTTTGAAAAGGACTCTTGTCTCTCCACAAAACGAACCAACTATGCAGTCCCATTACCGACTGACCCTATTATCACTCACCGAAAAGTGCAGAGCCACCCCCTCAAGAGCGACGTGTAAGCGCTCGTTCACCGCTTACCTTTGATCCAGAGATACCTGGAAGGCGTCCATCGGTGCGCTTAACAGCAACGGATCCAAACCGTTTCAGATTTCGAGACAGCAGCGACCTTGAGTCTGGTGAACCAACGCCCACCAAAGACAGAAGGCCAGCATCAAACAACAACACTCTAAGCCTACGTACGCCACGACCATCATTTACGCCTGGGCGAGCGAGCCGCGGCGATTTCAACAGAACAATGCCCTTGGGACAGCCTAAGAACGGCAAAGGGACGTTTGCCACGTTCCCTAGGGTACGCAACGATCTAGACAGGGGAAGCATAATGAGCCGCGGCAGACCTAGCCTCAACGACCGTGCTGCCAGGGCGGCATGCGAGTAACAGGATATGATGGGATCGGGCGGATCCGTTCGACAGGTAGCCAGTCAAGGGCTCTGGCTCGCTCTTAGAGAAGCTAGATATTAGATGATATACACATTGGGAGTCAGGCGAGAGTGTCGGGTAGACTGTGCTTGGATATACATGGCGGGAATCGGGAAGGCGAAAGGAGGGAAAAAGGGCCGACGTCAATGGGGTAACATGGGACATGGGACATGGGTCTTTTTGGTAATTTCTTAGGATTTGGTCTCATGTATAACCTAACATACATACCTTCTAATTCTAGTCAATTTTCATTGTTCTAACTTTGTAATAGCTATCTCTGCTTTGTCACCGTTGGACAGGGTAGCTAGCTTTGACGTTAGCTGCTGACGTGACAAGTACGAGCCATATATCCTTACATTACCAACACACGTGATGACAAAGAAGAGATGCTTAGGCTGCTGCTGATCGTGCAGAAGAAGCACATGAGTAAAGATCAGGTGGACACTTGGGCATCAGAGACTAGGGTAAATTAAAGCCAGACACACATACACTCACACATACGTCTGGATCGTACATGCAGATGTATGTATGTGTAAGACATCGGACGAAATGAAAATGAACACCTATATGGGCACGAGGTCACCACTAATTGTTTGCTTTCCCCGAGTTCCCTTAGTTTTCCCGGTAAGACATGAGCTAAATCGTCCTTCTGAAACATAGGCTACGTCTCGTGACATTCTAGAAGGACCTATTATTCTTCTGGAGGTGACACTGACATATCCATGTCTTTCATGTAAGCAAACCAAGAGTAGTACTGTTCTGGAAGCGTGACACGGATATCCGCTACGTCTTGTAAGCAAATCAATAATGGTGAGTTTAGATGCCTGGACTCGCGCGTGGGGTCCAGATTGTCTCCGTGAGTGAAACCTGCTTGCTAGTCTGACATGTAACAAGTTACAGATGGGGGTTATCACGTTCATTTACACGTCACTACTCAATACAGCGCGAAGGGTGTAGGCGCTCTTCATGTATTGCGGCCTCTTTTTGTCTTAGGATGTCTACGCCTCGTCTCTTCTAAAGGAGACTATCGAAAGGCTCGCCGTGCGTTTACTCTATGCTGCATCTCGCCGTCATTGTGTGCGGAATCCGCAGGTGCTTTGATGTTCACACAACAGATCGATGCCCGAGAATGTACCTCATCTCTCTCTCTCTCTCTCTCTCTCTCTCTCTCTCTCTCTCTGTCGGGAGCTTGCAGGTCTCTTCCATGCGTCTTCATTAGTAGTGAGGAGCTTTCTTGAGCTGGCTCACTAGCTCGGCCTTCAGTTTCTACGATGGTTTGCCAACAACGCCCGAGTTATGCAAATATGCCTCTACCGTTTTCTCTCAAGATGAAAGTGCAAGTACAAATGAGAAAGAAAAGGAAACAAGACGCGCTTCCACACCCCATACTCGCCAAATCAGGGTTGGTTTCAGCTTGGTTTTCTTCCCGTCAAGACTGAAAAGTGTGGCCGTTATGAATTATGGATGCGTCGGGGAAAATCGTGAATAGGAAAGCTCCGTAACCCAGATCTATGCAGTCGTTTGTATCGAGTCGTCTGAGCTGGCCGTGAGGCTAGGAAAGGTGTTCATCGCCTTGTATACCAGACGCCCTCCCCATGCACCATCTAAGTAGGATCCAATGTCGGCCTCTATAATCTACGTCCGATGAATGGTAGAGTTTCGAGGGCCTGTAGAAGCTCTGGCCGATTTGAAAGAGCTTCCTTAGCCTGGGAATAGGAACCACTGTCGCTCTCTCTTGTGTCTCTCAGGCCATTCATCTTCTTCTCGTAGCACCGTAGCTTGGTAGAAACGATATAATGATTTCGGTGCCTCCTTGGATACCTTTTTAGGTGGACGTGAATCTAGGATGTCGCCTAGATCGTAGTCGATTTGGATAGCAATGCCGGCCTCTTCCCACGCCTCACGCTCGGCGGCTTGCATGCAGTCTTCATCCGTCTCCCATCCGCCTTTGGGCAAAACCCCTTTCCGTCTTGTCGACTGGATCAGAAGGACGTACATTCTGTCCTGGTCAGGGGCACGACCCCAGCAACTAGACGCTCGCCTTTAGCGTTATAGCCTGCCAAGAAATTAGTTCGTTCGCAGAGTAGGCGAGACCTCAATGTAACTCTCCGCATATCGGCGCAACAACTCTCTCATGAATTCGGAGTGACGACTTAGAATAGACTTACGCTGCATGCTCCTTCCAGTCCGAGACTCCATAGAACGACTAGTAGAACTGGACGCCATTTTCGAATAGTGGGCAACACAGCCAAGAGTAATTTGAAGATCCACGAGTTAAGAGAGAGTGCTGGTAACAGTAGAGGGAGCGCTGATGGAGTTGTCTCCGACCAGAGTCAGCTGGAAAGAAAATGCTTCACGGTATCCTATTCAGCAGCATGTTTATAGGTGATGAGGAAACTGATGATATGCAGGCGTTGGTGGTGGAGCGCCAGGCGTGGTGGCTTGATTTGCGTGTTGCTCAAGGTTTAAAGCTTGCGACGAAAGCACAGCACCGAGGCAGGCGGTTTGGGCAATTGAGGACGAAAAAAAAGTTGTGTATACAAGTCGAGCTCTTAGAGGTACATATAAAGCTCAAGACCCATAGTAGAATGTTCCGCGAATCCTACCAGTTACTTCCTGAGATCACGGGGTATCCGGAAATCCCATGCATCGATGGATATGGTTGGTTTGGTAGTCCACTTGGTTGCAGGCTGACTGGTTTTGTCGAGGTTTCGGTAACTGGGGCGCGCGGGAGCCACGGGACACTATTACGGGATCGTTAAAAAAAAAAGCTCTCCCTAGTAAAGCGAGACCAAAGCGAGCGCTAAAGAAAAAGGTAGGGAAAGGGCCAAGGACTGGTTCAATGGTGCTATATAAGGTCGGGAGACGCCGATGAGAAAAAGTTTTGTGACAAGCCAAGAGTGAGAGCGGGATCATGTATTTTTGGCGGGACCATCAAGCAACAGTGCTGCGACGGCTGGATGGCTTGCACCATCCACCATGCTCACAAATTGGATATAGCAACAAGCAGTGTATTGAGGGGCCATCGGAGGACAAGCGGAAAACACAATTGACCGAGTAAATACAGCAAGGATGATCTCCTAACAACCATACCAACCCGAGATGGGACAAGCTAGGTACCTGGACAGTACCGGTCACTGGCCTTCGTTGGCGGTCTGGTCCGGCCTCCCTAGGGAGCCGCAGCGTCGGCCAGGAAGGAAGGGGACAACGAACACCGAGCTACAGGGCAGCTCTGGCGGCAAGGGGAAGAAAAGAGATCAACAGAAGACAGAGAGGAAAGCGGTGGGGATATGTCGGTGTATGGTGCAGCACAGTACTTACTGTAAACAGCGTCCAAGGAAATAACAAGTGATATAATATGTTGGAAGCCTCACCAAGCTATCGGTTGTTGTGCTATGATATGTCCAAGCAGACAACGGAGGACGATTTGGTCGTTAACAGTCCTCTCGTAATAAAGGCAGACAAAGCGGGATGCAGAGCATCTTATGAGATGAGACGAGACGTGTTTGTGTTCAGAGGCATCGGGGGGTGAAAGGCTGCAGCAACGGCGGTGTTACTGATTCAGAGTTAAGGCCGAGCCAGAATGGATTGCTTTTAGCATTTTGCTAATGTCAGGCCCGGGACAACTGGGCGTTGTGTCATGATTCAGGAACCAGGGGGTCAAGACGAAGTGAATAATAGCACAATAGCACGAGGAGCGGCAGAAAAGGTGGAATGCCGTCAATCTACTACCGGGCTGGCTAGACTAGGTACCTACCTTAGATTTCGTCCCAGGTACCATAAAAAGCATTAACTGCTACATCAGTCCATGGTATTGCAGGGTACGTGAATGAGGGCTAGCTAGAAGGAAAAAAATTGGCACTTATATGATTGCCCAAGTGAGGCCCCTCATAAGTGCCCCTCGTTACCTATTCCATTGCCCTCGCCTATTTGGTATCGCTTAGTTGTGCTCCTTTTTACCTAAATAGGTATAGGTTTCCATCCAGGTAGAGTACACTAGCACTATTTTAGTACTAATCACCACTAGGAGCGCTAGCATAGGCTATAGCAACAGTGCTTAGCTCTAACTAATACACTGCTATACCTTGTCTCCTATACCTCTGGGCTTCTGCTGCTCGTGCCTACTGTGGTTGAAGCAGGTGTAGGTACTCGTGAGGTACTTTCTGATCAGATGGTGCCCACTCGGAATACTATATCCCACACAAACTTCCTCAAAGCTTCAGAACTGGAACTACAAAACTGCTCCAATCTTGACACGGCACATACACAAGGACATAAGAATGCAGAGGCTATATCGCAAAAGATACAAGTTCAACCATACCTATCTATACGTAGCTTCGAAGACATAGGCAAAGTACCTGGGGTAGGTAGGTATGCCCTAGATACATATATGAACATGCTTGATATAACTGAACCTACGGGTTTTTAACGGATCACCCAGCTGCATGTGTAGCACCTCATCGAATATAGATTGTTACCTATTTCTATTATTACGAAGTGGGTTACGCGGCGTGGTGGTCGACACGGGACGTGGACCAGATGCACGTCACTAGCCTTGGTCAACGGTTGTCCAAGATCGAATTCTAGAAACCCAATCAGCGTTTGTCAAATGCTGTTGGGTGCAGATTCATGTGGTTCGGTTTGGCTATGCTATTTCAGTCTAATCTTCAATCATCTAGAACCGAAACAAGGCCCATCTTCCTGGGCTTAGTTTGCGGAGGAAGAAGGTTTTTGTTAGGCAATGAAATCTGCAACTCGGTAGTAAACCGTTTGCTTGAATCTACTTGTGCGTCATATTCCTATTAGTGTAAATTGGTTGAAGCACGTACGTAGTATGGATAGCTGTATTGAGTTCTAGCTCTTTGTGCTTATCAATCTACCTACCTATTGTTTTCCCTAAATAGAAATAATACTTAGGCCACCATTTTTTTTGGCTAGATAAGTCCACGAGACAATATTCCTTTTCTGTATTGATCTGAATACAGTATCGAGACTGTCTGCGGAATGTGTGGGGGTCTGGTCAGCACAGGCAGTCCAAAATAGATGCCTGTAGTGACAGAGGCTGTGTAAGTAAACTTAAAGCACCTACTAACCAATTTTCCTACTCAACAATTCTAGTAGTTCTACATGGTGCAACGTGATAGAATTACTTAAATGGCCATTAATAGAGGCCTGGCTCTGCTATTCATCTCTACCTACTACCTCGCGTACATAGGTATGTGCTGGCTGTAGGTATTACAATAGGTAGAGTTGGTGTGTAAGTCGATGGAGGGGTGGTATTTAGGTACCTACCTATACTGGACAGCTGTCACTGGCAACTGCACGTGGATGAGTTGCGCATAAGTCGTAAGTGATGTGTAAGGCTTGTCACGCACTCACTGCCTTGCTTGCCACCTACCTGTTCTGCCCAATACATTTCACCATCGTGGACCTTGTCGCCACAAGAACTTCCAAGGTCTGTCGTCGAAATCACGCACACATATCCGAGTCGATGAGTCGTCTCGCCTCACCGCCTAGGAGGTAGGTAGGTAGCATTATCATCCGTCTCTTTCTGCATGTCGGCGCAGGCGCAGATGTCCTCGACTGCTACCATCGTGCAGTAAGCCTAGGTAGTATTATATACTGCTACTCTAGGGCTGTTACGCTTCAAGCCAACGACTTGGAGTTCTAGTACTCGAAACTTATTATACCCATTCGTTCAAGAAGGATTACAGATCCGGTATCTCACGCTGACCGGGATCAGACCGGGCCATCAGCCTCCCTTCCCTTCCCTTCCCTTCGCTTTCCTGGTTGGGCCGTTCCAAGTGCGTATAGCCGTCTGGCTCTGACTCGACCTTGACAGCCGCCTCAGCCTCCGACTTGCTCGATAGATACCCCGCGCATTTTTCCCTAGGACCGACTCCACCAGATATACCAGCAAGCAGCATTTACCACCAGCAAACACCAACAACACAACACCTGCAACTCCGCAACCACTTCTAACAGACTGCGTTTTCCTCTGCTCGCAGCTCTCGCGAGTGCCGTCACCATGCAGGCCATCCTGAAGATGCATCTCAGGATGTCTTCTCGTACATCACACCGATGGGTATGTCAGCTCCACTACCGCAAACCTAAGTCTCCCGTCCGCCCGCCCACCCGCCGGTGATACTCTCACCACTATCCCGATACCTGCGTTATTCACCCAATCCATCACCACACACCGCATCCAATGAATTGAGCTCGTGCATCATCGCGGTCCTGCTGTTGGCCGGCTGTCCTGCACATGAACTTATGGGGAAGTCTCTCGTCCTACGCTTTTTATGTCATATCGACAGCCACATCCAACCAACTGACGCGATCCTTCTGCATCGGTCCGTCAGCTTCATGCTTGATGCTAGGCCACCTTAAACTAGTCTACGATCCTCATCTGTGCTTTTTTTGAACCATCGTGTCGCCAAGTTTGCGAACAGATCCTGCATTGCACTTGCTTTTCTTGCTCCTTGCCCTACACTTCGTGTCGCACCATCATGCCACGCCCTTCTATCGTTTTGTCTTCAATCCGATGGCTTCATGGTAGAGGTAGGACATGAGGAGCTACATGTTCTGCTATGCAGTGTGCAAGTGGAGGCTCAGATCTGCCAAGACAATACAACCTCGTTACCCCGTGGCATAGGTCGTTTACCTTAGATAGATCCGTGGGTTGACTTGGGCAATACTTATTCTAACTACCTGGTATTGCAGGCTACATGTCATCGTCTACATGCGGCTACTGCCGTCGCAGTGGGAACGGTCAGTCACAGAATCGTGTGTGCACCTAGTTCCGTTCATGTACAACCTGGGGTTACTGTCGTGGTGCCTCGGGTGCTTCAACCCATCACGGCCGCAGCAACTGGTTTTGCCCCGTCGATGATGGGAGACAAATGGGCTTCCGAGCCTGTGCGAGCATCAGTTAATGGACTCGCCCGAACTCGCCATCTGGCAGCTTGGCAGCCAGCATTTGAGCCTATCTGACATACCCGCCTACTTCAGGACGATCCTATTACACTCGGTCGCTCTCCATGAGTCCAGAATGTTACCAGGCTCTGGTTGATCGGAGTTGGAGACGATCAGGCAACCTCCTGTACCGGCCGAATCAACGGATGCCTGCTGTCCTCACTACACTCTTCGCGTAGACTCTGCCCGCATCCGACCTACCAGAGATCAACGACAGGCCATCAATCGCTTCAACAAACATGTTATGGGCGATACCTAGTATGCATTCCGTAGTCTTTCATCTCCGTTTTGGCAAAACTCGCGCCCGCACGTTCCTGGGCCCCACGAGTCCAATGGTGAGTATAAGCGGTGATTTCTACGCTTGGTTGTTATAGCGCTAAAGAAGCCGCTCGTCGGTATCCCAAATCACGCGAACAGGCGCATAAGCGGGACACCGAATTCCACTTGACGGAAAGGATCCATGAGAGCGAGAGCCAATCATTAAAGCAGCCCCCTGAGCCTGCCCATTCATTCGATGTCACGTTAGAGTTAGATGATTTTACGGAAGAAAAATATGCAGTTTACGAGAATTACCGTATGGTTCACAAAGAACCCAGTTCCGAAATATTCGGGATGGGTTTGCGAAGTTTCTCTGCAATTCACCCCTGAGGCGGGGCATTGTCACGACGTCGAATGGACACGAGAAACGTCTTGGCTCTTACCATCAATGTTACCGGCTCGACGGACAATTAGTCGCAATAGGTGTTCTCGACCTTCTTCCGCACGCCGTCAGTGCCGTCTACTTTCTATACCATGAATCAATACACTGCTGGAGCCCTGGTAAACTAGGGGCCTGCGAGAGATCGCGCTTGCTATAGAGGGAGAGTATCGTTGGTGGTATCCCGGCTTTTATATACATACGTGTCCAAAAATGCGATACAAGATGGACTATTCACCTCAGCAGATCCTCAATCGAACAGGATGGAGTGGGTAGAGGTATCAATGAAATTCTAGCAAAATTCGATAGTCACGGATATCTGAATTTCTCAAGTGCCGGCGATGACCAAGTGGGTAATGCGAGGCAGGATCAAGATGCAGCCATGGATGACGAGGGTAACCCAAACGATGCAGAGAGCGACAGTGACAGCGCTGGAGGCTACACCTCGCTTCTTGAAAGCAACATGCCCGGCCTTCCACCAATGGAAGATTTATATTCATATGACTATGACAAAGTTCCGGTACGCCTCAGGGCAGGCATTTACACTGCAGTCGACGTATTCCAGTGGCAAATGAGAACTACGATATCCGAGTTGACAATGGCCCAAGAGGTCAAGTGGCGCAAATGGCAGCAGCCATCGGCTTGATCTCATGCCGCAGCTTTGTCTAGACATTCGGGTAGCTAGTCGGTGCTACCTAACGACTACGTGATTCCAAACATTCATGGGAAGCGGATATGGGTAGTGTTTCATTCCATGTTGACCTTATATAGGCGCACCGCCAATCAGTTTTCCTCTCATGTCTACATATGTCATCCCGCATCTACACCACTGTTTAAGATGGCTTGATAACACTAAATCAGGGGATTCATTCTCGAATTACTATTGCTAAATCTAGAAACAGCCTAAAGACCCCAGGTTGTGATATTCTATGCGTATGATACATAGGAAACGCTAAACGTAGTAACATGGGACTGAGAGCATTTTCAATATAGGTGAAATAACAAACCCGTATCTTTCCGTCTTCACGATTTCACAACCTTTCTTCGACGCATTGATAATGGAGTGGGTCACAGGTACCTTGGTAGAGAGCTCACTCGTAATTTCGGACCAGACGGATGCTTGGACGTGACGGCCACTATCGTTTGTGAAGCGTGTTTTGTACTGTGTAGTTGGGAAATTAGTCACTCGTCCATATCACATCACTTTCTTCGCTGGCTTCTGATCACATGGGGGGAAAGGGGATTAGTGTGTGAAATATGGACGGCGATGATATCGACTACGGGAATGTAAAAGCGAAGAGGAAGTGGAGCTACATGCTGTTTGTGGTAGGACTCACTTTTGATATTCCGCTTCAGATCCGTAGAACCGAATAAATTTGCCCTGTGACTTCAAGTTAGCGTCTGTTCTGTGGCGATCGGGCCAAGCGCGTGAATAAACCAACGACGAGGGAAATGCTATAGGTACATAGTCGCTTGTGGGAACGAGTTGGGGGAGAAGGGGGCGAGACAAAAAGGGGGGCCTTACATTCTCGCTCTCCGTCGTCCGCCCGGCCGCTATCAAGGACCGGGCACCGTTCTCTGCCGTCTTTGCTAGGACTGCTTGAAACACGAATATGAACACGACGAAGATGCGGCTGCTCTCCGTGTAGTTCCGTGCGAGCGCCGTCCGTACTATGCCTGGGCAGGTAGTGTTGATGATCACGTCGGGGCTAGGGAGAGAGAACTTGGGGTAAGCTTTGTTTTCTTCGTCTTGGAGTTTTGACATAGGCACATACGACCGCCTCTCCTCTGCCAGCTTGGCGAGCTCGTTGGCCGCGTACTGCACCATCAGCTTGGTGGCGCCGTACATGACGTTCGGGTCCTTGGGCCAGTTCTTCGGGTCGCGGTAGTGCTTTAGTACGCCGCCGTCCTTGGCGATGTAGCCTTCCAGGCTGCCGTGTCGACGTCCAAGTGCGAGCTGGAGCCGACGATGGTGATGTGCGCGGGTGAAAACCGGTGGGCGCGCTCGGTTTTCATCCATGGAAGGAGTAGAAGGGCGAGCAGCGTGGTGCTGAGGACGTTGACTTGTATGTTCTGATCCTGTTGTTGGGTGCGGTTTTGTTAGCTGGTTGATACCTCGTAATATTATCTCTCAATATGCTTCTATTTCCTCCTTAGGTTCATGCTTTGCTGAACATGGAGCACTGATGAAGTAAACATCCCAGGGCAAATGGGGGGAGTCGAAATAGTAGTACTCACCATCCTTCATCCACTGCCTTATACTCAATGCCAATGACACCGGCATTCAACAGCACGAAATCGAGACCTCCATTTCCAGCTCGGACCTTCTTTACCTCCTCAACTAGCGCAAGTACCGAGTCGTAGCGTACATATTAAGCTCGAGAATGCGGACGACGCCCTTGCTGCGGCCACGGTCTCTTTCTCCAGCGTCGCGAGTGCTTGCTCCGCGGCTTTGGATTTCGGCTCGTGATTATCACCTCGGAGGCGCCCAAGTTCACGAGGTGGGCAGCAGCAGCGAGCCCTAAACCACTCGTCCGCCGTCACGAGGGCGCTGTCCCTTGAAGCTGTCCGGCGGCGGAAGTGCGATCGGGAACCATTTCATGTAGATCTGATAGAGGCTACTGGAGATCGTCATTTTGTCGTTGGTCCTTGGGTTCTCTAATCAGGAAGAAAAAGCAATATCAGATTATACTGTAGACATCCAGCTAGTTGTTCAGCGATGGGCACAGATTCGACGTCGAGCTTGAGACATTGTGAGATATTCTTTGTCTTTCTCCCTCAACTCTTATACCACCAAGCGTAAGATAGAACATCGCACCCTCGGACTCGTCCGCAGTTCGTCCTCTGCGATGCCCTCATGATGGCTTACAAAACTCACTCGCCAAGGGGGCATGGTTAGGGGGTTGAATTGTCAACTAAGTCCAAGCAGCGTACTTTCACGCAGAACAAAAGTCCATCAGGTACGAATTAGGTTACCGGTAGCTATTTTCATATCATTCGAGCACTGTCCCTCGTGGCCGTCCGGCGACTTTTCTATGATTTTGAAGAGAGTCGGGAGCGTTGTTATGCCGTACTTTGTCTCCGGACCACGATGGACATATCGCTGACAGCACGGACCAAGCCGGAGACTTCACAGGGGAACTTTCACCCGCAATAATAGGACCGTATTTAGATACGAACGATTCCTTGGCTTCGACTAGGTATTCATTTGGTGTTTGTCTGCGGTAAATGATAACGTATACATTAAATAGCTTAGTTAAAGTGGTTGTTGCTTATTTTCTCCTTTTTACTGTGCAGGACTTCTACGGAGGTCTGGGCCAAAATTGACTTAGGTGGTGGGTTAGCTCTCTCGGGAGGGGGATGATGAGCAGCCCCAAGCACATTGCCCCACCAATGAGCTTCAGCCACAATGAATTTCAGCAATCAATCGCCTTCATAGAGCTCAGCTCAAAAAAGTCTCCCGCCAACCCACGTCGGGTCTCGAAAGACGAGCTTGCTGGGCAAGCGACACTAAGTATACTGTAAATACAATATTGTTGCTAAAATAAGAAAGATTTCGGCAAAAGACATAAACAAGAAAAGCAAACTCGATTGTTTCCCCACACACTACTAGTACACATTCCTCGACCAATTCTTCAGCGCGAACGCCATCCCCACCATGGCGACAACGTCGCAGCACCTGCTGCTCTCGCCGCCGAGCTCGCCTACCTCCACAGCACACTCAGCCTGACGCCGCCGCTCCGGCCAGATGGGAGGACGGCGACGCAGTTCCGCCCGCTGACCGCCGAGACGGGGATCCTGCGGGACGAACGGCGCGCGCGCGTGTGCTTCGCCGACGGGACGAGGCCGTCGTGGGCGTGAAGGCGGAAGTCGAGAAGACCGTGAACAGGCCTACGAGCGAAGATCCATCTTCGCGACAGCCGAGGCAGCGGAGGCGGAAGCAACAGCTAAAGATCAGGAGACGACAAAGGAGAAGAAGAAGAGGAAGATGACGAGGACGAAGCCGAAGATGGGGAGGTTGAACCCGTGGCGAAGACGACTGGCTCGAACATCCGTGGAGATCCCGGGGTATCGCGACGACGACAGCGGCACTGTATTCTCGCGACTATGCTGAGCGAGGCATTGCTCGCCGACGGCGAATTGACCAAGAAACTTTGGATCAACCGCCGGTTTCACTGGAAGTTATACTGGACGTGAGTTCGCGAAAGCGCCCTGCCCATTCACATCATTTGAGAAACATAGTTTGTTCTAAATATAGTATTCATACAGATCATACTCATCTCCCCACCCTCTCCTACCCCCTCCCACTCCTCAGTCTAACGAGCACCTGGCCCTCCTCGCCACGCGGCTCCCGCGCTTAAGGTCCGAGGGCGACGAGGACCCATGTTCGACGACGACTGGCCGCGTCGCAATTCGTCTACTCGCGCAGCGGCAGCAGCTCCACGACGTCCACGACGTCCACGACAAACGCCCCCAGACCGCCCATAACGCTCCTCGTCATGGCCGTGGGGGAGAACGTCATTTCGACCCTCCAAGGAAGAACTCGCGGTCGCCGACTGCGCGCTCGCGGTCTCGGTAGGCGAGGCCGACGCGGCGGAAGAGACGAGCGCGATGGACGTAGATGCAGAGGTCAAGGCGCGGACGCTGCGGCTTCTGTCTGTGCGCACAATCGACCCGCCCTCGCGGCTGACGGCGCCTGGTGTGCCAAACGCTGTCAATGCGGCCGCATGGGGCAGCAGGGCGGTGCTGTGTCCGCCGCTGCGAAGGAGACGACGGGGCTACGGGCTGCTGAGACGGGGAGTGTGGAAGGCGTGTGGAAGGCGCCGCGGGGCGGGTCCAAGATTGCCATCATAAGCACCATTGTAGAGAAGATATTACAGAAGGGAGGTGTTGCGGACGAGGTGTTAGAGGGCCTAGATGGTGTCGAATTGGCATAACGCTCTCGTACACATTGTTATCACGACACTATGAATGAATATGCCTCTACCAAGAGATGTACGTGCATGTGCGTATATTTGTTTTATTGGATTACGCATCATTTATGTGCGTTATGAATTATACAGGAGCAGGGAGTGCTGCCGTGATTCATACAAAGGCCTCAGACTCTCATATGACATGATATTTATGTACAATCAAAAATGCCCATGAACTTCTTCCTCTTTCCCTCGGGCGTCGGTTCGGCGGCAGCCGCATCATCCGGGTCCGGCGTTGACGACTTGACAATCGCGGTAGCTTGTGGTGAAGCGTCATCCACAGTCTTCGGAGGTTCCGGAGATTCCTCGGCAACCTTACTTCCGAAGAGGCCAGAGGTAGCAGGTTCCAGGCCGTGGGCCTTGCGGTACTCGTTGCGCTTGGCGACGTCCTCAATCTTGCGACGACGCTTCTCGGCCGTCTGGGCCGACTCGTGCTCCTCGTGTAGGCGTAGCACGTCGATGCACACCCCGATGTACTGGAACGGGTGTCGCGGAAACTCGGAGATGGGCGGGATCATGTCCGCGAAGGGGGACTTCTCTTGGAAGTTCATGCTGAAGGTGTACAAGGCCAGCGAGGTCAAGGTGCCCTGTTATCCCGGGGCGAGTTCGTCAGCATACCACAGTAGTCGTGAAAACGAGACAGTTACTAGTACCCCCATCCCGGGTACGCTTGAGGGAAGAATAACAATGGGACTTACCAGGGTGATGAACACGTGAATCCCACGGTGGTTGATGAACCAGTGCGACCAGGTATTCGGAGGGGGCGGTAGCCCCGGATATGACCTTTGGCTTTGTGCTTGGACCTCCTCGGCCGTCATGGAGCCGCCATAGTGCCTAGGCGTCGACCGCGGGAGTCGGGAGCCATGCGAGGGGGGTTGAACCGCTCCGGCTTCTCGAGCACGATGGGTTTGGAGGGGTCGACTGCCGGGGGCGCAGCGGCAGGCTTTGGCGCGGCAGCTCGGACTATAGGTTTGTTTGCCGCGGGAGCGGGAGTTGTGGTAGCGGTTGCGGGCTTGGGAGGAATCGCAGCTTTCTCGGGAGCTGTAGGATTCGATGCGGGGGTCTTCGCGGCTGTCTTTTGGAAGGGCTTGGTGGGCGCGGAATGCTTGGCCGCCTTGGACGCAGCAGAGGATTTGGTTGAGGCATTCCTCTGGGCCACAACCTTCGTCACTGTGGTGGACCTCTTCGATGCCGTCTGCGAGGCATAGCGCACCATCACTTGGCCAACCTCCACGTTGAGGGGCCGTGGGAAAGCGGCCGATCGCACAGCAGCCCGCCACATTGGGCCGTGCTGGGGAAGAAGAAATCGAGGTATGTACGTCGTCTTTGAAGCCATGGCAGGTCAATTGGGTCGGAAATTCACAACAGCACTGGGGTTTCTGGGTTTCTGGGGTTTGCGAAGTCGCACCCGCTAATGCCGTCCCAATCTGTATCCACGATAGCCTCACTAAAAGAACGCTGACATGACTCGAATGTGGGTTACAAAGAGCACATTTGCTTGTGATAGCAGATCTGCGAGAGCAGCCGGCGATCAGGGATATTTTTCCGTGATGCTTACACTAACCCCAGGGGTATGCGGAAGCCGCCGCTATATGCCAAGTACCTAGGTACTTTGTAGCTGAGATAAACTGTGCGGCCGCCGTAGCGTCACCGTTTGTCAAGGGGCCAGCGGTCTACCGCGAAAAATTCTCGCTAAAGAGTGCTAAACAAAGTACGTACCTCCGTACAGCCGGATTTCCTCGGAGCGGTTATTACTTCAGGGCTCTCGCCATTGGCCAATACAAAGAAGCGGCCCGTAATGGTGACCCGCAGACGTTGCCAAACACAGATCTTAGTGGCATGCAAGGAAGGTCTGCTGCGAGTGCTGAGCTCATACCTACTTCTTTTTTTTAATAAATCCCGATTACCTCAATCTTTTTTTCTCCCTCCTGATAATTCCTACGACATCTTACAACTCGCCACAACCCATCTCAACGACAGCTTACTCGTCGCCTCACTACTCTCAATCCTGCACCTACCGTCTTCCTCACATCAACCTCAACACAACCGTCAAAATGGGTTTCTCTGCTGGTAGGTTTTCTCGCTCCTCATTGTCTCGTCCATTGCGTGTCGTCTGCAACGTCGATCCGAACCTATCATCAAGCCATTGGGCGATTTCCAACGTATCTACATTTGAGCCGAACATCACGAGGCGTAGACGGTTATTGCCCTGTTGATTTCGGGCTTCTGCAATACAACTACGTTGTTTGCGACTCTCACTTGGGCTTGCGCTATTTTCACCAATTGTCTCGATACGCCAGTCTATAGTGACACAAAGGGTGTCTATGGGGCGCAGCTTTCAGTGTGGAGATCGAAATCCATAGCATACTGCAAGCGCAGAATGGATTACTCTGATCCTTGCGACATGCAATCTGTCCTCAGCATGGCTTGCGATGTTACCAAAAACATAGGACTAACGTCGACTCTCAGGTGACCTCAAGAAGGGCGAGAAGCTCTTCACAACTCGTTGCGCTCAGTGCCACACCCTGAAGGAGGGCGCAACAAGGTCGGCCCTGCGCTGCATGGTTTGTTCGGCCGTAAAGACCGGCTCCGTCGATGGTTATTCCTACACCGACGCCAACAAGCAGAAGGGCATTGAGTGGAACGAGGACACTCTGTTCACCTACCTCGAGAACCCCAAGAAGTACATTCCCGGCACAAAGATGGCCTTCGGTGGTCTCAAGAAGGAGAAGGACCGCAACGACCTCATCAGGTAAGCTGCCACCTTTTCGCTTTTCTTCTGTTCGTCTTCGACGCAAGTTGCTAACTGGTTTCCCCACAGCTACCTCAAGAAGGAAACCGCATAAATAATAACCGCGACGAAGCGGACGTGTAACGATTAAAAAGAGCATATGCATAGACGGATCGGCCACTGAGTGTACTTTATAGACTAGACCGTGGCGCGCCCCCGTGGTTGATGCGAGCATATATCCCTCTCCTCTTAATGATACTTTCTCCCAAAAAGCAAGCCGTCGGTCGCAGGTTGTACTGGAGTTCGAGCTGCTATCTAGAAGGCCGGGGTTGGATCGGGTTTAGAATTACCAGTAATACTGTATATGATGACCTTTGCCTAGCGATATCCGATTGTCTTACTTGACATCTTTATTACATACAATTTCGACGTCCACGTGAAATCTTTTGAATTATTGACGTGTTAATATGACAACTGAAGAGTACACGCGAGTCAGCTGAATTAGCGCCACAGCCATTTGTTCTGGTCGACTTCTATCTTGGTATATCAGCAATATGACTCGCGGGTGATGCCAGGGACAAATTAGGTATCACATGAAACCTTCACGTTTTAGTTGGTCGTACTAACCCGCGGTATCAGCTCCGAAAATTTCGAACTATACCACAACATGAAAAAAATATAAAAAAAAAAAAAAAAATTAAAAAAAAAACTTGGCTCTCTAAGTAGCTTCCTTGTTATCATGTAACACACGCAAAGCGCCAGGTGGCCTATACTTTAGACCATAATGGCAGAGCTTTAGATCATTTAATTAAGACGATGGGAATACCTGACTACTAAGATATTTAACTAGTTACTCCAGCTCCATTCCACTATATAAATTAGTAATAATCATAACCCCTATCTACTTTTATAGTAAAGATGTTAGTACTCGATTTATAGTCTATTTACTACACATGTACCTCGGTGTATCCTATTCAAAACCCCAGACCTCGTTACAACGAAACGCCATATAACATAGCTCATTCCTTTTCAAAATGCCCTTTCAGTGACTGATGTGATACGCCGCTGACCCAACCGTGGGCAACCAACCCACGGGGCGTCACGACGGATTATATAAATACCTCTGGGCAATCACCCGGAGCGTCTCGTCCGTTTCGGAAACGCCCTGCGCCCTCGCCACGTGGTTGACGAGGTCCGGGTCGTCGGGCCCCTTGGAGGCGACGGCGGCCTCGGTCTCGGCCAGCACCTCGGGCAGGGGGGATGTCGGCCCACGCCTCGGTGATGATGCGCACGAGCAGGTGCCGCAGCTGCGGGTCGATGATCCGGTTCTGCCGCAGCGCGGCGGGCGCCTGCGTGTTCACGAGCCGGCCGGTGCCGTCGGGCCGCCGGTAGAAGTAGACGGTCGGGTCCTTGGATGCCGCTAACGAGGTGTCGGGTGGCGCGTGCAGACAGCATAGCCCCACGAAGGACTGCGAGCGTTAGAGGAGGAGGGCGGAATAATTTTAGAGAAAGGGGGGGTTAGGGGGGTTAGGAATATAGGCTTACGAGAGCTGCTGCGTAGAGGTTCGTCCTGCTTCCGAATTCTAAGGGGGTAGAGGGGAGTTTTCTGGATACACGTTAGTCCCAGAGGAAAAGCAAAGACCAGTTACGTGAAAAAGATTTTGTCTCATGGACTTACCTTGCAGCCCTGCTATAAGGTTCTTCTCTTCCCGGCCGAAATCGATGAGCTGTAGCACGCGTTAGACTACTATTATCTTTCCCGTTGTCTCTCGGCCATGAATCAACGCCAACAATGCCGGTTTGCTCGCTTGCTTGCTTACCTTGAGCACGGGAAGGTCCGGCTGGTGCTCGCCACCGGTATATCGGCCGCTTGACCAAACACAAAGTTGGCGAAGTGCGGCGAGTTCTGCGTTATTTGAGAGTAAGGCTGGTTCTTTATGACTTCTCGGACCACTTGCCCAGGGACATATTGGTCGTCCGGGATATCGGGCGGGAAAGCCATCCTGACGCAGTGGCGGACCACTAGAGTCATTTGCGTCTTGGTTAGTTGAGTGAAATTGGATCACGAGACGCGCGAGCAATCTTCGAGTGTAATGACATCCAAACTCTCAAGTTTTTTTTTTATGGTTTTTTTTTTGGGAGAATTTGGAGTTGTTGAAAACTGCTAAAGGGCTGCTTACTGCAAAGCCAGATTCGCCAGAGGAGTCAGCTCGGAAGCCAAGTCGCGCCATCGGCACGTATCCTTGTGAGAAACGTATGGATTGTGCCCCTATGTTGAGATACTTAGCTAGCGAGGGTAAGTACGAAAGAAAGAAGGAAGGAAAGAAGGAAAGATAGAGCGTTTCTTCTGTTCAACTTAGACACCGCCTACCACCAGAGGCGTGAAGTTGGTGATGTCACGGGTCCAGAATACTCACCCCGGGAGATACTCGAGCGCAAACGTAGGACACCGTCTCGGAGGCGGCGCACGAGCGGCCGCTCCCCGCGATCGAGGGCAATCTGCTCGCCGTCCTTCTGATTCTGTACAGACTGGTCGTAGGTGTCCTCGCCGTCCGACGCGCCGGGGACGAGAGCGAGCAGTCGGCCAGGGGGATCAGCTGGACGATGTGCTCGGCGCCGCGCAGGCGCGAGAGCTAGTAGTACTCGTTGCGCAGGTCGTCGTCGGCGTCAGTCCTGTCGTCGAGCGCCAGGGCGCCGTACGAGTACTTGATGACCAACTGCGCAGCTCGACGACGCCCGGGTCCGAGTCGGACATCTCGGACATCTTGGACAGTATAAGGGCGCCCCCCGGCCCGTGGCGGCCGAGGCCGGCGAAGTCGACGAACCGGAACTTCGGCTGCGAGGTGAAGCATTCGGCTACTTCTAACCCCAGGAGGCGGTGCTCCTCGGTCGCTTGTCTCGAGACTCCCGCCCCCCTCGCCGCCATGATCGTCACCGGCGCAAAGATCAACACACAAAAGGCTATGAAACCTGCAAATCCCAAGTCAGCCATTCGAGCTACCTCATGATATCGCGATAGCATCATCGACGCTTCTGCGGACCCAAGCTCTTAGCAGTACGATCTATCTACAATGAAAAGGGGCCTTTCGAGAGCTATCTAGCCATTTTCGCAGTCGAGATGAGTAGTTTACGAGCTACAAAAAGTGCACTTTGAATAACTCGACCCTGACACAAAGACTCTGAGGCTTTTTGTTCCTCCAACGACTTTCGCCGACTTTCGCCGTGAATCGATCTTTGAAATAATCGCATGCCGGGCCCCAAGATTGAACAAGGACAGATGGGTTGTAATATTCCCAAAATTCAAATACGTCCCATCCTATAAACAGTGATTGACTCGTCAATTCCTTCATTAATGATCACAGCGCTTAAGAAATTACATGTGACTACGTTGGGAGACAGAGACGATACTTGATGAGAACGAGGAAAACAATGCTGGAAAATAGAACCACAAATTCACGCGGCATCAATGCACCTAGTAAGTTAGGCGGTACGTATTAGTACGATTGTGTATAAACCATGTCTATTCCCAACCGAGTTCCTTCAATACTCGATAGACCTTTTAGCATGGCTATCCGATACGCCTGGCTTAATCTCATTCTACTCCCAGCCCACTTCTTCCAGCACTCTCAACTTCTCCGCGTGTCTATCCGATACGCCTGGCTTAATCTCATTCTATTCCCAGCCCACTTCTTTCAGCACTCTCAACTTCTCCGCGTGTATATCCGATACGCTCCGCTTGGTCATATCAAGAGCCCTCTGCCAGTCTTCGGGCAAGATCGTGTCCGTCCCTTCTCCGCCGTACTGCATTCTTCTCAAAGCAACTTGCGCCGCTGAGAGGTGCAGATTCTCCATATCAGCACCACTGAACCCTTCGCATCGTCTATCACGAGCCACGGCCTCCAGAACATCGAAATGGGGGTAGTGCGGCAGATTAAGCTGGATGAGTGTCTTCAGGATCTCTACACGGCTGTCTGCGTCGGGCAAGTCGATGAAGATGTTGGTGCCCAGCCGACCGGGCCGCAGGATGGCCGGGTCGAGCATGTCTGGCCTATTGGTGGCCCCGATGACATATACCCCGAGCGATTGTCCACGCCATCCAGCTCCGTGAGAAACTGGTTCACAACACGCGCGCTCGACTCAGTCCCGTTCGAGTCACGTCGCGGCACTAGGGCGTCTAATTCGTCGAAGAATACGATACAGGGAGCCGATGTCCGGGCACGGCTGAAGAGCTGGCGTACCGCGCGTTCCGATTCGCCCACGTACTTATTGAGAAGCTCCGGGCCCTTGATAGAGATGAAGTTCGCCTTGGATTCGTTGGCGACGGCCTTCGCGATTAGGGTTTTACCGCAGCCCGGCGGTCCCCACAACAGTATACCCGATGGTCTTTTTATACCCACCTTCTCGTAGCTCTCCGGGTGGTTAATTGGCATCACTATTGACACCATTAGCTGCTCTCGTACGTCGTGGAGAGCGCCGACATGAGCCCAAGTTTGTCGGGAATTGTTGAGAAGCCTTCACGTTTTGCAGAAGGCTGTACTTGTTTGATGGCGGTTAAGAAATGACGCATCGCCAAGGTGAATCTATCCTCGGGTATGGGATCGAGTGGCGCAGAATAAACGGCATTATGCAGTTTGATGGCACAGGAGTCGGTGTCGGAGTCCATCTCCACGAGGGCTTCCGAAGATGTCTGGGTGATTTCGGTCGATGTTAATTCTGTAGCTAAGTTGGTCTGGGCCCCTGAGATTAGGCATTCCAGATCTGCGCCGACGAACCCTGGCGTCATCTTGGCTAGGACTTTGCAATCGATATTATCGGCAAGTTGCACTTTTCGTAACATTTTTCGCAGTATCCGCTCACGAGCCGCCTCATCTGGTATGCCAAGGCCAATCTCGTAGCTGAATCGGCCTGCCCTCCGTAACGCGGGGTCGATGCTGTCCGGTCGGTTTGTAGTGGCAAGCGTGATAACGAGCTTGCCGCCCATCTTTTGCGGATCACAGTCATCCATACAGGTCAGCATTTGTGCAACTATCCGCTTCTCCATGTCCTTTAAGGCGTTCTCTCGCTTGCCCATTATGGCATCAATCTCATCGATGAGTATCAAGCATGGCGCGAGCTTCTTTGCTTCGTCATAGAGCTCTCTGATCTTCTTCTCTGATTCTCCGGACACACCCGCTACGAGTTCGGTAGCGGAAACGGGAATGAACGCTACTCCTAATAACGCAGCATACGCTTTCGCCAACATAGTCTTTCCGCAACCCGGGGGCCCGTGGATCAGCACGCCCCGAGCGGACTTCATGAGTCCTTTTTCGCACGCTTTGGGTGAACGCATTGGGATTGAGATGAATTTGACTAGGATTTCGAGGGCTTCCTCCTTACCACCCCAGTCTCTCAAGGACACGTCCGTTGGCGGGCTGCGGTCTTCCTTCGTTGTACGCTCAGATTTGCGCTTCTTAAGTCTGGGCCCTTCATTCAAAGGATAGCAATCTTGCTCCTGTGTTTCATGCAGTCAGCGGAATACTAGTCTCTGGATTGCTTTGAATCAATAAATACCATTAGATTTGGCGAAGATGCTGCTACGGCTTCTTCACCATCGTGGTTCTTCTCCTCTTTCCGCAGACGAAGAGCTCTATCGATCGCGTCCTCAAGCGGGCGTTTCTTATGACGGGCTAGACTTGAGTTGGACTGTTTGATAGTGTCGTAGACACCTGAGACAGTAAATCTTGGGGGATTCTCATCGCCGACATGCTGATCTTCTAATTTTTGGATGACCTGATGAATATCCCTGTCTAGAGCATTTGATACACGGGGAGGCATTTTGGCAAGAGAATGTATATCAAGTTCTGATGATTACCAAAACGGGGGTTGAAAAATGGATTGAAAGTGATGGAGGATTGTCTTCCCTGTATGTGGGGAGATACTAGAGTATATATACACAATTTAGCAGGTCGGTAAGGGTACGTAATTCATTTTAGCTAAGTAAGGTGCACTACATACTATTATTCATCTTAGCAGGTAGGTAGGTACATAATTTTAACAGGTAGGTAAGGGTACGTAAGGTACGTAAATCATTTTAGCTATGTAAGGTACGTACGACTACTAAGTTACTGCCTAGGTAGTAAACTCTATCGCGTAGCCCAAGCGCCGCGTCGCAACCCTGTCCGAAGCCCCTGCACAAAACCTTGTCGGCCCATAATACACTGCAAAATCCCTCTAACAGGGCTTATACTTTCCCACCATAGGTACCAGGTGCCAGGTGCCCAGCTAGATCCCTTCCTTATGGTGTCTACAAACGGATGCCAGGGCATAAGGGCATATTGCTGGGGCTCATGGTACCTCCCTATTTAGTATTTGGACTTACAGTACCTTCTTCCCCTACACTTGAGTCATAGCTGATTGGGGCACTTGCTGGTCGAATCGTAAATACATACATGCATAGTTCCTGCCCAGTAAAACGTACCCTCACGCGCAAAGCATCCGGTACTTACACGCAGGTCCCCAGAATGATAATCGCGTAGCGCCGCGCTAGGGCTTGTACTGGCAGGGAATTTCTGGTGGGAGAGCAAGTTTTTCTACGTCTACTTGCTGGCTAGGGTTTGTTGAGTAGCAAATACACTTTAAGACTGGATCAGCAACTAATTTTTCTCTTTGAATTGCATCACAGCCTTGCGATTAACAGTACTCTTGGCTTTCCTAGTTTTAGCATGGCGCTACACGATTATCATCCAAGAGACGGGTTAGCAGGGTAGGTATCTTATCTTATCGATAGTTGTTGCTGGGTATCATTAAGGGCAGATGGTACCTTAGTAGGTAGCTAGGTACGCTAGCGCAGATCCCGCGTCCCATAGGTGCAATGGAACAACGACGACGACATACGAGTAGATCCACATCGAGACCACGGCGTCGATAGCAACTCACGAGACCCCTGACGACCGACCACCGTACGCTAAGGAGGACAAAAAACACTCCTGATTCACTCCTAATCCCAAGCCACGAACTTTGATCAGCGTTGCTTTGCATACTTGATAAAGGAGGGGTCGTCTTAGACCATGCTCCCGGCGGGAGTCCGCAGCGATTCTAGGCCAGGCGAGAGAGAAGAAAGAGCGAGAGAACGAACGAACGAACGAAGCCAGCGAAATCCAGCCCAGAGCCAGCAGAGAAAGTCAACATGGGCAATACCTCAAGCCGCGTGACGGCCCAGGACAAGTACGTTCTTGCTCCTTTCCATTCTCCAATCACCAGCCAGCCACCTACCCACCGGCTAACCAACACCCCTCCGACTACAACAGGGCGATCCTCGACCTGAAGAACCAGCGCGACAAGCTGCACCAATACCAGCGCCGCATCACCCTGCTGACGGACAAGGAGACGGACGTCGCGCGCCAGATGCTGGCGGCGGGGGACAAGAGGCGGGCCCTGCTCGCGCTGCGGCGCAAGAAGTACCAGGAGCAGCTCCTCTCCAAGACGGACGCCCAGCTGGCGCAGCTGGAGCAGCTGATGCGCAACGTCGAGTTCGCCCTGATCCAGAAGGACATCGTCTTCGGCCTGCAGCAGGGCACCGCCGTGCTCCGGGAGATCCACGCCGAGATGGGCGGCATCGAGCACGTCGAGAAGCTCATGGGCGAGACGGCCGATGCCATCGCCTACCAGAAGGTACGTGCTCTCTCTCTCTCTCTCTCTCTCTCTCTCTCACTCAGAATTATGCGGGTGGAGGAGAACACTAATCACGTTTGTGTGTCATACAGGAAGTCAGCGATATGCTCGGCGAACGCATCACAAACCAAGACGAAGAAGAAGTCGAAGACGAACTGGCCGCCCTCGAGCGTGAGGCTAACGGGCCCGGCCCCCTACCCGCCGTCCCCAACACAACACCGTTCGTCCCCGAAACTACGACGGGCGAGCAGCAACGGCCCGAATAAGCCAGAGAGACGGCCAGAAAGGCAAGCGATGCTGGCATCATGACGGAACATTAAGATTTGGTTTACTTTAATCATGTAGCGTGGAGTAAGGCATGTAGGCCAGGTAAAGGGTGGCACTCGCATAGATTTTGGTTACATTATTAGCATAGGCCTCTGAAGAGCGCCGGATAATCATACACGGCATAAACAGCCATATAGAAGTCGAGATGACTTATCACAAAGGGATTATGAAGGCTCAATATAATACGGATGGCTTCTTTTAACCATATTGACTTTTGATGCATAGCATCTTGAGTATACAATAGTACCCCCGCAAGGGCACTCCCGATCCTCTGTCATAGTATATACAGGATCAAACAGGGTGCAGACATTGAAGCGGACAAAATTCCACGCCGGTATATACCATCCTTTTGTGTAAAAGACATACCTCCCATGCTCGCTTTCCGAAACACCTAAGGACACCGATTGATGCATTGGTATACTCCAGACAGAGAATTCATGACTGCGTCAAGCACTGGGGTATCTTGGGAAAGTGACCAGTCCCAGGAAACAATCCGCTTCATGCACCGTGAAACCAGAAACGCCAGGTCCTTTCTATCGTTTCGTCTCGTAAACTCCTCGTAATGATTTATACGCCTCTCATGAAGGCAGTTATACAGGGATAACCCTTTGTTTTCTGACACATTAAATCGTGATCAGTAAAATTTACTCCACATATACATATCACGATGATCGGGTATACGCTGGTGTGCTGGCGGACCACGGATCTCGACGTAACTGCTCGGAGCTGGGCAGACGGGGAATGGCCTTTGAGCCGCTCGTTCGTATTCACCCCCTGGAGACATAGTGATGTCAGGCCTAATCTCCCGGTAGATGACACTGTCTCTAGGCCGTGGTGGCATAGCTTCCTGCGCAATACCAACATCCGGGTGTGGTCGTAGTCCTGCGAATCTGTAGTAATAGTCAGCGGACTGAGCCCTGATGGGTATTCGGACCCACAAAATGCACACGACGTTCTTACCTTTCAGGTCTCGGTGCCTCTGGGGATGGCACTTGAACTTCCCCGAATGCAGGATTAGGCTGAGCAGGTGGAATTCGTTCCATTCCGTTGACTCGAACGATATCCCAGCATAAGGAATAGGATAGCGCGCTGATCGGTCGAGAATGCGGGTTGGGATGAGGGTAGGGATGCAGAGCAGGGGATATGGGACGGGAAGCCTCATAATAGGTTGGTTTCACTGATTGGGATTGATGATCCAAGTGATGTCGGTTGTTAGGCTCACCACCAGGGCGGTCGTTAGATCCATCAATATAAACTACTCTCGAGAGATCTCGAATGCGAGGCTCTCCTTGGACATGTTGACTACGAATGGTCCTTCCTCTTGGAGAGGCTGTTCTGTAGATCCCATGCACAGGAGACCCTCGCACTTCGATAACACGACGGGGTTCGTAGTTGTCCCTGTCGATGACAATAGGATTAGCCCTCGACCTAAGAGGGGCTTCAATCCGATTAGTCGGATATTCCGGTGTCCGCGGGTTGCTCGGGTAGACGACCTGATCTGGGGCCCTCGAAACCATTGGGGGTCGATCATTCCCGGTTACAGGAATCGGATAGGGTCGTAATATATTAGAACCATCTTCAGGTCGAACTACTCGAAACTCCTGACCAGATGTCGCCCAGGAAGCATCCTGATAAACGACACGTTCCTGAAGCCTCGAGGGTTGGGAACGGCCATCTCCAAGATATTCGACTCGCGGTTGATGTGAAGGTTCATCATCATGGTTCCGTGGAGCCACACGCACATAGGAATTGGAAGATCCTTGGAAATCCTCGGGAAAGTAAGTCGTGACACGGCGACGTTTTGCAGCTACCTCATCATTTGTGGCTATAATACCTGGGGATTGGGGACGATAAGCAGGCACAACAGGCTCAATAATGGTACGAGAAATCACTCGAGGAGCTTCCGTCCTGGGTTGATAGCCTTCACGGTGCACTCTGTGGTATGCATCTGGTGAGGCCGGCGCACCGCCAGGTGACCTAGGTTCAACAGATGGCAGTAGCATATCCTGCAAACCTAGCCTTACTGGCGACAAAGGAGGCGCGGGAGGGGGTGAATATGGTTCGCCGAGTATGGCCCAACTTTGGGCCGCTGAGCATCTGGTACGCGGATAAATTGCTCTGTACCTCTATAGACACGAGAGTCCACAGGTACGTAAGGTGTTCCTGCCATTCTGTCATAGTTAACGCCATCGGAAGGAGGAGGCATCCTTTGGATTTCGGTACTTCCAAAGGAAGGTCTCGGAATATATGTCTCATGCGCGACTGCACTTGGAGTTGTGCGGTATGTATTTACTGGGTGGGCTGAACCTTGACGTCCAACAAGCTCGGTGGGCGTAGCTACGAATCCGGACATACTCCCTTGGCCATCTTGGTTCGAAGAGCTTGCAAGGGCCTCAGCTGCAGCAGCATATCGCTTGAATCGTTGCTGAGTCTTGCGAGCTCTTCTTTCAGCTCTCAGCCGAGTTGGCGTAGGAGGACCGTGAGCAGGACTACTTGTCCGGCTATCCACGCCCGTTTGTTGGTTAGCGGCACGGAATAATCGTGATACCGCCCTGCTTGGTATTGATGCTGCGACCGATCTTGTCCGAAGGGTAGGAATGTGTGCATTGTCTGCAATACTTCTTTCATCCTCGGAATCACTTTCGGTATCAGAAATTTCAATGACTTCCCGAAGAATCTCGTCGAGCTGGTCACGGCCAGTCTCTTCATCTCCTCGCCACTTGACGATGATATCCAAGCATGGCTTTTCTACAGCTTTCCGGGCATTTGCCCAGTCAGATTCTCTGAGCAGTTTATCATAGCGTGTGTGAGTATGTCTTATGTGAGCAAGAGCCGCAAGTTGGACTCGGCGCGCCAGTGTTATATCCTTGGCCATGCCGACTTTGATTTCACCGTTGAACTTGCCGTCCTATGTTGGTGAGACTAGGTTAGTGCGCGAACGAGCGAGCCAGAAATAGTGTGAAATGCATACTTTCTTAAAGGCGTGGTCGATGATCTCCTGTCGGTCAGTGTTTGGTATTCTGGGGAAAAGGTCTCTGAGGACGGCATCAGCCTCAAGATCTATCTCCCGCTGGCAGTTCGGTATAGGCTCCGGTTTCCCAGGTTCGTGTACATAGGCCGCCTGTTCATGGTGCCCATTCTCCTTTAGAACTTTGCGCGCTTCCTCCACGATGGAACATCGGAAATGATATCCTAGGCGATTCATGTGATGATCGAGCTTCAGCGTATCTTTCGAGTTCTAGACGGTATGGTCAGTGGTTTTCGAGACAGAAATACCAATGGTAGATCTCACAGAGACAATGAAGAACATGGCGTCTCTATCGCGCGATTGCTCTTTGCACTCCTGTGATAGCTCGGGATGCCCGGTAGGAATAAATTCGAAGCCCGGGGGTGGCTCTCGGTCGGTGGTGATCTGTAGCTGGTAAGCATTTCGCTGAGATTTCGAGTTCTACCCAACTGTAAATATAACTATATACCTCGAATTCTAGTTTCTTCTTCTTGTCTGCATTTTCGACTGCTTCAAAATACGACTTATGCTTCATCTTGGGGGGTGCCTTCAAGGGGTTTAGATTGCGCCAAACAGTATCGGAGTACTGCAAGGCTCTCTCCATCTTGGCACGTCTAGCGGCCGCAGCAACGCCGTGCGCCGGCGCAGGCGCTTTCTTTTTTTCTCTGGTCATCACGACAGTAATTCTAGTCTTACCATACTAGAAAGAGACTTGTTGCGAGTGATATACCTAAGGGTATAGAGACAAGGAAAATAGAGAAGGAAATTCTGACGAGCTACACTGGAACGAACAGCTACGGCATCATGTGGATGAATGCGTGCTTTGGCCAATGGTTGGATAAATCCTGGACGTCGGCAGAACTCAACCGAATACTGCAGGCGGTGCCTTACAGTACTGGAAGATGAAGGTTAAGAAAAACAGATGTCACAGCAATAAGCCTTCCAATGGATGATGGATGGATGGAGAGCTTCCCAGGTGAGGGTTTTCCAGAGCCGTAGACACTAGGCGCTGGGGCGCTGGGACAGTCAGTTCCAAGGTTGTCGCGCACTCTAGCGGGGCGTAAAGGGTATAATCAAACACAGCCAGTCTCCTCCAAGGAAATAAAGGGCCTTATTTCAGAGACAGCTGCTGATTCTCTCAAGCCCTTGGACAGGAGAGTTAGTTGATGATAGATAAACAGAAAGCGAGGCCTCTGTGCGTCGAGCTTGACGTCGTTGCTTGAAACCTCAAACTTTGGTGTTGACAGGTAACAAACATTGAACTTCATGAGTTGGGCAGAGACAGGATGAAAAACGGAAGCTGTCGGGCGCATTGGGTCATAAGGTGACACAAAAGGTGTGGCGGAGCCACTAAACTTGGTCTAGACTAGCCTAACTCGAGTTAGTTCAGCATAAACTTAAAACTGTGGCTGACGAGCAAGCGCTCAAGCCACAGTTCCCGATTGGGCCCGGCTTGTCGGTTGATTCTTGCAACCTCTTGTGGGAAACGAGCTCTAGACAAGCAACGACCTCCGATACCCCTTCAATTCGACCACCAACCCGTCCTGCCGCCTCCGACATGCTGTCTCGACAGGCTCTCCGATCTCTCCGAGCTGCGGCTCCCCAACGGACGTTCGCCCAGTCCTCCGTGCGCTGCTACGCCGCCGCCGCTACACAAGACGTCAAGGCCCCAATTTCTGTCTACGGTCTCGATGGCACCTATGCCACTGCTCTGGTACGATAGATACCTCCGTCGACACCCATTATCACGGCTCAATTGTGCTACCGGGCGTTTTCGATTTCTCCTTTAATCAATTGGAGCATGGCTGTGGCTTGTGGGGGGGAAGCGAAGCTTGTGTGGGCTAACGCATGAGCCATTTAGTACACGGCCGCCGTCAAGACCTCGAGCCTCGACCCGACAGCAAAAGCCCTGAGCGCCCTCGGCGATCTATACAGCAAGGACGCCAAGCTCGCCTCCATCCTGGCGACACCGACCCTGACCCCGGTGACAGGAGCGCCATCCTAGCCGAGCTCCAGAAGAATATCGGCGCTGCTGGTTCCAACGAGACCGTCAAGAACTTCCTCGCCACCCTTGCCGAGAACAACCGTCTGGCTCTATTAAAGGATGTCTGCGACAAGTTTGCTCAGATCATCAGCGCCTCCCGCGGCGAGATCGAGATGGTGGTTACATCTGCCCAGGTATGCCATTTACCGAATACCCACTATATGGCTGTCTAGACGCAGCGACTACTAAAACTAGGAGACGAGCTAATCAACGAATGTAGCAACTCGACAACAAGACCCTCGCCCGTCTCGAGACCGCCGTCTCCAAGTCCCAGTACGTCGGCCAGGGTAAGAAGCTGAAGGTGACCAACGAGGTAAACCCTGATATCCTCGGTGGTCTCGTTGTTGAGATTGGTGACCGAACGATCGACCTATCTGTGTCCTCCAAGATCGCCAAGATGAACAAGCTCCTCACCGACACCCTGTAAAATAATCAATTATCTACCTTTTCCCCTGTTCAGGTTTTGAGTGAGGCGAGGCAAAGCCGGTAGAAACCGTGGCTATGTTGCGGACGGTGTTCCGTTTCCCCGAACCCGGTAGCTCCCCCTTAGAGCGGGGAGGAGATGCCATTATGTGTCTAGGAGCATCAAAATAGAGAGGTTGCATTCATCGCCAGATCCAGCGGCATCCCTTTCCTCTGTGTGGATACGATCGCTGTACCCTTAACATATATATACCCACCAATGTCTAGTGATTACCGTTCCCGCGGATCTTCCTTCACAGTATTCTCTTGAATATCTCCATTCCTCACATTCAGATCCCGAGGAAACGTTTACCAATTATTTAGGCGTAGATATCCGGAGCTCAACCGAAAGATCTTCGCTGGATATAGGGACGATGGACTGAGATATTACCCCCTTAATTCGCCCTCGCCAAATCCTTCACTACTTATCGTGACTGACATGAAGTCAAATCACTATACTAACCATGGAACATTAACCTACATTCATCAAATTTAAGAATAGCACCATCCTATGAACGCCTCGTATTCTAATAAGCATGTCTATTATTTCCAATGCTCTATATCAATACCTTCTACTAATGCCAGCCGAAAACGACTTAAACCTCTTGAAACTTAGATTCTTTCTAGTTTATCGTTCTCTACTGTAATGTTGCTATGCGTCTCATGCTCCTTGTTAAACCTAAGATAGGGATGCCAGGCCTATCCAATTACGCATGTGCCTCGTACTCCTCTCTATCGATGCCTGGATGGCCATCGTCATCGTCAATAACGCGCTGAAGCTCGTCCGAGATGTATTGGTGCAGGCGAGCGTCGGCTTCCCTGCGCTGAGCCTCGCGCTCGGGGTTGTCGGGCGCCACGCTACGAGCCTCGAATTCCTCGCCGTTGACCGACGGGTCTGCGTCAAAGTCGCTTCGGGCTCCGATGGAGCGGGCCGTAGATGACCGGCGCATGTGCGGTTTCCGAGGTTTTTGCTTGTTAAGATGTACGTGTCGATGTAACGTATCGTCGAAGTAGTGGGCCATGCCCACAGACGGCGTTCGTGGTGTCTGAGGTAGGCGACAACTGATTCTAATTACGTGTCAGTAGTCCGGTTGGGGTTGCGTTGAATATTCAACTTACCCAGTATCATGGATCATGCGAGCAATTAGACCTGTCCAGCCACACTGATGGGATGCTCCGAGGCCACGGCCGGTATCGCCGTCGAAGAACTCGTAGAACCAGAGGTTGTCTTTCCAGTGAGGATCGAAGTCAAGCATATCGCTTCCGGCATTGATGCTACGACGGCCATCGTCGCCACGAGCGAACATGTGCTGCAAGCGATGTTGTATCTCTTCCGATACGTGGCCCAAATGCATATAGTCACCAGACCCAGTGGGACACTCCACCTTAAACCCAGGTCCGTAGAAGAGAAAGAAGCGTTGAAGAGCCTCTACCAGCAAGAAGTTGACGCAGAGCCAAATTGGGCCTCTCCAGTTGCTGTTGCCTCCAAACAGACCACTGTCCGAATCCCTGGTACATATCCAACGGTGAACTTTTGACCATTGACATCCATGGAGAATGGATGGTCTTTATGGTATCTGGATAGGGATCGAATACCATGATCGCTAAAGAACTCATTTTCGTCAAGCATTCGCTTGAGAATTTTTTCCAGTCGATCTTTGCTAACCATAGCCAGCAGGATACGGTCACCCTTGCCCTCTTCTGGATGCTTGCCATATTCCTCTCGGCTATATCGCATCTATTCTCCATGAACCAATCTACTCGCTTCTTGAAAGACGGAAGCTTGTTGATCAGTTCGGGCTCGAGTGTCATGGTCGCGTATAGGGGAATTAGTCCGACGAGTGATCGAACTGGCAACTGCTGAATCCAGGGACCCCCATGAAATCGCGTCGTAGTAGAAGCCATCCTCTCATTCCATAATGACTTCTCATCTTTACCAGCTTTGAAAGTCATGGCATCGCTTATCAAGATGAAATGTTCGAAGAATTTGGAGGCAATGTCCTCGTATGTTCTTCTATGTTTAGCCAGCTCAAGAGCTATGTTCAACATGGAAAGACAGAGTAGAACGCCATCCATCCCGTACTGTCGGCTTGTTCGAGGACGCCACCCGTAGGTAGAGGCTCAGAGCGGTTGAAGAGCCCAATGTTGTCCAACCCAAGGAAACCGCCCTCGAATACATTCTTGCCATCCTTGTCCTTTCGATTAACCCACCAAGTGAAATTCAAAAGCAGTTTTTGGAAGACTCTCTCCAGAAAGTCGAGGTCTTGTCTACCGTAAATTTTGCGTTCAATTTTAAACACACGGAAAGTCGCCCAGGCATGGACTGGAGGATTCACGTCGCCAAAGTTCCATTCATACCTAAAGAATGTTAATAACTTGCAAAGCCAAGTTGGCAGGTCGGATTCACATACGCTGGAAGTTGGCCATTAGGGTGGCAATACCATTCTCTCGTAAAGAGATCAATCTGCTTCTTTGCAAACTCTGGGTCAATCATCGCAAGAGGTATACAATGGAAAGCAGAGTCCCAAGCGGCAAAGAATGGATACTCCCAGGAATCAGGCATAGACAAGATGTCATCGATATAAAGATGCTTCCACTGAGAGTTTCTCACTGCTTTTCTCTCAGGAGGAGGCGGTGGTTGAGACGGGTCACCCATGGCCCACTGATCCCAGATGAACTGATAGTACTGTTTGCACCACATCATACCCGCGAAAGCTCTGCATCACTCAACCGTTAGAAACTACCTCTTCCGATAAAACTTAGGCTGATCATAGGAATTGTCAAGAATACGCGGAAGCCAAAAAAACTGAACGACAGGGGAAAAGAGGCTCAGGAACACATACTGGCGCTGGATATTTCGGAGATCCTCCGACATAGGCAGAGGGCTGATACGATAATAGAAGTCATCGGCTTCCTCCCTCCTTTTCTCGATTATATCATCGAACACCTCTTCGTCAAGATACGTTTCGTCTCGTTTGGATAATCTGAAGCGGACAACTATGGCGGGTGTAAGTCGGGCTGGTATTAAACAATTTGGGTCCTTTTACGCACCTGCACACTCTCCGGGGCCAACACCGCCCGACTCGTTGAATGGGAACCAAGCAGCACATTTGGTTCCCGTCTTTGCAGGGTTCACGGCTTCCTTCTCACCGCTCACAATATATCGATGAAATGCATCCTTCACATACGGTGTCTTGTTCTCTTGCCCGTAAAGGAGGTCAAGATTGGTATCGTTGTCGGTAAAAATAAGCTCCGGTTGTACATCTTCGCCGCTGGGCCCGACACCAGGCGAAGGTGACAATAACACGTATCGGTCTCCCAACTTGGGGTGTTTTGAACGCGCTAGGTTCTCTGAAACCTCCGAGACCGATGGTTTTTGGTCCTCGGGCTCGCGACCCCAGGCCCAGGTGTTTCGAAACCAAACATGGGGAATAATATGCAGCGGAGCAGGATCCGGCCCTCTGTTCCAGGCAGTCACACGGAATAGCAACTCTTGAGGGTCATCGCCTTCCTTAGCCGTCTCGATCACGATATCCCAGTATCGATCGTCTTCGAATACACCAGTGTCAATAAGCTGGTACTCCTTGTCCGTTTTCGAGCGTCGCGCATTCTCTTTGAGGAGATCCTCGTAGGGAAGGCCTTTTGCGGATATTTGTAGAGATATTTCATGTAAGAATGCTATAATGAATGTGAGCCTCCGTTATTGGCCGCGGTAAAGGGCAGAGGGATGGGAGCTATGTCCGTACAGTCTGCAAATTCAGTGTCAGCTTTCATTCGGTAGTTGTCCATCAAATTCAAGAACCCATGCTTACAGGAGTGTTGTCCAAGTGAAAATGAGCTTCCTTGATACTTTCACCATGATTTCCCTGTGGATTTGACAGACCGAACAGACGCTCCTTGAGGAAGGGGCTGGCTAGTCGTCAGTGGTGAGTTCTCCGTTGAGCCATTGCTTATTATCAACTAACTCTTCTTCGTTCCAAAACGCAAAGGCGATGTTCTGTAAGCCGTGTGTGTCGGACACGCCTGCAATGCCGTCTTCGCCCCAGCGAAAGGCTCGAGACCTAGCATGGTCGTGGGTGAAGTCTATAGGTAGCCAGGAATCAGTTGATGCGTAGAAATCATAGCAAGGCAGGGGAAGCCAACTCACGACTCCACGCATCGCCGTCGGCGCTGTAGTCCTCTCGCACTGGTCATGATATGTCAGAGCCGAGATCGACGTCAATTGTTCTCTTATATTATTTTACCTGTTGCCCACTGGCGCTCAGCGACATAGGAACCCCATTGCTTCCAATATTTGGTGCGATTGCGATCCTCTTCGAGACGCTTCTCCTCCTCCGTCATGTACTCGTAGTTATCCACCACAACCATCTTGAAGGATGGTATTGGACCTTATTCTGTAACCAAGATGAGAAGACGAAGAAAACTCTGCGTAGGTAGCTATCCGGCCGTAGAGGATGGTGACAGAGAGCTCGCGCAAAGCTGGTAAGTCCAAGGGGTAGGTAGGTAGTAATTAGCTACATGCCCAGCCAGCCTAGTCTCATGCAGATAAAAATGAAAATCAGGCACAAACAGCAACTCTCCCGCGGACGCTACCTCGTTCAGGTAAGCCGCCGTGGGATACTGACGTGCCTGAGTGACCGGACGATAGCTCCTCCCCTCACCCACTGCCATGTCACACACCCATTCTGACCCATGTATCTCACGTACCCGCGAAGGAGGAGCCGTTATCTACGCCCCGCCATGACATCACTATCTCTAAATGCCGCCGCCATATCATTGGTTACACACGCTCCCAGCCAATCCACTACTCAGATGCTGACCTAGACCTGTACAAGATTCGACGAACTACGCTACTAGCGGTCAAAGGCCGGTCTAGATTTAACAAAACGAGCCGACTAGCTTAGTACGCGTTCTCGGTGACATAGGCGGCTCGATTAATACAACGCATACAGTACTGTGCCGCCTGTCCAGGGCGTCGATGTATCTATTATTAGGTATTGAAGGTGGTGTTGCTCCGTACAATAGGACTGTTTACAAATACCTACCAACCAGGGTAACTTATAAACACACCATCTGGACTATGAGCACATAATATTCCGTAAGAAACGTATCTTTGTCTACCCAGATCGGAAGATGGTCGTAAAATTAAGTAGATAGCCTAAAAATCCTGTCGCACAAGTACCGCTAATATTCTATATCACCTTGTCGCAATTTCGCTTTGCCAATGCCGAACGCCAAACCCCCAGATCCAATGAGAGGATATAGTTGCCTTGAATAGTAGTGGAATCATCAAGCCTTGTTAGCAAACCACGGGAATTTTTTCTTGTTTAGGTCAACTGTGATACCCGACGTGCTCTCTACTTGGACACTTCGTTGGTAGATATCCTATTGTTCTGATGTTAGCCTCGTAGCTCTTAAGCTCCACACATCAATGGGCACTGTTCTCTTACTTCTTCGTCCGTTGGCATCAAGCAGTCTAGGATGAGCTCTCTGGCCTCATCGTGCCTGGACAAGTTTGGGTATGGGGTGCTCTGACTCTTCATGATGGGCAATATGACTTCTCCAAGAACCTCGAACTTTTTCCAATTTAGTCGGTCACCCTGCGGCCCAACAAATGTAATGCTGCCCTCCTCTGCCGACACAAGATCCTTGCGGTGCAGAGGAATGAACGGAATGCGTGGCAAAGGGGAGTTCTCCCATGCTAGCCGATAGGCGAAATAACCTTTCTGGGTGCCCATCAAAAGCACGAGCCGAGCAAACCGTTTCTGTACATCGGCTGGAACCAGAGCTCGTGTCTGAGAAAGCCGAAGAATCGAAGTCCCATTGATCCCAGCGAGTACGGCAGCCAAGCCATTGTAATTGTTCAATTGTCTCAATTTTAATGCAATATGCATAAACTTCTCAAGCATTTGCGCTCGATGCTTCGCTTTATCCCGCATCAAGACCATGTTTGATACCCAGGTCGCGATATGATTGAAGTGAGAGATCATGCGGTTCACATTGCGCATCGGCTTGCACTTTTCCTTCTGCTCAGCCGATAGACTGACATGCCGCACGAGATCGCGTATACGAATTGACGAGAACATAACCCAGTCAATCCGTGTCATCTCGTCCGCAATATCGTCGTTGATCATATCCATGAAGATGTGGTATCGAAACTTCGTGAGAGGTAGTGTGTATGAAGGGGTCATTGTAGCCGCCTCGCGCTCGTAATCTTCATAAACGTGGAATTGAAAAGAATGGGTCTTTGTGTTAACCCATTGAACTCGAAGCCAGAGAGCTAGCGGACGGGCGATGGTCAATCAGACCAAAGCCCAGACTACTCAGACTATCCTGGAGATCGCTCATGTTTGATAAGGACTCGGTATCCGCTTCAATGTCTTCAACTTCAGATTTCACCCAGCCTGTGTCGTCGTCCTCAATTACATTCTCTTCCAAGGTCTTTCGCATTTGCAACGCAGCAGCCGAGAAGATTGGCTCGGCAGACAAATGTGTAATGAATTCGTCCAATTTTCTCTTCACTGCAGGTCGCGCAAAGTCGTTGGGATACGTTGCGACCCAATAGGCAATCACCTCAATCGTCCGTAGCTGTTTAGTTGTTTTTGTGAGATAGTGTATCGATTTATCGTCTTTGAGGGCGTCCAATCGGGTTAAGATAGCAGAAAATAATTCAGCGGGCGTGGCAAACTTGCGATACAGGCACAAGAAAACACCCCGAAGTTTTGATCAGCCTTAGATAGCTTTGGGGCCAGCAAACGATCAACCAGTTCGTCAAAGGCCAATCCAGGTTTCTTCGGAGATCGGTCGAAAAGGGGTTCATCACCACGCTGCAAAAGAGGTATATCATCCGAGTATCTTCGAGACTCCCCGTCATCATCCTCGACCTCTACATATATTTGCTGAGCTCGATCCAGTCGAACACCGGAATTGCGAAGCATGCTATGAACGGTTTGCGCAGATTCATAGTCGTCGGGTATTTGTCCACCCAACAGATCCACTCGCGGGTTCCTTACATGTCGGATATCATTATATTCTGGAGAGGCAAGATAACCTCGTAGCAATGACATATCGGAACTCGCCCGACTATGCTTACTATGCTGGCTTATGGACGAGATAACGTCTCTGTTGGGGCGTCCAGATGAGTCACCTCTGAAGTCGCTCGTCGCCTGAGACCTGTCCCTTCTTGATTCTCATGTTCTAAACCACGCTTCAGCATCGAAACCGCTAAGATTCACATACAGAGGGGCAGGGGATGAAGTAGTGTATCCAATGAAAATATCCTTGTAGTGGTTCATAGTTGCGAAAACATAAAATCACCGCGAGTACACTTACCCTGGTTTCCAAAGATCATGGACTTTAGTAATGTGTATAACGCCATCCTCGCTATCTCTGGCTTGTCGGAAGAAGCTTTGAAATTTCCAAGGCATGACTTGTAAGCCGCAGTGACAGTCTCGACGTCGATATCCCTGGTGGACTCTGGATTGTCACATTTGGTAGCCACAAGCACGACTGGGAGCGATGAATTCGTGAGAACATCTATCTACCTTTAGTTTCATGCAATAGTGGCGGGAATAGGGGTTTGGGTTTCAGGATCATCACACAGAAATGGCTGGTGCGACTCACTAAGGGTCTCGGGCAAGTAATGAATACTCTCTCTGTCCATTACATCATAGAGAAACAACACGCCGTGAACGCGAGGTAGAATAGTACCATTTATCTGCTTAGGCCACTTGACCTGACGATATTGGCCATCGAAGAACTCGGACTCGAAATACTGGAGATCCAACTCAAACAAAGTGACGGCATAGGGTACACTATCAACAAGAATACGTGCTGTCACGGGTTTCGGATCGGGCGCAGGGAGTATGGACTTGGGTGGAGGAGGCAGAGACATGGCTGTTCGTATAAATTGAGATTTGCCCACCCCGTCAGCACCTATGACGGCGATGCTAAAACTCTCCATCGTGTCGGTGGGCTGGGACTAGACCAGACTTGCCTGTCGGTCACCAAGCCACCCAAAGATAAGGAATCAGTAGTACGGTGCCCGACCGCCCGTGTCTTGGGTAAAAAAGCAACTTGGTATGTGAGCTAGTCGACAAGTCGAGCAAGCGCTCGTGGCAGTTATGAGGAGGCGTCGCATACACCGGATATTATCGACGAAAACCGTTGAAGTAGAGGGACAATCGACGTGTGCGCCGTGCAGAAACCTCCAAGGCGAAATCACCAGGTAGTATAGCCAAGTACTAGTAGCAAAGCAAGACGTTAACAATTGTATTGCACCGCAATTCTTGATGTCACATATGTATGTCGCCTAGCAATGGTGAGGCTATTGTCCGTCGCGCATCGCGGAAATGCAATTCTTATTATGAGGGGTAGTCATACAACTATACCGAAGACAAGCGGCACACTTGGCAACGATTCAGGGGCTCTACCGATTGTTTGCGAAACGTGCAACGGAGGTATTATTGATATAGTATCGGATAAGACGAAGCGAGCCCGCGGGAAACGTAGGAGTAACGAGAACGATCTAGCGACGAGGTGGATTGAATAGAAGGCGGTGCAATGGGACACGATACAAAATGGAGCGATACGATGCGATGCGAGGCGATGCGATGGGTATCCAAACTAAACCGAAACATATATAATTAGCACAGCTTCTTCAGAATCTCTTGCCTAGAGGGAATACCTAGTGCCTAATGTTCTTCGAGTGCGACTCACTTCGATCTCGATTCCCCAACCCGGTTTGTCTCTAGTATATATAACTCGGCCGTGGCTTGACTCGTATTTGAAGGATCGTCTGTGCCGAGCAAGGCTCTCACATAAAAAGGCCTAGGCGAGCCTGGCGGCCAAACAATGGAACTCGGTGATGAAGGGTGGCGTGCTGGTAGGGAGCTACAACAATGAAAGGTAGACAGAGTACGGTACTTGTGAAATTGGAAATTGAAGCTTAGAGGTCCAATTCCCGATCCCAAATCCGAGGTGCAGACGAGGTGGGTTTCACCCATTTAACTGTACCCAGACGGGTATAAATTAGCAAGGCCACCTGGGAGCCGGATGCTGAACGGCGCGAGCTAGGCTCGAGTGGATTAGTAAATCCAGGGCCTGGCACAAGGCAAAAGGCAAAACTAACAACATCCAGCCCGAAGCCCCTCCTTCGGTCCAGTTCCCGTCCAGCTTGGTCCCCTTTTTAATTAGTGTCCTTGATCACTGTTGCACTACTGTAGCTACACCACACTACACCGCGCTACCACGCTACCAGTACACCACAGCAAACCCGAGTATGGAGAGGATCATCCGAGCCCGTGAAGAGCGAATATTCCACAGAAGAGCCCAGTAGGGACCAGCCCAGTCGTATTCATTCGACAAGGGTGACAAACAGAACCCTTTCCGACTAACTACATACATAAACACGTGGGAATACCAGCCAATAAGTGGACCTTGCCATTTGCTAGTCCCGCGCTATTAAAAGCTTGGGCGCGCACCAACGGAGACTGCATCACCACGTGTGTTGCACGACATTCAGCTCGCGTCCTAGGATATATGAGTCTTGGCAACAACTTCCGCCGCGTCCCGTATTTTAATGTATCGGTAGATTCACCTTTACTACCTAAGGTAGGTACTGTATGAATATCATATATCGGGGTTTAGTTTGACGGCTAGCCACACGAATAATGCCACACATATACGACATCTGGGTTTTTTTCCCTTAATTAGGTAACCACAACAACGGGAAGCAAGGGGAATAAAAAGTCCCTTCTATATTCTACAATATCATCTCTGTGCAATACTGAGCGATCCTTTTCACAACTAATTGCGGATCAAGTATCGTAGCTCCATGTTGGAGATCAACTAGGTAAAAGGTCTTAGAGAGAAAATTAGTTACGGATCTAGCTGATGCCATTCGGTGGGAGTACACGGGTAAGCTCCTACGATTGATAAGTTGAGTCCTCCTTGGGTTTTCCAAGAGGCCTTGACGGGCTTGGTAGGGTGCCAAACTCTTGCAAACCCTTAGTTATGTTAAATCTTGGTACTATGCCATGGGTCTCAACACCTATATAAGCTGATCAGCCTTTAGCTAGATGCACATGTATCTTTTATTCATAGGTGCCGGAGGGCCTGTGGTATATCGGGTAGGTTACCGCTGCTTGTTGTTGCGCGGAGGCCCTTGAAACTACCTTCGTGGATGTGGTATACAGCTAAGCCCCTTTATATGTTGTCTGTGTTACGCTTCGTGACAATGGGGATATTATAAGATGCTCGCCTGTTATTTCTGATTTTGCAAAAGCATATCTCCAAATGAAACTATCACTTCTTGGTAGGCTTGCGCTTAGCCTCGAGGACGACAGAACTCTCGCTGTGGAAATGATATAAGAGTAGCCAGGCATGTTATGCTAGACAGGTTCCAAGGGATGATCTAGCTGCTTCCTCTATAAGTCCCTAATCATGCGATGAAATATAAATCACAGAGAGCAAAATACAACGCTTGAGATACTAGCTGTGGTTATATTATCTAAAACATTTGTATTGATATTAAATTTACTCTACAACTTGGTTGAATATATACCTTTCGCACTGCATTAAGATGAACAAAAACCTGCTGCTCGATCGCATCGTCAAGTCTAGTAACAATCGCCGAGGTTTTATGATGATAGTCGTTGAATCTATCATATGGCATAACTTGTATAATGAGAGCGGGCATTGGTAGCCCTTCCGGCTATTATATCGTCTATGGACCCTATCGATGAGCAGATTATTCGTCATTTGCGGTTCTCATTACATTATATACAGTACAAAGGATAGAAAATAATTTTAACCGCGACAGCTTAGCTTTAAAAGTAAAGAAGGGCAGGTAAAAATATCAGGTTAAAAAGGGTAGGAAATATACCCCATCTACCAATATTTTTTATGCATAGCGAAGTCGAGTGGTATCCAAATGCTCTCGCAAAGTGTTTAGAATAGCTAAGTCCATTATATTTCTTTGTACTGTCCCCATGTTGTCGCTATCAACATGTATACTTAAAACTAGCATGGAAAGGCAAACAAGGCATCAATTGATTTCTGGTCTCCTTCGCACAAGAAGCACGACTTCTTAGTGTTTCTTACTACTTAGTTAATCATGTTGATTATGTCAATATATGGCTAACTAGCAACTTGAACTATTCTAGTTTATACTATAGGATAACGGAAGCCGATATTGCCTATCATTCTTAAGCCGAGTTTCCTTCTAAACTTTCTACCGTAGATTATACCATGCATACTACTGGTTGTGGTTGGTAATGCTTGTATCAATAAACGGGATTATTTGTTTGTGTAGGTACCCAAGTTCCTTTCACAAACCCGAGCGACTGGCACACTCATTGGACCCATTGAAGCAACCAAGGGAGCCAACGATCGGCCTCGCATCAACTTGAGTGGTGTCTGATGAATAAAATCACGGGAAAATATGTAGTGTGACTCTGATGTCTAATAATCCTTGAGTATCAAAAGTAGGGGACTATGAAGTGCCTATGCCTTGCCTCTCGGATATTAGATGCACAGTGTCCCAAGAAAATATTGTTATCTACCTACCTTGCCATCCTTCCTCGGATACATGCCGACATACCACTAGACGGATTGGAAGTAGAGGGAAATCCATCCAGGGACCAAAGTTGGCAGCCGAGACACAAGAAGTCAGCGGGCAGCACCGTGGATCTGTTGCACAACCTACCTAGACCTACTGACTGAGTAAGCTACATGTACCTCTCACAATGACTGGTCTCATTTTATTGTGGTTGACCCCGCCTGTTTGTGCTGTTGAAGCAGTTTTGCCACCCGTGGAATTGGCGCTATCGTTATCCCGTTTCCGTAGGTACCATCTACAAACACCCGTGGCTCTATCTGGGGTTGTTACTCCCAACTCTCTGGAACCAACCCGTCCCTTCCTCTTTACTCATCCCTCCTCCCCACACTACGTAACTAATACCTTGTCTCCAGCTTAGATCTGGAGGTAGTCGCAGCCCAGGCACCTAGCCACTATCGCCTACTAGAACTACCGACCTGCTCTTTCCTTGTTGTTGCGCTCACTCCCGGCTGCACTCGTCGACTGCCAACAGTCAAAAACCGAAAGTCAAAATGGCGGCGGCCCAGGCCCCCGTGACCGTCCTGGATTCCTCTATGGATTCCTCTATGTCACCAACACCTCCCACATCATCTGGTGATGAGAGCCAGGCCCCAGCCGAAAAGATGCCGCGTCACCCCCACCAAACAAGGCCTTCGCCTTCAAGCGTCCAGAGATAGACCTGAGCGCTATGCTCAGTATCGAGCAGATGAAACAGTTGCAAGTTCTCGTCATGGCTATCATGGACGAGCTCCAGATGCAGCTTCGCGACAACTTCGAAAAGATGACAATCACTCCAGTCGAGCCTACCGAAGGCATTACTGCCCCAAGGTTATGGTTCTCTCGGTGCCTAACCCGGCCAGTGAGAAGTACCGTAGTCAGTATGGAAACATCGGCATACCCGTCGATAGGCCCGACTTTGAAGATCGCGAGCTTCTGTTACAGATAATGAAATTCCGCCTATAAACCAGAACACAGCTAAGCCCAAACCTGTTCTAACGATCCCAAAATCGCCCGACGAGGCTGTAGCCAGCTCTAAGAGGACCGAGACCGAGTTAGCGATGGCTAGCTTGACCGAGTTAAAGCGAGATGCCTTGGGCCACTTTGGAAAGTGGCGCGGACTTGTCTTCAAGAGGTTGCAAGAGGTTGTGATTAAACACGGCGGTACCGGTGGCAATGTTGTTCGCCAAGGACCACAACAAGCACTAGGTAATGCCAGACGAGTCGGTTTCACCGCGCGAGGAAGTTCTGCCAGGCCGGCTGGTAAGTTCTTCCTCCACGGTGGCCGCAGACATACGTCGAGTTTTGATTAGCTGTTTCCGATCTCCCCCAATACTGATATCCCTTTAATTGCCCCGGGGCTGCCACGAAGCAATATAACTAACGATGCTTGATAGTGCCCCTGCTGACTGGTGATGCGTCTAATGCACAGCATGTTCAGCTCTACCCGCCTATGTATACGGCACTTTGCAACCTCCCAAAAGAGAAACGCGCGTTGATTCTTCATACAATGCTCTTGATGTTCTTGGGTCTTGACCAATATCCTACATATTCTCGCATTGCACTCATCAAGCTTGCTACTGCAATGGAAGTGCCGACGTATGTGCTATTGCAGGACGAGTACAGAGTTTCTCAGGCTCTAGCTCAAATCATTAAGGGTATATCTGCCGAAGAGATTGCCCAGAAGCGCGCAGAAGAGGGCAAGCCGGCAAAGCGATGGCGCTCCAATAATAATCCTAACTCTGCCGCCTCTCCATTTTCTGACGTTCTCGCGGAGCCGCTTGTGGCTGCAGGTATTGGAACAGTTTTTGGGGGTATTGGTGTCAGTACATCGGTTACGGCGACGTTGTTAGGCGGTATCGGCGCAGCACACAGCACCGTCCCTGTTGGAACCCTGTTCGGGCTGTACGGAGCTCGGCAGGGCGGCAAGACGATGGATGCATATGCGAAGGATATCCAAGACTTCGCTTTAATACCGATCCACGGCTCGACACAGTCCGAGTTTCTTGACCCTAAAGATATACCGGCAGAGAACCGTCGTATGCGTGTTACGATTGGAATCAGTGGCTGGACAACTGAAGAGAATGACTTCCAATACCCGTGGAAGGCCTTCGGTAAGTTGAACGAAGTTTACGCCCTCAGATGGGAACTCGAGGCTCTATCAAAAGTCGGGGCTGCCCTGCAGACAGTAATGAAGAGTACCTCCTGGAGCGTCGCCAAGAAGGACACTGCTGGGCGAAATGGTAAGATAAATATTAGCACAGATACCCAAGCAATACACTAACACATCCAGTGTTTGCCAGTCTAAAGACATCCCACTGGCCGGAAAGCCTTATAAAAGCTAGCAAGGTCATGGACAACCCTTGGACGGTTGCGATGGTCCGGGCGGAGAAAACAGGACTTGTCCTGGCCGAGATCCTGACCAACAGAATCCAGGGGGAGCGCGCCGTTTCTCTGGTCGGCTACGGTCTTGGCGCCCGTGTCATATACGCCTGTCTAACTTCACTCTCTGAGAAAAGAGCTTTCGGTATTGTGGAGAACGTTATCTTGTTTGGCGCACCCTGTCCGTCTGAGATCCGCGTTTGGACAGCAATGAAGAGCATCGTTATGGGCCGACTAACTAATGTCTACTCCAAAAACGACTACCTTCTCGGTTTCCTCTATAGAACTTGCGCTTGGAACTTCGGCATTGCGGGGTTACAGCCCATTGAGGGAGTACCTCGAGTTGAGAATATCGATCTCAGTGACACCATCAGCAATCATCTCGATTATCAGTATCACATCGGTAGTGTTTTATTACGGCTTCGCTGGGAGGATGCTGACTCCGCCGAAATTAATAAAGAAATGTCAAAGAGACCAGACCTGATGTACCAAGAGCGTAACCGTGCGCCGGGACGGGGAGAGAGAGCTAACATAGGGCTTGAAGAACGGAACGGGAACATCGTTAAGGAACCCAAGATCGAGCAGAACCAGAAAGATCGGGCTGTTACGAAGCGAACGAATGGAAAGGCGGACCTAACGAACAAATCTATGGCTAATCAAGCAAACGGCAAGTCAAAGCCAACATCAAGCCTGGGTACCCATTCCCACGCACAGCAAGAGAACACCAAGCCGCGTCGTAAGCATACCCGGGTGGAGAACCAGCAACAACCTGTAAAATTTTCGTAATTGAGACCCAAGGACTTCATTACATGGGCTCATCGGAAGCTATTGGTATTAACGAAGTAACGAAGTCATCGAATGTTATGTATAGTATATGAATGCACGAATAACTCAAGTGTATTCCCGGGTATTAGGAAAAGGAATGGTCGGTGGCATGTTTCAGAGGGGATCGGCCTATTATGTGTATAAATAAGATTTTTCATCAATTGCTACTTGCTGGAGCACATACCAATTGACGTTGATAGGCGTGTTGAGGGCCCGATCATAATCGGCGAGTTTGTAGAAGCTCGACTTAGTTGATGGAACTTCCTTCGCTATTGTCAAGAGATATCTCGCGGTAGTGTCTCCTATCTTACAAACCCTGGCTTGTGAATTAGCATCTCGCCAACTCTTCATCCTACCGTCTCGTTGGGTAAAGAGCCTGTCCCGCCGCTCCTAACTACAAAATACCGCCTGCTGCTGTCTCGCTCGCACCGCCTAATACGTCCCAATTCTCCTCCCCATTAGGTATCCGCTCCTGCTCCTGAGATGCATCGGGCCCTAGTCTCTCCCGTTCCCTAGGCGAATATGCCTGCTCTACCGCCCTCTGTGTCCGTCGCCGTCGCGGCCGCCTCGCATGACCAACCACGTCTTCCGCCTCCAAGGCCGCCCGCAGCTCCGCCAGCCCGATCGTCTGCTCGCGCAACCCCGCCGCCGTCTCGTCGCGGATGGCGCGCAGCGGCGCCACGCCGACCGTGTCGACGCCCTGAATGGCGCGCACGAAGTGCAGCTGTGAAGACAGCGTCGCGAGCATCTGCGATTCCTCCTCCGGCGTCTCTGGAAGTGGAAGCGCAGAGAGACGTAGGAGGTGGTGGAGCGTCTTGGGTGTTATGACGGTTGGTTGTGACGGAGAGGGAGATGGAGAGCTTGGTGGTAGCAGAGAGCGGACGGACCATGTCGGCTGCGATAGGAGAGAGGCGAGGTCGGGAGATGTACTCTCTGTAGGCTCTGAGGAGGGTTGTGTGCGTGATGGTCGGCTAAGACTCGCTGCCACCGTCGATTGTTGGCGAGAAGCTTGCGACGCGCAAAGTGTGCGCCGTAGCGCTAGCCTCCAATTACTACATATTGTTGAGCTCATGGTGTGCTTAGTATTGAGGTGGGCGATTTTGAGGGAGTTGAGGATAGCTTGATAGATACTTAGTTAGGATGCGATATCGGTGGTGAAGACCGTATAAAGTATTACGCTAATACCAATACATGCCCAAATGGGTTAAGGAGTAATCAAAAAGTAATTTAACAATCTTCCCTAAAATCATAATAAAATAATCATCTACACTAAAGATGTGAAACCAATGTTTCCTCTCGTTGAAGAATAGGTATTAGGTGAGTTGAAGGAAGAAAAAAATAAAAAAGAATCTTTGACAAGAGTGGGACTTGAACCCACGCGGATTTCTCCATGAGGAAACTGTGCTAAGGTGACCTTAACCTCACGCCATAACCAACTCGGCCATCTTGCCATATGACTGGATAATAAGTATTTGCTTTTGTAAGTCTATATTCCTGGAATCTCGGAGGGGCTACACAATGTGTTTGTGCGTAGCCCCACCTCTTCACCTGGCCTTACCTTAGCATTGTTCTACTAAGAAGATGTGTTGTTAAGTTCGTTATAACATTAGATTAAAGGCCAACTGATTTCCCTTTTTTGGGGCGTTTGCGTGGGCAAGTTACTCTTATCGCTCATTGGGTGTTATAGGCAAGCTTCTAATACCTGGACATTGCCAGTCCCATTATCAGAGTGAACTACTAATTATTATCGTCATTTCCAACTTGAATGCAATTGTGGAAGTCTGGATTGCTACCTATTAGCATGCCTATAGGTGTCATCGTAGTGGTGTTTTATATTGCTACCGTAAGTACTTGGGTCCTGCTTGGGCAACTGACATGGATGGACTACAAAAGAAAGAAGTGACAAGGGTAAGGCGCAGCGATGTCATCAGGTAGCACTTCGGCCGCCCCTAGACTAGCGTCTGAGACACCCCGCCAAACCCACCTCCTAATGCTACGACATGTGCCTGAGCTATGCCTTCTCTTACAAATTACAACAACACCATAGCCTCCCATCATTCTGAACTATCGCGCATTTCCTTCTTCATTCATTTTCCATTAACCTGCTCCTAGAGGTCTTTCATCATGTCCGGCGATCCTCGCGCATTGTTACAAAAGGTTAGACCCTTGTTGACCCAGCCTGTCTCCGCTTCATTTGTGCTGATGATCTCTGGATGTAGGCAGACAAGGCCCTGGCCTCTGCGAGCGGCGGATTCAGTTTCTTCGGTGGACGCGAGGACAAATACATGAATGCCGCCGATCTCTATGTCGAAGCCGCCAATGCGTTCCGTATGCAGGGCCTCATGCGAGAGGCTGGCCTCGCCTTTGAGAAGGCTGCTACCATCCAGGGCCAGAATCTCAAGGAACCCGACGATGCCGCCAACACTATGGTAGAATGCTTCAAGGTACAGCAGTAATGATACCCTATTTTACCAACTTTTTATCTTACTAGAGCGTAGGTCTATCGCAAAGAAAACCCCGAAGATGCTGTCCGATGTATCGACGTCGCTATCAATCAATACTGCAAGAAGGGGAACTTCAGGCGCGCGGCCCAACACAAGGAGCACGTGGGCGAGGTATTCGAGGTCGAACTAGGCGACAGGAAACGCGCACTCGAGAGCTACGAACTTGCGGCCGGCTGGTACGAATCAGACAATGCTGTAGCGTAGGTCCCATCTCAAGCAACTGGCCCGCGAATTTCACCGCCCATGTGTGCTAATTAGAATGTCTAGACTGGCGAATAAGCTGTTAATAAAGGTGGCGGACCTTGCCGCTTTAGAGGCGGACTACTACAAGGCAATCCAACACTATGAAAAGATCGCGGAGACTTCCGTTAACAACAACCTTCTACGGTACTCGGTGAAGGACCACTTCTTAAAAGCTGGCATTTGCCATCTGGCTACCGAGGACTTGGTTGGCGCGAACCGGGCATTTGAGAAGTACAGGGAGACGGACCCCACATTTGCTAGTACAAGGGAGCACCAATTACTTGTGGACCTCGCCGGTTCTTTAGAAGCTCAGGATTCAGGGGATTTCGAGGACAAGCTATACCAGTATGATCAGATGTCAAAACTCGACAAGTGGAAGACGGAAATCCTGCTGCGGATAAAGAACAATATCAAGGAGGAAGACTTCGCATAAACTCACAGCACGAGCACAGCTCGAGAAGATTGATTATGGAGTTACGGTGGGACTTGGATTACAACGATTGCAGGGACCAAAGCCCCATATTACATGCGAGCGTTAATTAGTGTACGGAGTAACTATCGTTGGTATCAATGGAAACCCATCAACTAACCATGTGGTCCCTATCTACGTATAAATTGTGAGTTTCCTGGCTGTCTAACCTGTCTGAGAAGCAATTCGAGGTAGGAATTTGATGTGAAAGTCAGTACGACGTAAGAGACTGGGCATTGTTCCTGGCATGGTGGCGGGGGAGAAAATGTGGGGTCGGCGTGCGATAAGCGCCGATAACAGCGATAGCCAGAAAAAAACCCAAAATCCACCAGTTGCGCTCTCCTGCGAACCAGTCTCTGAAGGCATTAACAAGTCTGCGTACTGTGACTTTCACGATGGCGACGTTGGAGGAGAAGCTAGACAAGATACGGTCTCCGAATCTTCAAAGCCAACAACAGGTGAGCGACAATTCAGTGAACTATCCATTCCACGCAGCTCCATGTGTATGCTAATTGATGTCATTTCTTCGTATGCAGACGTAGTAGTTGTGTTAAAGGCCGTCGAGGAAACGCTGAAAGAGCAGAACACGTCGCCGACGCCGACCGGATACTTTGCCGCACTCCTAGCTCTGCTCAACCAGTCCGTTGGCGAGGGCAAAGGCAACAAAGAACTAACACCGTCCATCGTATACCTGCTCGATACTGTCACACCCTTCGCGCCGCAACCTCTGCTCCGCGCCAAATTCACCCAGATCCTGACTCTCCTCGCTCCGTCTTACTACTGGCGGCGCAGATGCCCCTTGTTGAGAGTCGATAGGATGTCTTGAGTCTCTTTTCTTGCCAGGACTCGGCAGCATGGAAGCTACCCACCACCGAGATCAGCCGCGAAGGGCCGTTGCCGGGCTCCTTCATCTAGCCCTCGATCCCCGACCAAAAGTACGCAAGAGAGCCAGGATGCTTTGCGCAAAGTCCTCAAGAACCCGCCGCCGAGTCCATCCCTCGATCATCCCGCCTCTGATCTCTGCGCCGAGACCGCCATGAGTAGCTTGTCCGACCTGGCTGCCAAGGCTGCCATTTCAAAAAAGCAGAAGAAATCATCAGCGGAGAGCACGATCCGGCCCTGATACATGCCTTGCAACTTGTGAAGACAATCGCTGCAGCAAGCGGTGGATGGCCGAGTAGGAATCTGGAGGCCTTGTGTGAACTTCTGCTCAGCATTGCCAAGGGTGGAAATGAGCATATGACGATGGCTGTCTTTGACATTTTCGAAATGATTTTCGAGGGTATGGCTGATGAAGTCGCCTCAGCGAAACTTCCCCGCCTTCTTGAGATCATCTCAGAAATGCGACCCGCCGCTCATGATACTCAGCTACTTCCGCCGTGGATAGCCATCTTGTCACGCGGATATGATGTTTCGGCTCAGATCGAACCTGAGGAAACATTTCAGAATTGCCCGATTTGTTCGCAATGATCTCCGACTTCATGGATTCGTCCTCACATAATATTCGGGTCTCTGCTTCCGAGTGCTTAATTTCGTTCGTAGCAAACTGCATTCCAGATCAAGTCATTATCGAACCTTCAATTTACGATGAGAAGACATTAGAGAAGATTGCTAGGCTCGCGGAGAGCCTTATCAGTGTAAGATATCAGGCGGCATGGATGGAGACATTCAACGTTCTCGGGTCCATCTTCGATACGTTGAGGTGGCGTGCTGACCCTATTATGCGGAATGCTGTACGAACTATTGGAGAAATTCGTGGCAATGATTCCTTCGTGGGCAAGAAACAAGCGGATGAGGTCATTGGCAGAGCTATACGGGCAATGGGGCCAGAATCTGTTCTATCAGTTCTACCTTTGAACCTCGTTAAACCAGTCAGTGGGCAAGCTGGCAGGGCGTGGATGCTGCCAATTTTACGAGACTACACATCTAACACCAATATCCAACACTTTAGAACCGAGTTCGTACCGCTAAGCGAAGCAATGTTTCAACGTGTGCTCGATCACGGCGAAGCTGCGAAAACCATGGAAGTCAAAATCTACGAGACAATAGTCAACCAAACGTGGTCCATTCTTCCGGGATATTGCGATCTCCACTGGACCTAACTGTTGGTTTTGACCAAAGTTTCGCAGAAATGTTGGCTAACCTTCTATACAAACAAGTCGATTTAAGATTAGATGTATGCCGAGCCCTTAGGTCATTAGTTGAGTCTAACAAGGCTATTATTGCCATTGAAGATGGGGATGACCTACTTCTCCAGAGCAGAGTGTCGAAAGCCGATGCTCAGCACAATCTTATATACCTTGGCGGGTTTGCTGGGAATCTCTTAGCTGTTCTATTCAATGTCTACAGCCAGACTCTTCCTCAGTCCCGAGGGCCCATACTGCAAACGATAAATGCATACCTCAGCATCACCTCTGAAAACGAATTAGTCGAGACCTTTGATCGTGTCAGCACAATGCTTGCTGGTGCAATTAATGAGGCTAGCAACGCAGAGGGCAAGAGCAAACCTCAAAACTCGCAGGACAAGATGCCTTCAACAAGTCAAACACTTATGGACTTGGTTATCACTATGTCTGCATACCTACCACGACGGAGTTTTGGAGCTCTTTTCAATATCGCTTCTCTTATTATTGTGAAAAATGATGAACCCCAGTTGCAGAAGAAAGCGTACAAATTAATACCAAGGCTGGCCGACTCTGAGACGGGAAAGATTGCTCTTCAGGAACAATATGGGAGTTACAAAACTTACTCTTATCGAGTGCGGAAAAGGTCTCTGCTCCAGCTCGACGGGAACGACTGGCCGCTATGGCTGCTCTGATCCCCTTCATCCCTGATGATTCTCTTCACTTCGTCCCATCTGTTCTATCCGAAGTAGTGATTTGCTGCAAAGAAAACAACGAGAAGGCGAGAACAATCGCATACGACCTGCTAGTAACGATGGGTCAGCGACTCGAAGCAGCGAAGGGCAAACAAATCGATAATAGCAAGGTTCCTCATATGCCTGATAATTCGCCATCTGTTTCTGCGAGCATAGAAGAGTTCTTCACCATGATTAGCGCCGGCCTGGCAGGAAGCACACCACATATGATTTCAGCCTCGATCACTGCCCTAACGCGTATCCTATACGAGTTTAGAGAATCCGTGAGCCCCGAAGTACTGAGCGATCTTGTACAGACCTTGGATCTCTTCTTGACCTCCAACAACAGAGAGATCGTAAAGAGTGTTTTAGGATTTGTCAAAGTTTGTGTTATCAGTTTACCAACTGAGATGATGCTTCCCCGACTGCAGTCGATGGTGCCGAATCTAATGGTTTGGTCACATGAGCACAAGGGCCATTTCAAAGCCAAGGTCAAGCACATTCTAGAGAGAATGGTCCGTCGCTTTGGTTTCGAGCCTGTCAACAGGAGCTGCCCGAGGCGGACAAAAAATTGTTGACCAATATTCGCAAGACCAAGGAGCGCAGCAAGCGGAAGCGAGAGGCTGCCAAAGCACAAGGCAACGAGGGTGATCAGAGCACCAAACGACGTGGCCGTTTCGAGAGCGAATATGACGAGGCATTATATAGCAGCGATGACTCGGACGCATCGGCGTGACTCGGACGGCGACATGCCTAGCGCATCACGCAAGTCAAAGAAGGGTGGTGATGCATACATCATGGAGGATGAAGATGAGCCGCTCGATTTATTGGACCGTAAAGCACTAGCTAGCATTTCCTCGACCAAGCCAGGCAAGCTACGAAAGGCCGGCAAAACAAAGATGAAGACAGATATGGATGGCAAACTCATCGTAGGTGAAGATAGTGACGGCGCAGACGATGACGCCATGGTGGTTGATACGCCAGCCAACGAAGAGGGTGGCGGTGTCGGTGCCTACGTTGCGGCGCTAAAGGGCAAGGATGCGGGACGCAGAGGCCGCGGTGGTCGCCTCAAGTTCTCTAATAAACGGGGACAGACGGACGACGAAGATGAGGAGATGGACGTCTCTGAGAAGGAGGTCTCGACAATCAAATCCATGTCAACAGGGGTCGAGGCGGTGGGCACTTCCGTGGAGGACGCGGTGGTACCGGTGGTATGCGCGGGGGCGGCGGTATGCGCGGGGCAGAAGTGGTAGAGGCGGTATTGCATCCGGTAGACGCGGGCTTGGTGAGGACAAGAGACGGGGGGGCTCGGGTGGTGGATTTGGTGGTGGGAAGGTTTGGAAGCCGAAGTCGCCTGGCAGGAGGTAAGGCGTGGACGAACAAGCCTCACTTCATCTACATGATACCCACTTGCACCATTACTATCCTGTGCTTACCCATTCCTCAAATTATTTTCAAGTTTATGAGCGGTTAGAAGCTCCAGCGACGAACAGCCTGCTATGACCCTTGCTTTATCGGCGTTGCGGGATAAAGAAATAACAAAAATAAATCGATATCTTTCGTTGAAGTATGATGTATGATGAGCACAGATAAAGGGATTATAATGAATTATATTCCGGTTAGTCGGCTTTCGTTCCCCTCTACCTACGTCAAACCGAGGTAATATATACGATAGAGCGACCAAAAAAACAACTACATATATCTGAATCGGTTTCCGGGTGATACAAAAAGCCAAAACCGGTCTAACTCCGCAAAACGCCCAGCTGTTTCATGCCGTCATTATCTGAGGCATGATGGTTCCGTCAAAATACAGAGTGTTGATTACCACACCGATGACCGTAGAAAAGTCTGGAACTGTTAGGTGCTTGTTGTCATGCGCAAGCATCTATGCATATTTGGTTCTTTCCGCTTTTCCCATTTCTTGAGTAAGGGCCTGATAAAGCTGTAGGGCTGAGTGGTGGCCATCAATCAGGAAATCTACCAGCCATGTTTACTCCCTCTTCCCCCCCTTTACCTGAATTTGGCAAAGATGATGGCGAAGATGAGTATGACTAGCACCGTGATGATGGCGATGGTGATTACCCGATTCGTAGCCATCCTGATCGGGAAGGTGTTAGTTACCACGTACATACGCCGTAAGAAAAAAGGAGTCACATTACCTACGCGCCATCCCCTCAGCGTCTTGACGCTGCGATCCACGTAGCCCTCGCTCTCGAAGAGCATCTCGCCCGTGTGCTGGATGCGCTCGCGCTGCGAGTGCAGGTCGGCCAGGGTGGCGGCGCCGATGGCCTCGGTCTCGTGGGCGAGGGCCTGCGACGACCGCAGCCGCTGCGACGACCGGTCTAGCCGGTCCGTGCCCGCCAGCAGCTGCTGCCGCTGCTCGAGCTGGCGGTCGCTCGGGCTCGACGCGTCCGGGTCGTCCGTGTAGCGGGACCCGAGAGCGCGGCGCGGTCGTCGGCGAGCGCCTGCAGCTTCCGCTTGGCCTTGTCGACGTCCGTCTCGAAGTTACGCAGCCGCGCGTTCACCTTGGCCCGGCTCGTGGAGGGATGTTCTGCTTCTCCAGGCGCATCTGGCCGAGCTGTGTTTCTCAATCTCAAGAGTTAGCGAGTCCGTCCGTCCTTAAAATCTACTATGTTTTATTTTTCGGGGTCTTGCCGTACCAGTTCCTCGGCCTCCTCGAGCGCCCGCTCGGCTTGGGTGACAGCGGCTTTCCGCGGCTCGCCGTTCAGCTCGGGGATCTGGTCGAGCTTCTGCGTCAGGTCGGCCTGCACGAGTTTGAACTCGGCCTCGTAGCTGGCGAACAGCTCGGAGCCGGCGTCGGTGTCGAGGGGGTTCGCCATCTTGTTGTTCGGTTGGGTGATTGATTAGCCCTGGCTTTCTCCTCTCCTCTGGCGGGTAGAGCTCGTTTTTGGCGCTAGATGCGACTTGATGGCTTGACTTCGGTAGTTATCAGGGATTCGCTGGCCTTCTTGCGTGTTTTGATGCTGTTCGTTGTTCGGGAGAAGTTATCCGATGTGGTCGAAGTTGAATATGTTGGTTGGTTGAGGAGGCTGGATGGATCGATGATGTTTGGTGTTGCGTAACCGGTTCCAGGCACTCGCAATTCCAAATGCGACGGAGGTCAGTACCTAAGGTACCTACAGCAGGCTTGGCAGTCCTAGCCACACAGGTATGGTACGTGCTTCCAAGCCACATGAGCCTGCCCCATAATCCATACTAACATAGGTGGTCTGTGCTCTAGCCCCATCGCGATCTACGTATATAATGTGACTGATAATTCTGCGCCCTCTTTCTTGATCCTCTTTTTCTCCTCCATGAAAGTTGATTTACTCCCGAGTGCAGTTATTAGGCTCTGCGTTCCTATCTTTTTCACGGACGCTGAGTTGTATTAGCCGGGTAGACTGAAAACATGGAGCTTTAAAGAATTGGATATTAGACGGCGGTCTTCGGATCGTCGCCTCTGAGTATTCGGTCCCGTTGAGCCTCGACATCTCTTGATATTACTGCTTGTCGTATGTGCTGTGCCTAGTACCTACGTGTCTCCACACTATGTTAAGGATTGTAGTGCACATGTGACTCCAGCAATTTTGTGATTTGCTTGTGTCATGTTTATTATGTTACAACTAATTCACTACTATGGTGTCAGAGAATTGACACTTTCGGCTTCAACGTAGGACTCTGGACAAGATGCCGTGGCTGGGATGTTAAAAACCTTCAACATCTACGCACAGTATTTATAACTGTTAAAATGTTTTCTGTCTTAAGGCAGACCCACAGGCTCGTCTAACTGAAGACATACATCCGTCGGGTCCTTCAGCTCCCTCCTTACAAGCTATGTCCTTTCAGGCGAGGGAGAGCAAAAGAGGAAGGCATTAAGCTCTATATATATGCAGCGGCCGTGCATGCATTCCACTGCCCGTCAGCAGAACTGCGCTCAGGGATAGACTACACTACTTACACTACACTAATTGATCTTCGGCAACCTTGAACCGACAACAAAGTTAGCTGCCTTACTTTGTCGGTCCCGTCCTCCGCGATATCACATATCGCGAATATCGCCTCATCCTTATCATTGCCAGGTCGAATGAGACCATTCCTACCCAACCTCGAAGCCAGCCCCTTGCCCGCGATTAGAACCACAGAACCACAGAACCACAGAACCACAGAACCACATAACCACAGAACCACATAACCGCATAAGCTACCCACTAGTGTCCACTGCCTCCGTACCATGAGAGAAAGCTGCCGGGATTCATCGTATGTAAGTGTGATGTACAGTACAGTACTTTACTTTACTTTCCCACCGCTCCTAGGCTGCGACGAGGGCTGCGAGGCGAAAAGGAAAGTGGTGGGCAACGTTGCAGCAGCTAGCTAGCTCGCTCTTGCGACACGTTCGCGCTGCGCTGTTATTGCACCAAAAAGCGCCACCTTCTTACATGTGCTGTAGCCGCGGTCTGTCCCCATCCAGTGCATTTTGTGCATTTTGAATCTCTGTTTTCCTGAATCGTCGTCGCATCGCATGGCACCTGTGGATGAGCCCAGCGCTGGCACATGCACGTGGCGGCTAACTATGCCGCGGCCGACTACACTTAAACGTCATTTCTTCTGCTTCAATGTTTCAATATTTCAATATATATCCCCGCTAGCAACAGCAACCCGCCCAAGTTTATTAAACACAGCATACCTATGATACCCCTATTGATACATAATCCGCCGCCTCTCCCAAATTAACTACTTCTTGCATTATCTCTTTTTTTTTTTGGTCATCGTCATCTCAGTATCAATGACATCATCCGTTAATTTGGTGCCCAGGAAGAAAGTAGCCATCGTTGGCGGCGGCTCGGCTGGGATTGCAGCCCTTTGGGCCTTGAATCGCACACATCACGATGTCTACCTATATGAGGCCGCCGATCGGTTAGGCGGCCACGCAAACACGGTAGAATGGAAGATGGGCAAATTCCGAACTCTGGTCGATACGGGCTTCACCGTCATAAACACAGCTGCATACCGTTTGTAACCGGTCAGAATGCCAGTAATTACCCAGACTAACATGATCATAGCAAATTTCATTAATTTTCTGCGCAAGGTTAATGTCCCGACCGTCCCAACTCAGATGACATTTGGCTTCTCCCGGGACAAGGGGAGATTCGAGTGGGCGAGCAACGGCTTAGACGCCATCTTCTGCCAGAGGATAAACTTCTTTTCACCATCGATGTGGAGGCTGGTCTTCGACATCATCCGCTTTAATAAATTTGCTCTAGACCTTTTGAGAGATGAAGGGACCAGCTTCGACGGGCATTCATCATCCTCGAGAAGCCCAGAGACGATTGGTCATTACCTAGATAGGCAGGGCTACTCCGAGACATTTCGTAATGCCTATCTCATTCCCATCACGGCTGCGATGTGGTGCATGAGACCAAACTCGTGTGCTCTGCAGTTTCCTATCATCACGCTAGTCAGGTCTATGTAAGTTGTGTGGTCGTACTTTTCCGAGACTTCGATGTTAATATTGGAACACAGGTGGAGCCATCATCTTCTGAGCACAATATCGAGAAAGCCAGAATGGTTAACATTGGAAAATGGTGCAAAGTCATACGTCGACGCAGTAATGAGAGGATTCCCTCCAAACCACCTCTTCCTCAAAACTGCGGTGAAGCATCTATCCAACGAGAAGAACGGCCAGGTGAGGCTGCAGCTGGAGAACGGTAACACGGAAGTGTACGACCATGTCATTCTCGCCACCCAAGGGGATCAGGCTTTTCAGATTATTGCGCCTTCAGCCACCGAGGAAGAGAAAGCCATCATGTCCAATTTTCATACATCCGAGAGCACATGCGTCCTCCATTCCGACCTATCTCTCATGCCCAAACGGCGGAACGCATGGTCTTCATGGAACTATCTAGCAGTCTCTTCACCGTGGACCGGCAAAGACATCGACCAAGTCTCTTTGACCTACAATATGAATGCGATACAACATATTCCCCGCAAAGCATTCGGCGACGTATTAGTCACTTTGAATCCTATCTACGAGCCGAAAGCCGAGACCGTACAGGGCCGATACTCCTATTCGCATCCCTTATATACCCCAGCCGCCGTCCAGGCCCTGGGAAAACTCCCGAGGATTCAAAACAAGCGCGGCATCAGCTATGCTGGCGCATGGACTGGATTCGGTTTCCATGAAGATGGTTTCAGCAGTGGATTGCACATCTCCATTTCACACCTTGGCGCCCGTCTACCCTTTGAGTTTGTGGACTCTACCTCCAACCGCGGGAGGCAACCAGAGTTAAGCATTCTAGATTGGCTACTAAGAGTCATTATCTTGGTTATCCAAGTATTCCTTATAGATCTCCCGGACAGGTGTTTTAGCACAACGAAGGCGAGGGTATCAGCCCGCGTCATTGGCATCGGTAAAAAGTTCGCGAATGGAAAGTCGGCATGATTGTACGTACATAGATACTCCTTGGGCTCATTCTTTTTGGGGGTTTGCATTGATATCAATAACTCGGTAACGGTAGGACCTGTAATGAAAATTTGTACATTCAAATTACAGTACATCCTTACGAAATAAAATTTATCATTTCAGCTTAGGTACCTAGGTAGTTTATAAAGGTCTTGGAGGTAACTTCTCCATGTATAAAACACGATATTATAACTCCGATCATGTCCAGAGCCGCATGCACGGTGAAGCTAACAGTGGAGGGGTCGTTGCAGCTATAGTGGGCCTGAGAGCGCCCCAGGGCAGTCCCCTGTAATTGATCCGCGACACCATCCTACGCTAAATTTATGTTGGACAAAACATCTAACAAGCTCCAAGTTGTGAGGGCTTCTCAAATGTTCTCCACGCCACCACCAGCATGAATTTTCTCCCGCGGCTCTCGTGGAGAGCTCTCCAGTCGAACGCCTCGTCGTGGGCATGCGCATCGTGTCGTCGAGAACTCGCCCGAGCGAGGCAATTCCCCATGCGCGCGGCTCACCGGCCGATCTCCAATACAACGAAAGCACAGCAGGGTCAGACGCAGCCGCCCTCGATGGACCGTTTGCGCGAACACTATAAATATAAGAACCGCACGACTATGTATGCCAATTGTTTATCCACTCGGAGCTGTATAAGAGAGGGGGTCGAGTGTCAGACAGGGAGCTCATTATGTACCATGTGCTAGGTTCTACACTCTCAGCATCATCCTCGGCACCGTCGCTTTGTCGTATGGCTCTGTGCCCATGTATAAGATGGTGCGTCTTTCCCGCCTAGACTATTCTGATGTATTCAGCGTCGAATATCCTACCAAGTTATGTTTGCTACGGCGACTCGAAGGGGAATGACGACTCCGGGATCATACCATGATCAGCGCTAACACGTATCCCCGAATAACAGATCTGCCAAACGACGGGCTGGGGCGGTCAACCGATCAAGGCGCCGGGCCACGGCGGGTCGGCCGACGGGGACCCGGCGTCGCGGCTGATACCGGTGAAGGACGCGCGACGGATCCGGGTGACGTTCAACGCCTCGGTGTCGGACGTGCTGCCGTGGAAGTTCACGCCGCAGCAGCGCGAGGTGCGCGTGCTACCGGGGAGACGGCGCTGGCGTTCTACACGGCCACGAACCGCAGCGACAGCGACATCATCGGCGTCGCCACGTACAGCGTCACCCCGGCCCAGGTGGCGCCCTACTTCAGCAAGATCCAGTGCTTCTGCTTCGAGGAGCAGCGCCTCAACGCCGGGGAGACGGTCGACATGCCCGTCTTCTTCTACCTCGACCCCGACCTGCTGGAGGACCTGAACATGAGGGCATTAATGAGGTCACGTTGAGCTATACCTTCTTTAGTAAGTTTGCGCCACGGCCCTTTTCTTCGTATCTTGAGAGCCGGCATAGTTGCTCTAGTTGCAGTTGGTGATGGCGAGCTAACTAACTTGTTTCCTTTTTTTACAGAAGCCAAGTATGATAATAATGGGAATTTTAAGAACTTCCCTACAACATCACCATAACTTCTCATATAGACATACATGTATATGCACATAACGCTAGGTAGCATCGGCATTTATATACCCTAGTATGTATATAAGATATCACCAGAACCTCACTCTGCATAAGAGCTAAATCGGCTGTGTAGCAATTCAACCAGAACTAACTTGGGTAGAAAGTAACTTTACTCTTGGTTACTGTAGGCACATATTTATGCTAGATTTTTCAGCTACAAGATACACACAACCCGAATTAAGAGACAAATTCTTGAATAGAAACACCGCTGTGTTCTTAAATAATAAGTCGCAGCAAGATGCTATTCACATGTTCAGCCACAGTCATCATAGGTAGCCATTAGACCCTGGGCCCACATGCGGTGCCGGTCTAATGACAGGGGTGCGGAGCTACGTCACCCCATCACCCCTCCGACTTCTTCCCAGACTGTTACAATAGGCAGCTATAACCGGGCAGTGTATGCTTTCCAACCCTTCGCAATTACAAAAGTCAACGCTTCTAGAGAGCGACCCAAGATGGTCTCCTAAAGAACAAGCCGCTAGGTGCCTAAGTAAAGCGACGTTCATAAACGAGCCTACCTACCCTCGCAACATAAACTTTCCGAAACACCTCAGGTACACTACGAAACATCATCATATATGTGCGGCTAAAGCGCCACACGAAAGGCGACATCAGCCGAACTTCATAACAACATCTTATATTACTCACTACTTCCCTAGAGGACAATCCTAGGCGGGGGAAGAAAAGAAAAGAAAAGGAAAAAGAATGGACCTCAAAAGCGCAGCGACCCGCCTCCGCCGCACCTTCGCGTACCCCTCGGACACGACGACGACATCGCCCTCGTCCTCGCAGCACCTGAGCGACCTCGACTCGGACGATGACGGGCGGGCGCTGGACGAGCAGGAGCAGGACGAGCTGATCCAATCCCTGACGCGGCAGAACGCGGCGCGCAACGCGCAGTTCCGCCTCTTCCTGCTCTGCCCCCGCGCTATCCGCGATCCCGTACTTCCTCGTCCTGTTTACGGGGTTGGCCGGGTTCATATCTAGAGGGAGTGGTGCGGAAATAGGAGGAGGAGGAGAAGGGGGACGAGGGGGACGAGGGGGAGGAGGCGGAAGGGAGGAGATGTCTGGATATCCCTCCTCGCGCTCTCGAGCCTCGCCTCCACGGCCTGGGCCCTGTGGTCCCTCCCGCCCGGCGTCACGGGGATCCGGTTCCTCGACGCGTGGGTGGGTTCCGCCAGGGACGAAAACGACAACAACCACAACACATCATCTACTACTACTTCAGGAGGAGGAGGGGTCTCCTCGGCCCGATGGGCGCCAACGCCCGCCGCCGCAGACGCGCCAGCGCGGCGTCACACTCCTTCTTCTTCTGGGCGGCGCAGCACCGCTCGCCGCTCGAGCAGTACCTGCCCTTCCTCAACGTCGCCATCTGCGGCCTGCTCGTCCTCGCCGGCTTCCTGTCGTCATCTTCGTCGCCGCGGTCGGCCGCCGCGCACCAGCACTGGGGCCACGTCGGGCTGGCGAACCTCCCCGCGCTCATCTACGCCGTCGTGCTCGTCGCCAAGATGTTGATGGGGAGCATCGATCCCGAGAGGGAGCTTAGCGCGTTGCGGTACGAGTATAAGGGGGCTTAGGTTTGGTTATATAGGAAACAGGCAAAACTTTGTTTCGGATACCACTGAATGAAGGAGTAATATAATCACCATTATGAACAAGTAACGGTTTAATTCTTTTTTTTTCGTCTCCTTTCTACTTCGATGAATCGTTACTAGGTTCCGCTCTATTATCACTTGAACGACAGTGTCTTGCGCATAACCTAGTCTTCTGTCTCCATGCGGCTTTTCATGGCGATTAAACCAGTAGCCCGTTGAGCTTATGTTTTACTTGTTCCTTACTTATCACTAAACATGCCTCCTCCACTTGCCTACCACCTAGCCGTCGCAAGTGACACTAAAAAGGTCAGCTCGGCAAACAATCAGATAGCCGTACTTGACCGATACCATATTATCCCCATATTTGCCCCCTTTGCCGTAGCTAGTCCCAACCCAAGCACCAATACTCAGACAACAGTAGAACGTCTATACGTCAATTGACTCGTTAAAGCGTAGAACGCCGTTGCTCTTCAAAACACCGTCGACACCTTTTGGGATGCGCTGGAATGGGTCCGAGTGCATCCGTTGGTTAGCTGACTGATCAACCACGAGGGCAGTCGTGGGACTTAATAGCATCCACCAAGGCGGGCACCATATCCTTTAAGGGGGTTTACTGTTAGTGATTCATTCTATAGTAGCAAAGTGGGTGGGGAGAAGAAACGAAGTGAAGAGGATGAGATAACTCACCAGTAACCGAGCACTGCAGACAAGCCCCATGAGGTTATTATTCTGCGCTATCCTAACCACCTCCTTGATCGAGAAGGTTCTCCGGCCACTGCTCTGGATGACGTTCGGAGCCGGCATGGTCTCCTCGCGTCCGAGGTCGTTGCAAAGAAAGACGGGGAAGTTCGGTTGCTTCCAGTTGAGAGTTGCACACATGGTTGGGTTGTATGAGCTAAACACGATTGATCGCACCGCGCTAGGAGCTGACAGCGTCCTTGCTCGCTGCTCTCGCGCATGATCGAACACAACCGCCAAGACGGCATCCACGAAGCTATTTGTATCCACGGTTGGACCAATCCCGAATTTTCTCTCGTCATCCTCGGACGGGTAGAGGATCTGTAGATTGACGTGCATTGAAGCAGGCAGCACCGACAAAGCCTGTTCAACGGAGATTCCCGCTGTCGAGAGCACGCGATGTACTTCGGCTATGTTCTCGTGCCCATGTGCTAATATCGATGAAAGATGGGCACGAGTAGGGCTTGTCGCCGTGACAGTAGTGAACTCTTCAAAAGTCAGACGGGCTAGTGGCATCTCAACTGGCCACATTGTATCTTCCATGTTGGCCAGACGACAGGGATTCCGTCACTGGTGTGTTGAACATGGAGCTGAACAAATTCTCCTGATAAACTTGACCCAGTGACAAACGTCGTAAAGTTTTGGTCGAGTTGGCTTGTAGCTTTCCAGTATGTCTCAAAGTCTGTGATTTCCAATGGGGCTCCTCGAAAGGGCTTAATGGCTTGCGTATTGAAGGTGATCTGCCCTATGGCCCGAAGCCGCGGGTCGAACAAGGCTAGGCAACATCTACCGGAGCTCTTCCAGGATGATCTGAAAGCCTCGGGAAGAGCAACTGTCTTCGCAATGATCTTGGCACCATATGTTGGAAAGACGTCAAAATCAAGTGTGAAGGTATCAAGGTTATCCACCTGGAAAGAAACAAGTCGGGTATCTTCCTGAAAGGGCAGAATGATATTCTTCGGTATAAGATCTGACAACTTGGAAGAGATAGTAAGCCGAGCAGCAGGGTATTTGCTGTCATGGAAGAACACTAGAGGCTGTTGTCCGTTCTCATCGAAACTGATCTGTACGACGGTTTTGGTGTCCAAGAAATTGTGACCGTACCGACGTAGTGGGATGATAGGAGGAGGTAGTTCTAATGCGGGGATCGCATCGACATCTAGCGACATAGGAACAGGTCCGCCGCTATTAGCCATGGGCACCAATAGTGATCCAGTAGCTTGCATTGCTAAGGGGCTTTCTGCCTTCCCCTTTTGAAACGGTGTGAGCAGCTGCATACATGTTAAATGCCCTCCCACGCCGCGTAGTACATGGCAGGCAAATCCTTCTCGTCGACAATATTCGGATTGACGCCAACGCTTAACAGTCCCTGAAGACATGGTACATTCCCCTCACTTGCAGCATGAACCAACGGCGTCCATCCGTAGAGCTTGTCGATCTGATCTAAGTCGGCTCCGTATTGCTTTAATAAACGAAGCAGTCGGGGGTCTGTCCTGACCGGGCCACAAGGTGTTGTGGATAGAGCCCTTCAGCGTCAGCAAGTATTTGTGCACCATGCTGCAAGAGAATCTCTACGATCTCAATTGAGCCATGTTCACACGCTAAGTTAAGTGGTATGTGGTCTGTCTCTGATACGGGATCTAACCGAGACGAGGCATTCAAAAGTAGTTGGACGCATGTGAGGTGTCCATGAATAATGGCATGGATTAATGGAGTGAAATTATCATGATCGATAATATCGATTGTCGAGGGACCGCTACGCAACGGTTTAGAAACGACATACCGCCTTGATCAGGGTAAGAATTAGTCGCACCTCGAAGAAGAACCTCAAGCATGTCTAAGCGGCCATGCATGCTCGCATAATGTAGAGGTACCCTACCATATACATCTGTTCTGTTGACCTCGACACCCCCCGAGAGGCCGACACTCAGCACGAACTGATTTCCATAGATGGTGGCCTGATGAACGCAATTTCGTTCATTTATATCATCCTCGGACCGGACGTCGACAAGGCCTGTTGCTAACAACACTTCAAGTGACGCTTGTGGCGCTTCATTGACAGCAGCAAGGAACGTTCGCGTAACCCTTTCTCTTAAAGAGATATCCATTGTAGGTGTCGAACTTGAAGCATCCTGCATTCTTGACAACAAGTCCCGTAAAGACTCTAAGTTGCCAGAGATGGCAGTATCTAGTAACAAGCTATCTGCATCGCCTTCGTCAGTTCCAACCAGGTGTTGACTGCTCACAATATGTTGTTCCGCCTTCCCTTCGAAATTGACATTATCACCATCCGCCCAGGCTCCTAGCTCTTGCAAGCTTGTTGTAGCTTGATCTGAGAGCTCGCTAATGACGGTGGCGTTAAAGAAAGGCTGCACTTCCACGGCACGGGAGAGGTATAGCTCTTTCGTTTTGGATTTTGATGTCTTGTCCCATTTTTGAGAATTTTTGAGAAGGCGGTACCGTTGATTTCGACGAATTGTTGGAGCTTATTCAAATCATTGGCAAACTGCTGGAACCCTTCTTCTAGAGTAGTGAATTTCGCCGACCGTCTGGAAATTCCTTGCCGTGACTTTAGGACTTTCTTTTTCTATCAGTGTTTTAAGTCGTATTTTGAGCTAGAACATGGTCATTATCATAATTCGAAACCTGAAGATGAGCGCCACTGAGAATAACTCACCTCTGCCTCTTTCTGAAGGTAAAAGGCATTGACCTTCTCTAACTCTCGCTCCTTTGGAATGTTAGTAGCCATTGAATGAAGTATAGCGAAAGGGTAACTGGTGTAGACCGTACTAGTTGGAAGAAAAATTTTGCTTTGTTCGCTTGTAGAGCGACCTGCGTATCTACAGGTGCAGGAGGAAGGAGGATCATTTTGGGCACTGAGAGTTGGAGTAGCGGAAAGTCGTTTTATAAGCTGATAAAGTCGGTTAGCATTGGGAACTAGGGTCAACGTCAACTGCATTGATAATGCCGTATATAATATACAGCAGTATGGAGCCCAGCAACTCGCCACATGGAAAGCTTGCTAACCAGCAGCACAGAGTACTCATTTTAGTAGGGGTTCTACCAAACGCACCTTTTTAAGAGCTTTGTAGTTCACGAAACTGGCAGCATACTCGGGGACCTCTAGCTGACGCTTCTGGATTTGTTTGCCGAACTTCCTAGAGGAACGAATTAGCCACAACCACATGATGTAAAGGAAGGCACTAATAACTCCGTAGCAAATGCGACTTGCTAGTTAGCAAATAAAAGACTTACATAGTGTCGATCAAAGGGCACGGCCTCGACCACGGCACTATACTTGTGTTTGGAGGTGTCAATCTCTTAGAATCGTAGATACTAGCTGGGAGCCGTTGGGCAGGTATCTGTTAAGTACAGACAAAACCAAATGTTGGTAAGTGGCAGCGCCAGACGGTATCGGCACAACGAACCTAGAGGACCGCACACCGGTGTCTATCTAAAATGTTGGGAGGTGACGATAGTTTTGGCGTCCGTGTTGCGTGTGTACTAACTTGGCAGCACTGTACCGAAACCTTGGGAGAAATGTAGAGACGTAAGCCTATTAACACGGCCCAAGGACGTGGCGTCGTGTTGCAGGGCAGACGGGCTTGGACGCAGCAAGCAGGCGGCAGAAACTAGCGAAAGAGATGCTAGAAGAGGGGTTCTGAAGAGCCGGCCAGTTGTAACAGATCTAGCTATAAAGTTGTAACCTCAGGCATGACGACACTATGGACTGGATCATGTACAAGGGTAGTATAAGACGTTGTGGGCGCAGGCGAGTATGCGCCTGACGAAGGTCATGCCACACCTCAGGAATCACAGGTAGGCATGCAGCGTCGCCTGCTAAAGACCTGGAGCTAGACAGGTGACTGGCGGTGCTCGCGGCGTGATGGAGTTCAAGGTTGGTTAGGTAAGATGACCGGCGTGGTAGGGAGGTATGCAGATGTAGGGGCCGCCCGGGATTGGTCTTGAAGTTGCAGCCGTGGGGGTGAAACCAGGATAACGGGGTCACAGTGGCTTGCCCGGCTAGGTATAAGCTACTACGCACGGCGGTTGATATTCCTAGCGTGCCTGTCCAGACATTGGCTGAGCTGCAGGATATATGAGAGGCCCTGGGACGTCGAGAAAGTCCAGGGTCTCGGGGGACGACAGCAAGCCAGATGTTGTGAAGTAGTGGGACCTTTACATTCCTGTTAACGCAATAGCCGAACAACAGGAGGAAAATCCAGCGGCGACTAGCTATGCGTGGCGAGGTAAATCAGCCACGGAAGTATAATGTATTTGGGGAGGGATGAAGACACCACGAAAACCAACGTGGGTATATCTTGTTGCCCGGCGTCAACAACACTGGGATCAAGCTAAAGAACGGTCGAAGATGTGACGTAGGTTTCCAATGCAAACTAGGGATAAAATATGCACCCACTTCTCAAATGTGAGTGATAAAATATTAGATGGCCAAGGGTACATGTAACTTTAGGTAAGTAAGTTTGGTTGTTTGGGGTGTTTGGAGACGGTGGTTTGACGGCCACAAGGCAATATCCGTGATGGCGGGCAGGTACAACGTGAATGGCGGGGTTGTTCTGGTTGGGTCCATTGATACAGCTAGCTAAACCAGTTACTAAACCAGTTAATGTAGGGTAGCTTCAGGTAGCTCCACGCTACGACCTAATTTTCAATATCATGGATCCTAACCATTGCTGTCCTGGATGTATGTAGATGCCAGTACATGCATGCATGGGCAGGTGGACTACCCGGGTATTGTTGTACAATAGAACCTTGGCCTTTGATGATTCCATTATCCATTCATGTCCACCCAAAATGCTTAGGTACTTCGGCATGAACACGTGAAGGTACGTACTTAACTAAGGTCTGACATAAGGCCTGTTGCACATGTCGGTTCGTACTGAAACCAAAGGCGAGACAGGCATTAAATGTGTTACATAGATGCGGTTCGCACTCGATTCTACCGCAAGCGAGATCTACAATACATATCCATGATAGAATCTAACATTTTCCCTACGACTTGGTACCTATTAGTATAGCAAATTAACGCCGGTGTATTATAGCGTTGCGCCCAGCGCAACCGGTTCGTCCTTCACCCCCATCGACAACGGCTTTTTCGACAATGGCAGTCTGTCGGATCCAACCAATGAGAAGCCAGAGCTGACCCCGTGGTCTTGAGATGTCCTGCATGAGGCTGCGTTTGGTTTCTCCCCAAAAATCCCTAGACTCGGCCTCCTACGTCAATCAGGTACGTAGATCGCTTACCCTCTTGGCACAGATGGCGTCCAAAGAGGGAAATCCGACCAGCTAGGCCCGCTATCCGCGCGACATCGCACCCAAGTCCGAGGTCATTGCAGATACAGATACACCAGGTTAGGTAGATTTCCGAGTCACCCCCTGGTAGCCATACTATAACCCATGTATTCATGCGTGAAATAACTATCAATGGACTCAACGAAAAAGTTCCCATACCATAATTATATGTGTTGAGAGCGAAGGTGGGCTATGCATCGTCGTTCGTCATCACCATCCTGTACAAAATTGAGTTAGCAGTTTCCCAATTCTAGTAGTCCATGTAACAGAAGAAAAATAGAAGCAATTGAGACATGCAGGTTGCTTAGAATGGAAACTGTGCACATGCGAAAGTGTA